>VBSM01003018.1:5518397-5615242 GCA_008086735.1 Cheirogaleus medius
TTTTGGGTAGATGCCCAACAGTGCTATTGCTGGGTCGAATGGTATTTCTATTGCAAGCTTCCTGAGGTATCTCCAAATTGTTTTCCACAAAGGTTGCACTAATTTGCAGTCCAACAAGCAGTGTATGAGAGTTCCTGTCTCTCCACATCCTCGCCAGCATTTGTTGTGTTGGGATTTCTTGATATAGGCCAGTCTCACTGGGGTTAGGGTTAAAGATAAAGAAATAGAAAAACATATTACCCAAATTAGATTATCAAACAATGGTAGTATAAAGACTTCATTCATTGGAATGAGCTAAAGAGAAAAATCACATGCAAAAGGGATAAAATTGTATATTTTAGCTTTCATTGGTAAAATGTTAATGAAGTAGATAAAAATTTATTAGTTCACTTAATAGTTATAGCTCATTGAATTCACTAAATGATAATGTGACTGAAACGCAGCATTAGAAATTTTAGTTTAATATTAAAAATAACTAATAAAACATTAATTAACTTGGAAGCATGGGCCTCTTATTCTGGGGAACATTTTAAATGGAAAAGTATTAATTTTATTGATGTCACTATGATATTATAGGATTAATCATGATAGTGTTCACCTAAATATAACAAGGAATTTTAATGCAATTTAAATTAATTAACTGTGTTATTGTGGATTTCAGTTTTAGTTTTGTTATACAGAAATCAAAAACAAATGTAGCATATTTTGATAACATTAAGGAAAGTAGTAAATAGTTGCAGCCTTTAGATACTTCTCTAAAATTGTAGAATGCAATTATTTACTTGCAAATGAAGCCTATGTATAAATTTACCTATTAAACTAAAACATAAAATGATGATGTGAATGAGTGCATCTTGATATATCTGAAGATCTTTCAGGCCATGGTGTCTGAGAAACCCTTTCAAGTGTTGGTGAGATTGCAAATAGCAGGAGATTCCTTATAGGGATTCTTTAAAGGAATTATAGTCTCTATGGAACAGGAAGTACTCCTACTGGTGAGTCTGGTGTGCTTTATAATTGCAGGAACATTTCAATGTGATTATTGGGCCAGATGGTGAAGGAGGTTCCTTCATGGGAACAAGTTTGTTCTTAAGTTAGTATTTTGAATCGCTGTATAAGACTGAGGTGACTTTATATCAACATCAATTCCTTTATAGAGCTGATTTGTCTTCAGGGTGACAGTTGTCCTGTTAAAGGATTATCAGAGATCATTTATTCCAACTCTCTAATTTTATATATGAAAAAAATATGACTGGCTCAGGGAATAAACTTTGAAGTAGTGTTGTATTTTAGAAGACTACTCTGTAGAAACCTATATGTTATCTACATTTTTGTTTTAAGCCTAAATATTGGGGCAGTTTGTTATGCAGTAATATATAACTAATACAATGATAACTGGAAAGTTATATGATGATATTTACTACTGTAATAAATGCATTTGATAAAACTGAATATGGACTTTAAAATCAAATAATATAGTAAGTTAGGACTAACTACATACTTCCTCACTGACAAAGGCTATCTCAAATCAATAACTAATATCATATTAAAGATAAACTCTATAAGAACCTTAATTGACATCAGGAAATTAATTATTAATCTATTGGGTGAAATAGAACATCACTTGGAATGAAATATACATTCATTGCATGTCACATTATGCACAGAATTTGTAACTTAGATGAAAAGGACAGTTGCTTTAAAAGACAAAGCTTTCCAAACAAATATAATCTAAAGAATGAATTCTGAGTAGCCATATTAATATTAAAGAAATTGAATTCATAGATAACCACCTTGCCACAAACAAAAATCTAAGACAAGATGACTTTACTGGTGGGTTCTATCAAATTTTAAAATACAAATCATACAAAATCATATACAAATTATTTCAGAAATTAAAGACAAGGGAAACATTTTCCACTTTATTTTATAAGGCTAGCATTATTATGTGTGGTAGGAAGGATAACGCCCTACTCCCCCTAAAATGCCTAAGTCCTAAACTTCAGAACCTGTCAATATGTCACCTTACACATCAAAAAGGAATTATCTGATGTGATTAAGTTGAGGATCTTGAAATGAAAAGATTATCCTAAATTATGGGCCCAATGTAATCACAAGCACTCTTATAAGGGAAGAGGGAAGCAGGAGAGTCAGGAGAGATGTAAAAACTGAAGCAGAGATCAGGGTGATGTAATTGCTGATAGAAGGACACAAGCCAAGGAGTGCAGACAACCTCGAGAAGCTGGAGAAAGTTTTCTTGCCTAAAAGGCTTTCTCTCTTAAAGCCTGCAGAGAAATGCAGCCTTTTGATATGTTTATTTTAGCCTCATAAGGCACATTTCAGATTTCTGACTTTTAGAACTATAAGATAATATGTTTTATTGTTTTAAAGCATCGGATTTATAATGATTTATTGTGGCAGCAATGAGAAACCAATACACTCTGATACACAATCTGAACAAAAGATAACTAGGAAAGAAAATCACAGAACAATTTCACTCATGAACATAGACACAAAAATCCTTTAAAATATCTGCAAATTGAATCCAGCATTATACAGAGAATAATCCATCATGTCAAAATGTAGTTTATCTCAGTAATACCAGATTGTTTTATCATTTGAAAACAATCTATGTAATTCACCCAATTAACAAACTAAGAAAGAAAAAAAATGATAATCTCAATAGATGCAGAAAAAGCTTATGGCAAAATCACCATATATTCATGATAAAAAATTGTCAAAAAAACAGGAAGAAATAAAAATTCTTCACCCAGATAAATTGCATCTATGAAAAAAACTACAACTAACATCATTCTAATGATTTAACACTGAATGCTTTCTGGCTACAAAAAAAGATAAGATATATACAGCTTTTAAAGGAACAATCAAAACTCTCTTTATTCATAGAATATATCATTATATACATAAAAAAGAAGCTAATAGAAATGGTAAGTGAATTTACCACCATGGAAAGATAAATGGTCAATATGTATAACATTCAATCTATTCCCGTATCCTGGGACTGTGAGTGAGATGTGCAACGTTTAGGGGAATGGTCACACTTGAAGCTCTGACTTGGGGGAGAGGGGGCAAGGGCAATATACGTAACCTTAACATTTGTACCCCCATAATATGCTGAAATAAAAAAAATAAAAATAAAATAAATAAAATAAAATGCCATTTACAATAGCATGAAATACATGAAAATAAATTTACTTAAGTGCATATAACATAAAATTATAAAATACTGCTAAAAGAAACTAATGAATACTAAATAAATTGACAATTACACCATTATTCAGTGTTCATGGATTATAAAACTTAATATTGTTAATATGTAAGTTTCCCTAAAACTAATCAGTATCATCTCTGTTATTATCTCAGCAAGATCCTTGTTTTTTAATTAATAAATTGATAAAATCATTCAGGAATTTATGTGGAAATAAAAAGAATCTAGAACCATTTTGTAAAAAGTGAAAAAATGTTTGAGGACTTGTACCACATAATTTTAAGATTTAATATGAAGTTGTAATAATAATTACAGTTATGTTGTTGGCATAAGAATAGACAAATTAGTGGAAAAGAATAGGTGGTCCAAAAATAAACGTGGAAAAAATATAAATGTTTGTAACATTGCAAAGGACAAATATTTTTAAAGTGGGACAACAAAATTGTGAACCATAAAAGAAAAGAAAATATTGAACTGGATTTTATCAAAATTAAAAGCTTCTGTTTTTCAAAAGATACCATTAGGAAAATGAAATGACACACTAGGAAAAATGTTCACAATATATTTATCTGAGCAAAGACATGTCACTTCACAAAAGAAGACATGCAAATGGCCAATGCACACATGAAAAAAATGCTTGTCATCAATCATCAGGGAAATATACATTATAATCATGATAAGATACCATTAACATCTACTTGGATTGCTAAAAAGCAAATGATTGACAATTACAAGTATTGACAAGGATATTGAGCAACCAGAAGCTGTTGAGAAAGTAAATATGTACTATAACTTTGGGAAAAGTTTGGCATTTTTAATAAAAATAAAGTTACACTTACTTTGTGGCCCAGTGGTTTATAAAGATAAATTAAAATGTATGCCCACATCAAGACAGGTACACGTATGTTTAAAGCAACTTTATTTGTAATAACCATAAAGCAGAATCAACTCAAATGTCTCCCAGCTGGTGAATGGATCATCAAGGTATATCTATAGAATAGAGTACTTCTCAGAAATCAAAAGGAACATATTACTCTTAATTCAACATGTGGATGGGAACCAAACACATTATGCTAAGTGAAAGAAGCCAGTGACAGAAGAATACATACAGGTGGATCCTGTTTATGAGATTCCAGGGGAGTTAAAATGAATCTATTGGAAAAAATGATCAATGATGTGGTTGAGAGTAGGGAAGATTTATTTCAGAGGGGAACAAGAAATCTTTTGAAGGGGTGAGGGAAATATTCTGTGTCTTGATTGTCATGGAGAGTACATGGGTATATACATTTATTAAAATATCAAAATATACAGTTAAATAATTACATGCTATTGTATATAAAATATAACAATAAAATTAACTTAAAATTATATATATATATATATATATATATATATATATGTGTGTGTGTGTGTGTTTCCTGGCATGTGTTTGTAAGAGGTGAAGAATGGAGATGCACACTATGTTATTATGACTGGTCATTTTGGGGCTGTAAAAATGGGGTCAAGGAATTTAACTTTTTAAAAATTTTTGTTTGTAATATTTATTTTTTTGGAAAAGCTAAGCATGCATTATTTTTGGAAGTTAAATAAAACAGACAGAGAAAAACAATTAAAGAGTAAAAAGGATTGCTGGATCGAAAGGTAAGTCTACTTTTAGTTCTTTGAGAAATCTCCATACTGTTTTCCATAGAGGTTGTAATAATTTGCAATCCCACCAACAGTATATAAGGATTTCTTTCTCTCTGCATCCACACCAGCATCAGTAGTTTTTGGACTTTTAAATAAAAGTCATTCTAACAGGGGTAAGCCCAGCACCAGGCCAGCGCCTATAGCACTAGGCTCCAGGCCCACCCCAGGTTCTAGATCAGCCCAGAGCCAGGTTGACTCACACAGCCCCAGACTACAGGTCTTCCCCAGAGCCAGGCCAGCACTCCTGGACTCATGTACCTGGGCACATCCACTAACATAGGCTCTAGGCTTGCTCAGTGCCAGGCCAGTCCCTCTGACACCACACACACACACACAAAAATGAGTAAAAAGGTAAGTTCTCTTTATTCATCTTTTTTCCAGCTTCATGCAATAGGCCCTAATACAGATTTAGTAATATAGGCTTTTGAATCATTTTTGAATAATTTAATATTTGAAATAGATGATAACATCGGGTATTTTGCAGTCCTGGTAAATACCAATTGCCTAAACCTTATTGTGGTTGAGTTTCCCATTATGCTCAATGGTGTCATCATCCTTAAAGGTCTCTATGCTCCAAATTCTGATGTTATTTTTTATATCCCCTGGTTGAAGGGCCTGTTCTCTCCCCTCTGTTCCATTCCACATCTATTTATTGAAATTATGCCTGCATCACAATTCTTAGTTGACAATACTCTTTTCTGTGAAGGATGGCCAAACCTTATGACTAGGGATTGGATTATTTTCTTTGAACTCTTAGATTGTATTGTCACTCTTTTATAACATTTCACACATGAAATATAGGGAGGAAAGTGTGATAAAATGAAAATGGCCATCGAACTTTAGCTACAGGTGCCTCAGTCTTCTCATTGAGAAAATGTGGGCAATAGCCACTACTTGAGATTGTTTTAAAGATCTTATTAGTTAGTATATGGAGAAATATGTAACACACAAGTTGGAAAATACCAAATAGAGAAATAGTTTTAGAACACAAGGCTCATATCTTTAACTAGACTGAAAGTCTCTTTATAACCAGGGTCATGTTCTCTCTAACTCTGTTCCATAAACATCCACCTCTCCATGTACCTACTTAGCATATTTCCTGGTTAATGACAGAGACTTATTCAATGTTAAATGGACTGAATGTTTTGAATTAGGATAAAATCCTGCCATTCAGCACTGAAGACATCTTATTCTGTTGCTTGTCCCCAGATCTTCACTTTGCCATGTTATAATTAAGTGGTTTATCACATATACCCTCTTTGGTTTTGGTTGTAAAAGATGTATGTTTCAAGAATAGATTGCATTGACTTTTCCTGCAAGATCATGGCATGTGATGGCAATATATCTCATGTGTTAAAAATCTCTAAGCAGGACCCCACACCCTTTGATCACACAATATTTATTTTCCATTTACACCATTGCTATCAGAGCTACCATTAAGGGAACAGTAAAATGGAAGTATGACAAACTAAAAATAAGTTTTATTTGGGATGCAAGTTGGCTAATTCCTTGATTCAACATTTTCTTTGTTCTTTGTGATTACTGTATCCTCATTTACAAGATGGAAAACTTATAAATTATACTTTTCTACCTGAAAAAAGTTTGAAATGAAAGAGTAATATGAAAGATGTAATTATAATGTGCCAAAATAAGATCATTACAAGTTGTTCTCTTTTTAAGAATTTATTTTGGATGACATTTAAATTTAACTTCATTTTAATTCAGATACAAAGAAGGAAACCCACATCACTAATTGACTTTGCCAATCAAATTGTCAATACACTAATTGTCAAAAACTTTAGCAAGACAGAATTGCCCCTTTGCAATTCTTATACTCCATCACCAGACACGAAGATAATTACTTTGTTCAAGTTGTCACCTTGTGACTTACATTTAAAAGTGCACTCCCCCACAGTGCTAATAGATCCTATTCATGAAAAAGTTGTGAATTTTGGTAGCTAGATAAATAATATTTTCTAACTATAACAGATGCAAATCCACTAAGGGAAACTACTGTATACTCCCCAAACAGCCCTATGCATAGTTGTAGGCAATAAAATAATCATGTAAAACTATTCATAACTGTCACTTAATGGACACCTACTAGTTTTAAATTTTTAAATTATGCATTTAATTTTCAAAACTCTTAGAGATAAGTATTATGGCACATTTAATAAATAAGAGAGTGAGGCTCAGCAAAGTTAATTAACTCAATCGAGGTTGCATAGTGAGGAAGTATGTAGCTTACTCAGCTTTTTCCGACTAAAGCCTCTTGTTTTTCACCTTACACCAAAGCTAGAATAAAAATATGCTGGACTTCAAGCAAGCCTCCTGAAATCCACGTGCCACCAAATCAAGTGCCTCAAGGGCACATTTACATACATAAGTTCACTCCAGCAGTTATTTTTCAGCACAGCTATTTCTTTTTAAGGAATTTTTATAAGAACAAGGTATTCTTTTTTCATGATCTTGGTGAAGCAGGAAGCGTAATATATAATCTCAACTTCTTTAAGATATTTTGTATTATCGTGAAAATATTGACATTTTTATAATTCTTTTATTCCCATTCATAGTTTTTTACTTAATAATATTAACTCCTATATTTATGATGATAACATAATTGCTTTAATATAGAATGATGTGTTTTCAAACAAATAGTGAAAAACTGTAAATCTTCTCTTGCTTTTTATTAGTTAATTCAATGGTATGTATTTAACAGCAATTTATTGAGTTACTTCTTTGTGTGAAGCACTATTCTAAGCCATAGCAATTCAACAGTGAAAAAATAAGGAAAAAAGATGCTTTGCCTTCAAAAAATGCACATTCTTATGGTGATGTGCTATGGTTTAAATGTCCCCTCCAAAAATTTATGTTGAAATTTAATCCCCAATATGGCAGTATTGAGAGATGGGGCCTTTAACGTGATTGGATCATGAGGGCTCGGCCCTCATGAATGGATTATTCTATTCACAGATTAATGGATTAATGAATTAATGGGTTATCATGGTGGGGGAACTGGTGGCTTTCTAAGAAGAGGAAGACAGACCTGAGCACAGCATGTTCGCATGCTCACCCATCTCCTCATGTGATGTTCTTTGTCATTTCAGGACACCTCAAAGAGTACCCACCAGCAAGAAGCCTCTCTCACCAGATGTGTCTCATAGACCTTGAACTTCCCAGCTTCCATAACTTTAAGAAATGCATTCCTTTTCTTTATAAGTTACCAAGTTTTGGGTATTCTGTTATAAGTAACAGAAAATGTACTAAAACAGGAGATAGAAAACAAACCAGCTAAATGGAATCTAAGCTATGTTGTATAAGTTAAGTGCTATGAAAGGAAAATTATGACAGTGAAGGAAGATATGCGTTTGCTAGGGGAGTTACTAAATTTTAAATGAATGTGGCCAGAAATTGCTTATTGAGAAGGTTACTATTGAACAAAGTCATGAAGAAGGGAAACATAGATAGCTGAGGGAAGAAAACTTCAGAAAGGGGAAAAGCAACTAAAAACCCGAAGTGAGACTGTGCTGAAGTATTCAAATAAATCTAAGAGGCCAGTGAAGCTAGAGTAAAGGGAATGAGCAGAGTAGTAGGAGATGAGTTCACAGTGGTAACTGGGCATAAAGGAAGGCTAGTGGTGAGCACATCATAAAAAGCCTTTTGGTTTTGGCTTTAACTCTGAGGATGAGTGTTTTGAGAAAAGATAGGATGTCACATCACTTGAGGTTTATCTGGAACACTGTGGCTTCTGTGTTGAGAATAGATTGAAGGAAAGAAATGGCAGAAACAAGGAGTCCAGACAGGAGGCTATTGCAATCATCTGGACAAAAGATGATGATATCGTGGATCAAGATATTGGCAATGGGAATAGTAATAAAGTGGATTAACTGCAGATATATTATGAATGTAGAGCCAGCAGGATTTTTGACTGATTGGCTATGAGAAGTGAGAGAGAAGACTCAAAGATAGTTCCAAGTTTTATGGCTTGAACAACTAGAATTCTGTTGCCATTTACTGAGATAGAGAAGACTGTGAGTGGAGTAGGTTTTAGCAGAGAAGGAGGAGATCAGGACCTTGGTTTGGGACATGTGTCAAGTTGTGATAAGTATATAAGTGTTGAGTTGAGGGAAAAGCTCTGGGCTGGAGACACAAATATGGGAGTCATCAGCATAGAGATGGTATCAAAAGCCATGTGAATGAATGAGATCACTTAGACAGTGAGTGCTGATAAAGAAGAGATTTAAGTTTTGAGCCCTAAGGATCTTTATCATGTACAGGTCAGGGAAAAAAGAAGGAAACAATAAAGAAGACAGAGAAGGAGAAGCAAAACAAGAGGAAACATGATGTGTGCAGTGTCCTGAAAGCCAAGTAAGGAAATTTTTCCAAAGAGGGAACAAGCAACTGTGGCAAATGCTGTTCAGAGTAGAAAAATATGAGGACAGAAAATTGAAGTTGAATTTAGCAATGTGGATATCATTAGTAAGACTGATAAAAATAGTTTAGGTGAAAATCTGATTGGAGTGGGTTCATTGGAGAATGAGTAGAGAGGAAAAGGAATTCGGGTCAAGGAAGGGGTTTTTGATATTTTTTGTTTGTTGATTGGTGACATGGCAGGAAAGAGTGTGCTTGTATACTGATGTAAATATTGCAATGGGGAGGGACTATCTGATGATACTGGAAAGAAAAGAGATAATTGCCATAAACATCGGAGTGCAGATGTCCTTTTTATAGTAATAGAATGTCTTATTTTCCTTTGGGTAAATACCCAGTAGTGGGATTGCTGGATCAAATGCTAGGTCCACTTTTAGTTCTTTGAGGTATTTCTATATTGCTTTCCATAGAGGTTGTATTAGTTTGCAGTCCCACCAGCACTGTATGAGTGTTCCTATCTCTTCACATCCACACCAACATTTATTGTTTTTGGACTTTTTGATAAAGGCCATTCTCACTGGAGTTAGATGATAACTTGTTGTGGTTTTGATTTGCATTTCCCTGATGATTAGAGATGTTGAGCATTTTTTCATATATTTATTGGCTATTTTTCCATCTTCTTTTGAAAAGTTTCTGCTCATGTCCTTTGTCTACCTTTGAATTGGTTTGTTTGATTATTTTTCTTCCTGATTTTCCTGAGTTCTTTGTAGATTCCAGTTATCAGCCTTTTATAGGATGTATAGCATGCAAATATTTTCTCCCATTCTGTAGGTTGTCTATTCGCTTTATGGATAGTCTCCTTGGCTATGCAGATGCTTTTTAATTTGATCAGGTCCCATGTATTTATTTTTGTTGTTGCTGTGATTGCCTTTGAAGTTTTCTTCTTAAATTCTTTGCCTAGGCCAATGTTTATAAATTGAGTATTCTAACATTTTTTTCTAGAATTCTTATGGTTTAATGCCTTAGGTTTAAGTCTGTTATTTATTGTCAGTTGATTTTTGTGAGTGGGAAGAGGTGCAGATCCTGTTTTAGTCTTCTACATGTGGCTATCCAATTTTTCCAGCACCTTTGATTGAATAAGGATTCTTTTTCCCAGTGTACGTTTTTGTCTGCTTTGTCAAAGATCAGATAGCTATATGAGTATGGTTTTATATCTTGGTTCTCAGTCCTCTTTCATTGGTCTATATTTCTGTTCTTGTGCCTGTAACATGCTGTTTTGATTACTATAGCGTTGTAGTATAGTTTGAGGTCTGGTAAACTGATGCCTCCCAATTCGTTCTTTCTGCTTAAGGTAGCTTTGCCTATATTAGTCTTCTCTGGTTCCATATGAACTGCAGAATTATTTTTTCTAGATATGTGAAATATTATTTTGGTATTTTTATAGGAATTGCATTGAACCACCAGTGTAAATATCACTTAACAGCTAAAGGTGAAAAGTCAGGTATCACAATGGCTGAAGAGGTAAAGCAAAGCAACAAAGTTCTACTCAACAGAATGAAGAGAAATCTACCTCACTTATCAATTCTTTCAATAAATGTAAATGGCTTGATCTACCCACTGAAGAGACATAAGCTGGCCAAATGGATAAATATATGCAAGCCAAGTGTTTTCTGTCTTCAGGAAACACTTCTAAGCCACAAAGCCTCATTCAGACTCAAGGTGAAGGTATTAAAAACAATATTCCACACAAATGGAAACCAAAGGAAAGCTGGTGTAGCAATTCTCATATCAGATAACATAGTATTCAAATCAACAAAAGTAATGAAAGACAAAGATGGTCATTATATAATGATAAAGGGAACAGTTCAACAAGAAGACATAATAATTCTAAATATTTATGTGCCTAAAACAGGTACACCCCGATTCATAAAGCATATCCTACTTGATCTAAACAAATACTTGATCTAAACAGCACCGTAATAGCCAGGGGCTTCAACACCCCTCTAGCAGAACAGGACAGATCCTTCAAACAACAACAATAACAAAATATTCTTACATTTTTAGAAATACTGAATATTAGAACTGGAAGATAAATTAAAAATAATTACTTTTAATTTATCTTCCTGGGAAATAAAAGAAAATAAACAATGAAACAAGGTACTTAAACAGAATTCTAGAACAAATGAGCCAATCTGAATTTAGTATTGCTGGCTTCATTATAAGAAGCTTATACATGTAGAGGAAAGACTGCTGAAGTGTCAGGGAGTAACAATGGTAAATGATTACTTCTCTATCTATAAACTGTCCAATCAACTTGTTTTCATAGTTGTGTTAAGTCTTGTTAAGTTACCAACTGTAGTACAACTCAATTTATATTAATGTTATATTCATCAGTATTATTCCTTTTACATTCTTTAGAGGTAATATGGCTTAGAGGTAACATCATGTGCCTTGTTCCAATCTGGATTCTGCTACTTTCTAGCTGGGTCAAGTTTTTTAACCCCTCTGAGATTCTTCATTTGAAAAATGGAAATAATACTAGCACCTACTTCCCAGGGTTGTTGTGGGAAACAAATAAATCAATATATGTAAAGCTTTTAGCACAGAGCCTAGTACATAGCATGTGTTCAGTAATTACTATTACTGGTGAGTATAATAGGATGTGGAAATTCATGACATTGAACTTTTCAGACCAAGATTTGGATTTTTACAATATAAAAAGCATTGGACCCCACTGAAGCTGATACATTTATAGCATAGAATATTAAAACTGGAAGACGCCATAGGGTCATAAAGCATAATGCCTTCGTTTTTAAGAAGAAAAGAAGAAAACTGAAATCCAAGGTGGAAAAATAACTTATTCAGAATCACCCAACTACTTACAAGAAAATTTAAGGCGAGAATCCAGGTCTCCACACTTAGAAATATGCTAATTATTCCTTCCTAAAGCGGTATGTTAGGCATGGCACAGGTTTTATAATGAGTAGTGCTGCCAAGCTATCTGGGGCAGGGGGCTTAGGGCACCATAATATTCACTAGACTGCCACACAAATGCCTTCCAAATAAGCATCTCTAGGAAAAAAAAAAACAAAAAAAAACCCATGAGATCGCTATGTGAATTCAGCCCAGGACAAATGCTTTAGTCCCTCTCTCCACTGTTCCCTACCAATTGCTGATGCCAAACTCCACAAATATAAAAATTCTGGAACAGTGACTGTTTCTATTGATGTCATTGACATGCATGGAGTAGAGATTTTAATCTAATTTCAAGAGTAAATCATAGAATTTTTACATTTTGTGAGTCACACAGGATTTTGAAAAATTGGCTAGAAATGAAATGTTAGTATGTGTTTTTATGAGTGAGGAAATGGTGTCATAGCTGTAGGCTGATTTATATGCCATTTCCTTCCTTAAGTGATAGTTAGGAATGAGTTTGCAGTTGGGATGAGCAAACATTCCCATTCAAGTGTCAAGTCCCTGGAAAAAGGAGATTAGAGTCTTACTATCAGTGAATTCCAGAACTTCAATGTATCAAACACACATACAATGATGTTTATACAAAAAACATTCACCTCCATCATTATCTCTAGTCATATTGATTGAATGACCAGTTCCTGCTGTTACTATGGAGGAAATTGCTGCTCTGGTCCCCGGGGAGATGAGCTGTAATTTACTCAGTGGAATGTCTTTCTTAAACTTATCAGCCCTGCCAATATGGCCATCTTATACTGTGGGAGTAACTTCTTTTTGGTAAAACCTTGCTGAATAGGTGACATGCATAGCCTTTTCAGTTCCACTATGAAGTCATATTATTAATTGTATAGACAGTTAGCATTTTTCCCTAAATAGCAATTATTTTGCTTTGTACTTAAAGGAATATAGCTTATTTATTTCTGTATGTGATCCAGGAGCATATGATCAGTGATGGGACTAAAAAAACAATACCCCAAAATGAAGGCCTTAGAAGCAAAAGATTTTCTCTGACATTCTACTGTCCTCCTATCTCTCAGTCCCATTCTCCCCTGAGGCTAGCCATGGAAATTAGAATCTCTCTTCCTCAGGTGGGTCATAGAAACCAGAAACTCTTTTTTCCTAAAGCCAGCCATAAACCCTAAAAAATATTACTCTAATTATCCCTCTGCCTTTCTGTATAAAAACTGGCCATAAAGAAATTATCTGACTTAACTTGTTTGATTGTAGGCCATAAGACCTCAATTCCAGAAAGAATCCTGACCAACACTCAGAAGTAAGAAATGCTGCATAGAGAGGCCAAGAAGAATCTAGACAGATAGGCCTTGCTGGATTTCCCAACTTAATCTATTAGCATTAGATCTTACTGTTTTTATTCAGTCATATTTCTACACAGCTGTCAGTATTTTATTGAACCTAAGCATAAAATTGGACAATTTCACCTGTATCTTTGAGTCTTCAATCTGAAGTTTCCTAGGTACACATTAATAAAATTTGTGTATTTTTTCTCCTATTAATCTGCCTTGTCAGTGATTTTCAGTGAACCTTCAGAGGGCAAGAGGGAAGTTTCTTCTTGGTCCTGACAGCAGCGTCTCACCCAAAATTGGAGTGCCAGAGAAGGCTTTTCTGAGGTAAGGAAGTAAAAGTGATTATTGATTCATTTGGTCTTTTTAGGACTAGCAGGAGAGAGAATATTTCCAGCACAAGCACAGAGACAGAGACGCAAGAGAGAAAAAAGGTCAATTTAGGAACTGTAAAAGTTCACTGCTTGTGTGGATTTGAATGTAAGCTGGCAAGAGCTGAGCTCGAACCAGATCTTGGAACAGTTGAAAATTATGTTAAAGAAATTTCAGTGCCATCCTAAAAATTTTTTAATTATTCTGGAAGGTTATGGTTTGAAAGATTATGAATAGGAAAGTATCATAAAAGGTCTTTTTTGAGGAATGGGTCAAGGGACAGACATGAGAAGAGATGGATGTAGCTATAAATAAGTTTCATAGAATACATGTTCATTTAAAAAGAACTAGGGAAATACTTATTTTTTATTTTCTTTAATTTTGATGCTTTTATTTTACATATAAAGAGCCCATAATTTATTTTAATTTTTCTTATGAATGCTATGCCCTGTGTGAATTTTATGTCCTACCATGCAATTTAGTTTGCTTTGGTTCTCCTTTGGCCCAAGTGCAGGCTATAATCATTCAGCGCTAGTAGCATCCATATCGTCATTCTATAATTGTGAACTAACCAACCTTCATGTTTCCCATAATTTAAGAATAAGAACAAGGTACAATATGTGTAATTAAATAAAGAAAACCATTTTCTTTGTTGTTGTTATTGTTATAACCAAAGAAGACTGAGAGACATCACGATTTTTAAATAAGAGCATTTAGTTGATTTGTTGCTGCAAAGACTGACCCAATACTTTCTAATGCGAAAAAAAAAAGTCTCTGAGGACATTTTCTATCAAAATACATCAGTGAATAAATTTCTCCACAGAGTCCATAATATCCCTTAAGTCTTTGATATCATTTGAATAGATAACTCACACCATTCTCCCATGGGAAGACATTTGAAATTAGAATAAAACCTTGTCTCAGTGGAGACATTTCATTATTAAAATGAAAGGTGATTTGATGATGAGATCAAGATATAGAGCATATTAATTTGGTTTCATCATAAGGCTATAATATAACCCCAATGCTTCAACATTTTTTATAAAAAAGAAACTCTTACCAAGTACAATACTGATGCTAGTCTTCTTTTATAATTGTAGAGGAAGTTAATTAAAATATCATATCAGAGTCTTCATTTTAGGTTAGAAATGGGTTTATAGAAATTTATCCTATGTTTAAGAGAACATTTTACATTTTTACATCTCTGATATACTTTTAAATCTATTCCTTAACTCCTTCAACAATATTTATTGATCATCAACTATGTGATACTCATCATGCTAGACAATTCTGATGCAATGTTGAACAAAAACAGACATGATTCTCATGAATCTTGATTATCTAATAGGTGAGATAGATATTAATGAAACAATAAGATAGTATATCGTTCCAATCTAAGGTAAGTTATATTAAGGTCAAGAACATGGTTACATGTAACATGATAAAAAGGAGCGTGACCTGGACTAGGGGGGAAAGTTTGCTGAAGGAATATTACTTGAGCTGAGATCCACAACATCTGTAGACCTTAACTGGGTAAAGGGTATAGGTATGTGAGAACATTCCAAATGAAGGAAACAGTATATACGATAACACCGTGGCAGGAGAGAATGATACATTAAAGGCACTAAAATCAGGCTAGAGGGACTGGAGTATAGAGGGTGAGGATGAGAGTGTGCTAGAGGTGGTCGTACCATACAGCACCTTGTAGGTCATATTAAGAATTCTGGTCTTGTTTATGGGGGGTGAGCCACTGATAACTTTTAAGCATGCAGTGAGCATGCTCATTTTTGTGTTTGGAAATACTGGTTGCAGTGAGAAAGTAGATAAAAGGTCCAGAGTAAAAGCAGGGAGATCAGTTAGGAGGTTATTTCAGTTAACTGAAAGAAAAATAATGGTATCTTAGTCTAGACTTGTGACAGTGTAGACAAAGGGGAAGACAGATTCAAAAGATATCAAGGAAGCAACATTGACAGAACTTGGTAATGAATTTGAAATATGTGGTGAGGAAAAGTACCAAGAATAACTGTGAGGTTTTTGAGTAACACTACAGAATACATATAATATGGATACATTAATGACTTCCGAATAGAACACTTCTATAAAAAAGGATCTAAATTTTAAAAAAGAAAATAAATAAATTGAAATAAAAAATAGAATTCATTTGGAAATAAAAGTTACAGTATAAGAAAACAAAGACTGTTCCAAACTTATACAATGTGTAGCCCATACATCCACTTTACACATTAGAATTAAAATGTAACTAGCTTACAGATATCATGCATTGCCACATAAATTGCTTTTTTATAGGCTAAAATGGTTAATCTTTATTAACCTATTAATCCATAAGTCATGTTTATTGAACCATCTAAAACATTTTTATATCCATCTCCTTTCCTCCATCTTCTATCTTTTTCTCCTTCCTTCCTTCCTTCCTTCCTTCCTTCCTTTCTTCCTTCCTTCTCTTTTCTTCCTCCATTCATTCTTTGCTTCCTTTCTTCCTTCCTCCATTCCTCTCTCTATATATACATATTTTTGGAGAATGTATTAGAAATCACACATTATGCTAGGCATAAGGATGCGTTGGTAAATCAAAGGCATGTGTTATCTTCATGAGGTTTAAAATATATCAGAGTAGATACTTTAAAACAAACCCTAAGAAAGAAAGAAATATTTGATTATGTCTTTGATAAGGAAAATGTATAGAGTGCAATGACAGCTATGACCAGCATGTTTAGTCACTTGAGTGTACAGAGATGGCTACCTATGTGGTGAAATAGGCCATTGCTTTTTGAACTGTGTTTCCTAGAGACAGAGCTAAATGGGCAATCATCTCCAAAATAGGCATTAACAAGGTAAAAATTATTCTGTGCTATCATGTTGTCTCCTGTGTCTTCCTTTTTCTAGAATGAGTAATTATAACTTTGAACAAATGCGGGGGAGAGTTGAGGCAGCGCTGTGAGGAGATCAGCTGCTTCTCCCCGCGAAGCCAGGTCTCTTAGATAGGGGTCACCACAGAGGATAAAAAAATTGATAGGAAATAGAGAGAAATAAAAGAATACACAGAGTCTAAGGTATAGTTTATAGTTTTATATAAAAAGATCATAATAATCACAGTGTGGTACTTGGGATACTGCACATATCCCCGTGAACGTCCAGCAATATGGTTAGATTCACACAGGTTTTGATAATCATAGATATTCAATTACCAGTTGTCAGGGTAACATATTTACATATCAGGAAATGCAGTTGCTAGGGAGACAGGTAGTGGGTTGCGGTCAGAAGTCCTCTTAAAGGGCTTCTAATCTATCTAGGTGAACAAACAGGTACACAGTCTTTCAGGGCCTAACTTCTAGGTTCTAAGAGGCAGTTGTCAATTAACAAAGGTATAACAAAAGAGGTATAGTGACCCTACATTTCTTTGGTCTAGTTATTGTGGACTTAAAGGTAGACAGGCAGGAGAGAGCAGGAAGCCCATCTCTATAAAACGGGTTGTTTATAACCACCAGGGCGCATCTCTGGGCAAAGGGCACTCATTGTCTACGGTTCCCATCCTGTGGGCCATATTTGCCTTGCCTTGTCTTTCAAGACACAGGGAAGCTCACAGATTTTGAGATACCTGGAAGCCTTCCTAGAAAACATCCCTACTGGAGATTTAAAAGCTCTCCGATGATAGCAGCCTCTAGTAAGTAAACCATTGAGTTCACACATTCCTTCAGGGCAAAACCCTGCAAACTCCTGTTTCTGTCTTTAATATAGTAATATAGGTCAATACAATAAAATAATGGTCTTATGAGCCACATCTCATTAATTCCTGAATCATATTTTCTCAACAGACAAATCTAGGATGCCTAAACTATGCTCTGGCATTTACCGAGAAGATACATAATATTAAGTTGTCATAATCCGTAAATAATCACCTGCTTCAAATGCTCCTGTTTAAGGATAACTATGATAGCATCACAGAATTTGGAGGCTGGAAATGTCTCTTTGGTTTTGGTTATATTTTAAACTTTATCAATAATTATGTTACACATGTGAGCACTTAAAATCAGTGATCTAACTGAATTATATTAAGTAAAGTCTTTTAGATCCTGTTAAAATCCATTGCCTCCATAGCTATGTACACAGTAGTTTTCCTTGAAAGAGGATAGCATCATTTACCAGCTGACATGAACTTTATATAGGAATGTGACCTTTTGATATAAGTGGTCAGATATTAATAAAGAAACACTGATCAGAGAAGGCCACTCAACTGGTCTCTGGGTTTATCAGCAGTTGTCCTATTATGTTACATCTGTGTTCGGTGGGGCCAAGCACTAAGAAAGCCCAGGCCTTGGCTTACCCTCCTCTTGGCAGCTCACCTGGGCTGCAGCCATTGCTAAGTCCTCTGTGGACACTGCATTCAGCACGTGCACTGACATCTGGACACAGAGAGGATCCTGGTGCTCTGAGATGAGATGACAAAAGACCTACTGCTCTATCCCTAGCTTTCCCACCACATTTCTGGTGACCCTATCTAGACTTAGGCTTAGGCTCCAAGGGTTTGGAGGAGTTGATCCAGGCCTACTCATGATCTGTGGACCACAGAGAAACCAGAGTGGGAGTATTTTGGATTGTTGGCCTGAGGGAAGAAGGCAGGGACAAAATCAGAAGATGCTTGGCTGAAGAACTAAGTGGAGAGGTGCTCCGTAATGTGTTTGTGACAGGGAGGGAGAAGCTATCTTAAATATGCATAAATGGAGTGACATGGTACAGTAGTAGCCAATGAGAAGCCACAATTGCCATCTCATCCCCAGCTTTACCAGCTTCAGCTAACTTCTCTGGTTCTGCATTCTTGATCTTGGCTCTCTGGGTCCCAGTATAACCTGCTACCTCCTCAGCTCCAGTCAACAACTGTGTCCTAATCCCAACCTTAGCCTTAGCTCTCCCCTGGCTTCAGCCTCATCTTTGTTCGTGATCTTTCAACCATGTTGCCCCCTCGACCTCTTTGACCCTAAGAGCCCTGGCCCACTAGAGAGCCCTCTAGTGTCTTCTGGTCTCAGGCCCATTGGCCCTGTGGGCTCAGCCACTCAAGGGAAGAGAAGGACCCAATAAGCATTTTTGAAGTAAAGAAGAGAAGAAAAAGAAAAATAATTTAAATTTTTAATATATTCTTTGTTTTGGCTAACATAATATTATTTCTTTGAATGCAGTCCTCTGTAGGACTGGATCTTGAGGCCAGCACCTGGCCTTTATATGGGTTATACAGTTTATGCCCAGGGTGAGATGGAATCACAGTATCTTAGGGAAGGATATTTTGTTCATTTTATGCTGTATACTTGTCTCACAGCCCAGAAATAATTGTTTCTTCCATTAACACAGTTCTCCTTGTAGCCATTTAGAGGAAATAGAATGGCACCAGGAAAATATCTTCCATCAGATGTAGGGTAACAAAAGAGAGTGTTAACTGGAAGAGCACTATTCCTTCTGTGTTGTTCATCTGCCATTTTTTATTTGCGACTCTTCCTAAGTTGTGCATGTGTAATTGAGTGAATGTCTTAAAAAGCTTTGTTATGCATATGAAATACTTTCAACAACAAGTCTCTGGTCTTTTTCCATAGACAGAAATATATATATATTTTTTTACAAAACTACCCATTTTCTAAGAGATTAAAAATCCTATTAACTTGCCAGCAAATATACTTAGTTTTTCAAATTGTACTACCATATTTGGCTGTGCAAATACAGATGCCACAGACAAAGCCACTTGAGATGGGAGCAGGGGTGAAAATAGCAATCATACTTCTAGGCATCCTGATGATATTCTTATTCGATACAGACCATGTTGTGCTGGGGACTGCATGCTTGTGGGGTTCAAAGGGCCCAATATTGCACATTCTCATTTTCATTCTTTTCAAGAGGTGAGGGATTTCATTATTTTGCATTACTTTATATTTTTTACTTGTGTTTCTACATTGGCATAGTAACCTCTAAGATAGGATGGTGTATCCTGGAAACTCTAAGTGGTCCTGTTGGCCAATTTTGTGACAAAGATGCTTTTCTAGGGACAGTGACTCTGTCCTCTCCTCCTCTGACCATCTGACCCATAAGGCCTGCAAGCCACATTTTCAAACCTCTACTGCAGCTCAGTAAGCTAATAGACATTATTATTTGCCTTTTAAATTCCTCTCAATATAGAATTGCTACCAGCAATTTTATATTCTACCAAATAACATTTTTATGTTACCAACCTAATCAGAAAATCCAAGTTCAATCAGACTTTCTCAGAGCACAGTTACAAAATGTCCTCCTATTCCAGTTTTTAATCTCTACCTTGAGAAAAATATGCAGAAAGGCTCTATAGGCAGCTGTTAATCTGAAATACTTCAGATGACACAGTGACAGTGACAGTGATTTCTTTACATCAAAAATTAGTTTCTAAAAATTATTTCTAAATTTAAAAAATTTACCTTCAGAAGTAAGAATACAGTAGTCCTTGTAGATATGCTTTTGCATCAGGAAATTCTCTTCAGATCATGTTTTCCCTTTAGAAGGAAGGAAAGAAAGAAAGAAGGAAGGAAACCGACATGCACTTACTACATATCAAACAATGTGCTGGACGTTTTCACTGACCTTAACAAACTCATCTCTTTTGATTTTCATAGAAACTCCTTGAGGTAGTTATTATGCCCCACTTTTACATGTGAAGACACAGACTCAGAGAAGTTCACTTCCCTAAGTCCACACAGATCACAAATTGTTTTTTGAATCTAGGTCTGCCTGATTACAGTGCCTGTGCTCTTTCTACTAAATAGCACTTCCTGCCTCGTAGCTTATCTTCTTTTTTGTTAGCACAAGAAACAACTCTATGAACCATGTTCATTATACTGCAAAATCTTTTTCTGCTCCTCAATTTCATAAGAACTTGTAAAGGAACTCTTAGGAGGAGTGAGTCAATGAAATTGCAGAAGGAGATCCATTCTTATCAAGTCTATTTTTAAATAGCTAGAGCGGGAATCATTAAATCAGAAAAACACATAGATCATTTCAAGGAAGGGGGGAATAAGTTTCACCCTGACATGTTGATGCTGATGGTCTGGTAGTGGCTGCCTGGATTGCTGGGTTGAGGATTGTGAGGCTTTATCTGGATTCAGGGAAAAGGGTACAGTAGTGAACCATTATGAATATCTGCCTTGGCTGGAAGAGGAGAGTAATAGAAGCATGTTTCCTCAAAATTTAACTTTTATCAATTTATTTTAACTCCTGTCAATTTCAAAAAAAATATATATAAATTGAGACCCAGAGAGGAAAAGTGACTTATTGAAGATTCCATAGCCAGTTGGTGGTAATGTCAGAAATACAACCCAAGTCTCCTGCTTCATAGTCTGATGCCATTTCCACTTGATTGTCCTGTTTCAAGTCAGACTCATTCCTACTTTGAACATAAATCCAAGCATATTAGGTTATTTCTTTGCCATTTTGAAAGCATTTGATACCAATGAGCTCCCCAAATTCCTTCAAGTTTTCTTACATCTCTAAAGGAATAGCAGAGGTTTATTTCTTCAACTATAACATTGACTATCTATGTTAATTTAAGAATACATTAAGAATAAATATCTTTCTCAGGGACTGAGAAGTAGTATCCTTATTCAGGTGAATGGGATTCAGTGTGCATGTATTAATACTTCTCTTAGGATTGTCTTGTATGAAATCTCACTGCTATGCCAACGTAAAATGTAATGACTTTCTCTCATAGATCCAGAAAATATGAATGGGTTTGTATCTCAAAGTTTTGAGTTGCTTTTCCTTTCTGCTTTTTAGTGGTAACCATGTTATTTCTGCCTCTGTGACTGCATTAAGTCATGCCTGTAATGGCTACAATCTCCTCTTTTTTAACCTGTTAAAGTATACTCCTTCCCTCCTCCATGAAGACTTCCCTGATACAAACAAAGAAATGTTGTTTTCATCTTTACCTCAGTATGGGTATGTAAATCCCTGTTTTCATATTAACCATTTCTTCATAGTGAAAAAGGAATATTAATATATTGAATTAGAGTTATATCATGTTGGATTTTTATGCAATTGTTCATGCAGTTTGAGCTGAATTCAGCTAATCCGAGCTGTCAAGCTCACAACATTACATTATTGCTTCTACAGAAGCTTTTCTCCACAAAGTTTCTTTCTTTTTTCTGCTCCATTAAATATATTATATAGGCACAGATTAATTAAGGGCTCACACTACTGTACTCCAAACTAATTTCTTGCCTCAATCTAGTCAGAATGATTCACATGTTTTTTTCTTAACTAATGAGAAGACTTGCTGTGTTCTCATACCTCTATTGTCTCTTTTGATTCCTCAAAACACCATCCCTAGTTGGTTGACAATTGTGTTACCTAGGTCTTGTTACTGAAAACATGCACAGTGCCATTTTCCTTTTTTTATATACAAATTCACACAAGGAGAATGTGTATACATTCTCCTTGAGAATCTAGGAGAGTCACTCTATTAGTTTTTTATGACTGCTGTAACCAATTACCACAAACTTAATAGCTTAAAACGACATAAATTTATTTTCTTACAGTCATGAAGGTCACAAGTTGAAAATGTGCATCAACTGGGCTAAAATCAAATTGTCTGCCTATGTTCCTTTCTGGAAGCTCTGAGGAAAATATTTTTTTCTTGCCTTTTTCCAGCTTCTAGAGCTTCCCACATTCCTTGAATTGTGGCTCCCTTCCATATTCAAAGCCATCAATGGCCAATATAGCCTTTTTTATGATGCCATCTCTATAGTTCTGACTCTTTTGCCTTTCTCCTCTTCATTTAAAGACACTCGTGATCTCATTGATCTTACATGGATAAGCTAGGATACTTTTTCCATCTCAAGATCATTAACTCAATTGTACTTACAAACTCCCTTTTTCCATGTAAAGTAATATATTTATAGTTTCTGGTAATTAAAATGTGGTTATCTTTGGACAGCAATTATTCTCTCTACCACAGTCACTAATACAGGTTTAGGATAATGTACCTATAAAGTCCTATGTTTGTTTTTCCAAAATTGAAGAAAACATGGCCAAGCACAGTTGGACTCACAATAGACATAAGATTCCAAGTAATATATTTACTTTATACATATAGAAACAGACTTGACAACACATTTAATTATTTAAAGTTGAGTGAAAGAAATTCCTTTAACTGAAATACATTCATCATCTGTCTTAGCATTCCTGTTAAGTAATATCATTCAGAGCTTGGAAAAAAACACATTCCAATGACACTTGCTTTGGTCATGTCATTGTGCCAATGAACACATTAAATGTGATTAATTTCTTTGGAGATTGAGGTTGGAATTGCATACCAGCAAGGCCTAAATATATAAAAATATTTTGAACTAAATATTACCCTATTAATTCATTCTATAAAATAGAGAAAATGCAGTGAACCTTATCTAAAAATGCTTTAAAATTTAACTTTATTTTGACTAACTTAGTGTGTATTTTTGTTCCCCAAATACATTATATTAATAATAGAGACATTTTCTGAGTTTACATTGTAATTTGTTTTGTTAGACTTAATGCCTCCATGATAAGGCAACTACCTATCTCTTTGTTTCTTTTGTTATTTTTCTGGTCTCATTTATATAATCAAGGGAACACAACTCCAGAGATGAGAGAGAGCTTTCCCATTGGCAGCACCAAGACAAGCATTAAGTCAGTGATTATTGTTTGCTTGCTTGACAAATTGATTCATTTATTCAAAATGTATATTGATTATTAACTAACTGTGCTTACTATTTGAGGTAGGGAGGATAAGAAGAAAAAAGACATATAATCCCTTTTTGCTTCTTTGCGAGGCTTACAGTAGATCGTAGGAAAGATTTTGGTGATGTTTCTGACGATCAAAATGACCAAACAGTTGATAAGGCATTTTGGCCCATTCACTAAGTGCCCATTAAAAAAAATGGAAAGAAAAGAAAAGAGTCACGTTGAGTGTCATTAATTTTGTTAACTAGCATGGTTAAACCATCAAATATGTCCAGCTAGATATCATAGCATCTTTATCTCAACTATTTGGCCATGGGAATAATTGCCCTAGCTTTTAATACAAGAAAACACATTTTCCCAAAACACGGTGGACCAAACAAATGGCATTGCAGGTGAAATCTGAGTCCACTATGTGTTTCCAAACAACACAAAGAGAAAAGGTAACATGCTGCTAGTTATCTAAATATGACAGAGCTTTCATACAGTGCCTGCCTTGTACCTTAGGGGCTATTTTCAGAATCAAAATGCCCTTTGACTCTGGAGGGGCAAACTGAAGCCTTGATTTTATGCAGGCAAAGTTATGTTAGGCTCTCTGTTGCCATAGCAACCTTACATTACTTTGCTCAGTCACTATTTCTGAAAAAAAATCTGTGTGACTCTGAATGCACTCTGTCTATTCCCCTCTATTTCAGTCTACTCAGCTAACATATTTTGAAATATTACCTTGTGGCCAATGTGATATCAGAGTAATTGTTTGATTAAAAACTAGAAAATTCCATTGATAAGCACAGATTTACCAGTTTGGCTGATTTTTTTAAAAAAATATTTAGATTCATTCATAGATTGACCTGTTTTAGACTCAGGTGGATGTACTGCTATAATATATCATTGCTATGCATATTTAGTAAAATCAAGTTTTAATGATAACTAAACAAAATTGATTCAATTCTTGTACTTTCTAAACTGAAGTCAGGTATGTTTGAAAAGTCACCAGCTATTTTAGTGTCATAGACATTGCAGTCATTCTTTCCGATGCCTTATAACAAGACACGGACAATGTATTCTTAGGTAATCTCTAAATCTAGTGGGAAAATTTTGCCTATTTGTTCTACATTTTTAAAATACCTTAGGTTAAGAAAACCACTGGGTTCATAGTACCATTATTTCTCACTAGTTACTTACAATCATCGGGTGTTTTCCTTTCTCTAGAAATTGCTTACCTCTCATCCCTCTGTGGAGTCCTAATTGAGAAAGACCTATATCAGGCCTATGGTCAGTAGTGTTCTGGTAAATGTTTAACAGCTGGTTCTTTGAAAAAAAAATAAAGCCCTAATGTTATTGAGTGAGTTGTGTCCCCCCTGAAATTCATATGCTGAAGTCTTGGGTGAGCTGTGTTTTCCCTCAAATTCATATGTTGAAGCCCTAACTCCTGGTACCTCAGAATGTTACCTTATTTGTAAATAAGGTAACTGCAGATGTAAGGTCATACTGGAGTAGGGTGGGCCCCTACTACAATATAAACAGTGTCCTTATGAAAAGAACACCGTGTGAAGAGGAGACACACATAGAGGAAAGATGATAGGAAGAGACACATACAATTAATTCTTTCAAGCTGAAGTGAGTCAATATTAGCACGGTCAGCAGATCACACTCAATCTGGGATGCCTATTAAAGCAGTGAACAGGTAGTTGTCTTGGGGTAAACAGAAATTAATTACCTATTACTAAAATAATGTTTCTGTGTTTGTTCATGTTCTACTCTCTAAGCTAATGGCATCACATAAAGAAAAAAAATACAAGTAAATTAAATAAACCAGAGGTTGACAACACATGGCCTATGATCTACTCATGGCCAATTAACTAAGAATGTTTTCAAATTAGTTTTAATGTGTTGTGAAGAATAAGAAGACTTAAAGGGGAAGGAGGAAGAGCAGGAAGAGGAGGAAGAGAAACAGAAATCCTGTGTCTCACAAAGGCTAAACTATTTACCATCTGGTCCTTTACAGAAAAAGTTTGGCAGCCCTGAAAGTAAAGAGTAATGTAAGCAGAGAATCTCCTGGTCAAGTTAATTCCACTTAAAGAAAATAAAGTTGGAAGAATTTTGGTAGGATTTGTGCCATTGACATCAGGACAACAATTGGTGTTCTATATACAAGTGTTGGCTTGAATCTGTTGGATCCAGAGGGAAATTCTGAGCACTGATGACCAGCCTCTTCTTCAATTGACTTAGTTTAAGCTATTGCAGTTTAAGGTTATTCTCTCCACCATTACCATTTGCCCACAAGGGTAATGAAAGTAAAACAAGAAAGCAAAATTTATTGATATTATTATTATTGACATCATTATTATCATCATCATTGTAGAGTAAGTATGCTTCAAATCTGCAAGGCCATATGGTTAGCTTAAACTAAGTCAATTGCATATATTCCTAACCATATGGTTAGGAATATATATTGTCTCAACTATTCTATCTTTTGGCATCAATCTCTGTAAGGAACTTTGAACTGAGAAAGGGCAGAAATTCACACTCTTTGTTCCTTATGTGTATTGTAAGAAATCACCATAATCTCAGCAACCTGCAGTTTAAGGTTATTCTCTCCACCATTACCATTTGCCCACAAGGGTAATGAAAGTAAAACAAGAAAGCAAAATTTATTGATATTATTATTATTGACATCATTATTATCATCATTGTAGAGTAAGTATGCTTCAAATCTGCAAGGCCCTTCCTCAATAAAAATAATGAACAGTTCTCTGTATAATAGCACAGATAAAATAAAAAGATAAATAAAAAAGCAGAAAATATATGACTTATGTGTCATATAAGAGTTGATTAATATATAAAGATCTTTTAGAAAGTATTATGAAAAATATAAATGCTCCAAATAGGAAAATGAGTGAAAATTGGGTTAGATAATTCCAAAAAATAAAAAAAGGTATGTGACCAATTAACTGAAGAAAAATTTTCTAATTTTACTGGTGTAATAGGATGAATTACTAGCAAATTAGTTAGTATTTTTTCTTATTGCATTAGACAGTAATGAAAAGGAAGAAATAAAATCTCCATACATTCAGCAAATATTTACTGAGCACCTATTGTGTTAGACATTACATAGTATTTAATACTAACCCCCCAGGAATGTTACCTGGGACTTTTGTCCTTAATGTCTAGGTTTATCTTTGGGTAGGGGCACATTAAGAGTACTTTTATGTTTCAGCAACTCCCCACCTTAAAAAAAACAAACAAACAAACAAAATCCCCAAACCCAGAAGTTCCAGTTGCCTTTGAGTCAACCTTAAATTGACTTTGGTTTAGAAGTCCTAGATTCAAAGTCATGAACTCAAATATCTATACAGGTCAGGCAGTTTATCAAGAAAATAAAACAGCCAGGTGGTGAAATAGAATGTGCATGGCTTGTCTAAAGACAGTGGTTAGTACTAGCTCCAGTAGATTGTTCCCTTGTGAGGAAATTACACTCATGTTGCCAGATTTGGGGGGGCAGGAAGAATTAGTAAGTCTGCATTTTTAATTAAAAGCTCCTAAGTTTCACTTATTGGAAACTAATGTTAAAAAAAATTGAGAGAGGTTTCTGAAAGACATCTTAATTTGGTTTGTAGAACTTAAGTTTGGTTTGCAGTTCTGCACTGGACTTATAGAACTAAAATTTGCAACCCCTAAGTATAGACCTAAGAAGCAATGAAGATTTATCTGACCAATCCTTGGGGGGAGATTTGGAGGCTGTGTTATTTGAAGAGCTCAAGAAGAAAGTAGTCCTAACCAGGGGAAGTTTGGTGCTCTCAGACTAGGAGAAAAGACAAGGAATAGTGAGTTCTACTGATGTCAGAGAGTTATACTGACCTCATGAGCTGGGCCTCCAGGTGGCAGGGCCTTGGAAGCCAATGACTGGAGGAGGTGGGACACTTAGTGCTGTGGTTTAAAGAACAGTGATGGGAGAGCCGCAAAACTGAGATCTTGAGAATCATTGCTGGGAAGGAGATTCCTAAGGTCAACTTTTACAACAGTTCCTAAAAATTGTGGACAACCACAATTCAACAGTGACACTGGAAAGCAAGAAAAGCCATGCTATTTATAAAAATCAGCTTCATTATACATATAACATCACCTTTGCTTCTCCTAAATTCTAATTTCTAAGGTTCTGGATTGAATTTTATTTGAAAAAGAATAAACAAAGACCAATATCTGATAGGGTTTTCCCAACATCTTCTTCTAGGATTCTTAAGGTTTCATGCCTTAGGTTTAAGTGTGTTATCCATCTTGAGTGAATTTTTCTGAGACGTGAGAGGTAGGGATCCTGGTTCAATCTTCTGCATGTAGCTAGCCAGTTTTCCCAGCACCATTTATTGAAGAGAGAATCTTTTCCCCATTGTATATTTTTGTCTGCTTTATCAAAGATTAGGTTACCGTATACTGATGGTTTCATCTCTGGTATCTCAGATCTATTCCAGATATTGATGCTTCTTTTCTTGTGCCAATCCCAGGCTGATTTAACTATTATTGCTTTATAATACAGCTTGAAGTCAGGAAGACTGATGCCTCCCAGTTTGTTCTTTTTACTTAAGATTGCTTTGGCTATGCATGCTTTTTTCTGGTTCCATACAAAGTGGCGAATTATTTTTTCTAGATCTGTAAAGAATGCTGGTGGTATTTCTATGGGGATTGCATTAATTCTGTAGATCACATTAGGTAATATTGACATTTTAACAATACTGATTCTACCAATCCATGAACAAGGTAGATTTCTCCATCTGTTTAAATCATCTGCAATTTGTTTTTTTTTTTTTTTTTGGTGTTTCTTAACTCTCCTTGTATAAATCTTTCATATGTTTTGTTAATTATACTCCTAGATATTTATCTTTCTTTGGGGCTATAGTGAAGGGTATTGCGTTTTTGATTCGAGTTTCTGCTTGATGGTTCTTGGCATATATGAATGCTTCTGATTTGTGTATATTAATTTTATAACCTGAAACATTACCGAATTCATTTATCAAATCTGGGAGTCTCTTGGAAGAGTCCATGGGGTTTTCTATGTATAATATCTTATAATCGGTGAACAGTGAGAATTTAATCTCATCTGCCCCCACTTGGATGCCCTTAATACGTCTCTCTTGCCTGATTGCTATACCTAGGACTTCGAGCACTATGTTGAAAGGAGAGTAGATAGTGGGCATCCTTGTCTAGTTCCAGTTCGAAGAGGGAATCATTTCAATTTTTCCTCATTTAGTATGATATTAGCAGTGGGTTTGTCATAAATGGATTTGATGAATTTAAGGTATGGGACATCTATACCTATTTCGTTAAGAGTTTTTATCATAAAGGTATGTTGGACTTTCTCAAATGCTTCTTCTTCATCTGTTGACAGAACCATTTGGTCTGTGTTCTTGATTTTATTTATGAAGTAAATTGCATTTATAGACTTGCGTATGTTGAACCAGTCTTGCATCCCCGGAATAAAGCCCACCTGGTCATGGTGAATTATTTTTTTGATGTGCTGCTGAATTCTATTTGCTAAAATTTTATTTAGGATTTTTGCATCTATATTCATGAGAGATATTGGTCTGTAATTTTCCTTTTTTTGTTGCATCCTTTCCTGGCTTTGGTATCAAGGTTACATTGGCTTCGTAGAATCAGTTAGGAAGGATACCATCCTTCTCAATGTTGTGGAATAGTTTCTGTAGTATAGGCATGAATTAGTGCAACCTTTGTGGAAAAGATTTGGAGATACCTCAAGCAGCTAGAAATAGAAATAACATTCGACCCAGGAATAGCATTGTTGGGCATCTACCAAAAAGAGCACAGGACATTCTTTTATAAAGACATCTGCACCCGAATGTTTATGGCAGCACAATTCACTATTGCACGGTCATGGAAACAACCCAACTGCCCGTCAATTCAATTAAAATTTGGTATATGCTCACAATGGAATACTGCTCAATTCTAAGAAATGACAGTGTACCAGCACCGTTTATGCTATCCTGGATTAAGCTTAAGCCCATTATCCAAAGTGAGGCAACACAAGATCTGGAAAATGGGCTAAACATCTACTCGCCATCAAATTGGTTCTGACTGATTAAAACTATCGTGCTCGGATAGTGGTAGTGTTCATCAGGGACTGGGGGGGAGACCCATATCTTAGGGATTTGGTGTGCACTGTAGGGGGAAAGGAGTTACCTCTAACCCTTCTTAGGGAGACACAAAGATATACAATGTAACCAAAATGTCAAAAAAAAACACAAACTTTTATCGGGTGGTGGGCAGGTGGAGGGAGGAGGAGGGGAAGGGTGAATACTTACATAATGGGTGTGGTGTGTACCACCTGGGGGTTGGACACGCTTAAAGCTCTGGCACTGCGGGGTGAGGGAGGGGTGGCAGGGGCAATATATGTATCCCAAACAATATTTGTACCCCCACAATAAAAGGAAATAAAAGGAAAAAAAATAAACAAAGAAAACATATGCAATATATCATGTCCCATGTATCCTGGATCATTCTATATCTGCTGCAGTATAAATTAAAAATGTGAATTATTTTCTTGTTAATCCTTTTAAGTTCCAGATAGATTCTTGTTATTACACCTTTATCAGAAGTGTAGAGAGCAAATATTTTCTCCCACTCTGTGGGTTGTCTATTTGCTCGATGATATTTTCCTTGGCTGTGCAGAAAATTTTTAATTTGATGAGATCCCATTCGTTTATATTGGCTGCTGCTGCAATTGCCTTGTGGGTCTTCCTCAAAAATTCTTCGCCTAGACCAATGTCTGATAGGGTTTTCCCAATATCTTCTTCTAGAATTCTTAAGGTTTCATGCCTTAGGTTTAAATCTGTTAGCCATCTTGAGTGAACTTTTGTGAGAGGTGAGAGATAGGGATCCTGGTTCAATCTTCTGCATGTAGCTAGCCAGTTTTCCCAGCACCATTTATTGAAGAGAGATTCTCCTCCCCATTGTATATTTCTGTCTGGTTTATCAAAGATTAGGTTACCGTATACTGATGGTTTCATCTCTGGTATCTCAGATCTATTCCAGATATTGATGCTTCTGTTCTTGTGCCAGTACCAGGATGATTTAACTATTATTGCTGTGTAGTACAGCTTGAGGTCAGGAAGACTGATGCCTCCCAGTTTGTTCTTTTTACTTAAAATTGCTTTGGCAATACGAGGTTTATTCTGGTTCCATACAAAGTGGCGAATTAATTTTTCTAGATCTGTAAAGAATGCTGGTGGTATTTTTATGGGGATTGCATTAATTCTGTAGATCACTTTCAGTAATATTGACATTTTAACAATATTGATTCTACCAATCCATGAACAAGGTAGATTTTTCCATCTGTGTAAGTCCTCTTCAATTTATTTTTTTAGTGTTTCTTAGTTCTCCGTGTATAAATCTTTCATATCTTTCTTAAGTATATTCCTAAATATTTAATTTTCTTTGGGGCTATAGTAAAGGGTATTGTGTATTTGATTTGAATTTCTGCTTGTTCGTTCTTGGCATACATGAATGCTTCTGATTTGTGTATATTGATTTTATAGCCTGAAACTTTACCAAATTCATTTATTAAATCTAGGAGTTCCTTGGATGAGTCCATGCCATTTTCTAGGTACAATATCATATCATTGGAGAAGAGGGAGAGTTTGATCTCATCTGCCCCCATTTGGATACCCTTAATACCCCTCTCTTGCGTGATTGCTATAGCTAGGACTTCGAGTACTATGTTGAATAGAAGAGGAGATAGCGAGCATCCTTGTCTAGTTCCAGTTTGAAGAGGGAATTATTTAAATTTTTCTCCATTTACAATGATATTAGCAGTGGGTTTGTCGTATATGGAATTGATAATTTTAAGGTATCAGCCATCTATACCTTTTTGTTAAGAGTTTTTATTATAAAGGTGTGTTGGACTTTGTCAAATGCTTTTTCTGCATCTATTGACAAAATCATATGGTCTTTGTTCTTGATTTTATTTATGAAGTGAATTGCATTTATAGACTTGCGTGTGTTGAACCAACTTTGCATCCCTGGAATAAAGCCCACCTGGTCATGGTGAATTATTTTTTTGATGTGCTGCTGAATTCTATTTGCTAAAATTTTATTTAGGATTTTTTCATCTATATTCATGAGGGATATTGGTCTGTAATTTTCTTTTTTGTTGCGTCCTTTCCTGGCTTTGGTATCAAGGTGATATTCGGTATGGAAATGAACAGGAACTTATCCAAAGAAGACAGAACAATGGCCTGCAAACATATAAAAAATGCTGAACATCTCTAATCATCAGAGAAATTCAAATTAAAACCACAATGAGATACCACCTAATCCCAGCGAGAATGGTCTGTATCAAAAAATCCCCAAACAACAAATGCTGGCGAGGATGTGGAGAGACAGGAACACTCTTACACTGCTGGTGGGACTGCAAATTAGTGCAGCCTTTGTGGAAAAAAATTTGAAGGTACCTCAAACAGATAGAAATAGGAATACCATTTGACCCTGCAATAGCATTGTTGGGCATCTACCCAAAAGAGCATAAGTCATTCTATTATAAAGACATCTGCACCCGAATGTTTATCGCAGCACAATTCACTATTGCACAGTCTTGGAAACAGCCCAAGTGCCCGTCAATTCATGAGTGGATAAGTAAAATTTGGTATATCTTCACAATGGAATATTACTCAAGTCTAAGAAATGACAGTGAATTAGCACCGTTTTTGCTATCCTGTATTAAGCTTAAGCCTGTTATCCAAAGTGAGGCAACACAAGACCAGGAAAATGGGCTCCACATCAACTCACCATCAAATTGGTTCTGACTGATTAAAACTATGGTGCTCAAATGGTGGTAGTACTCATCAGGTGGTCGGGTGGGGAGACCCACATCCTTGGGATATGATGAGCTTTATGGAGAGGAAGGGAAAGGCAAAGAAATATAATGTAACCAAAATGTCAAAAAAAATCTTTTATCGGGTGGTGGGCATTGCAGGGGAGGGAAAGAATGTATACTTACATAACGGGTGTGACACACACCTCAAGCTGGTTGACACACTTGAAGCTCTAGCACAGCGGGGGGGGGGAGGGTTGGCAGGGGCAATATATGTAATCCTAACCATGTTTGTACCCCCATAATATAATGAAATAAAAAAAGAAATGTGAATTAAAATAAGTTACTATGTCTTTCATCTAAAATTTAAGAAAAGATGAAAAATCAATGAAAGTATTGTAGAACTTTTTGAATCATAAATTCTAACTACAAATACTAACTGCTGCCTTCTACTTTTGCATCTTTCAGCAAGCCATATAACTTCTCTGAGTCTCAGTTTTCTTATTGGTATAACACAACTAACAATAATACCTGTTATTATCATAGAGTTGTTGGGAGGATCAGTTAAGGCAATGCATGTAAAGTGCTTAGAACAGTGTCCGGCACATGGTAAAAGATCAATAAATGTTAGCTCTAATGACATTATTACTAATTAACATTAAAAAGGTGTTCAGGGTGTTGGCATGGTGGTGGGCAAAGATGAGGTGACCCTGAGGACTGTGATAGAAAAGCTATCAGCAAGGCAGTGACATTGGCATGGCCTAGTAAGAGAATGGGTAAGAGACATTTCACAGGAAACAAAGCCAAGAACAGAGTCCATGACTGTGAATGAGTCCAATGAATTAACATAGGAGACAGGAAGAGTGAATAGAAATAATGGTACCAGACAAGAATGAATCTTAGAAGATATTTTCCTCTCTGGGACAATCTCTGTGACCTTCAGGTCATCCTGTTCTCAGAAGCAGTATCATGACATTTCTTCTGAGGGTTAAAATTATCACACTGGCCTATCACATGCTTACACCTTGCCAAGAAAGCAACACACTTGCCATGTGCCATTCTCTGTGTAGAGAAACTTGCTACTGGGCACAGCTTTCTCCAAAACAGCCTGGAACATATGTTTTGCTTTTGTTAATATTTCTGTTAAGTTAGTTTGAAACACTTAAAATTCCAGAGCTAAAAGGTTACTTTGGAGCTATATATGAAGACTGAGACTTTTATGGCCAATTCCTTTGCTACATTTCTGGATAAAATTATAAGACATAAAAATGTATTTTCTTACACTATAGAATAATTTACACTTGATTACAAAAGTCCATATGGTTACCTTTAAATTCAGTGATTGTGTTTCTAGTTTATAGAATGAAATTTGGCAGTTTTTATATACTTGAAGAAAAAGTCGGATGGATGATATACAGTTGTGGTAAAATTGCTCTTCTCTTTAATGCCTGGAGTAAAGAACATGATTTGTTCCAAAAGGGATTTTTGTGGAGGTTTAATCTTCCTTTCTTTATAATAAAAACAACTATATATTGATTTCCAAGCACATCTTGACATGTTTTTTAGCATCTTGTTTTATTTTATCTTTAGTTATTTAAGGTCACCAATTTGGAGTAAATCTGAAGAAAAAATGACATGGGCAATGGGAGACTTCACAATAGCACAATTTTGAATTAACTAGTAGCAGTTTTACTCCTAATGTTGGCAGCTATATTCATTGAATCACGTTCATTCCATTGAATTTTCAATGAACAATTTTTTACTGGTAGCCAAAGTGAACAGCAAAGATGCACCAGTGCCTGATTAAAGCAAAGAGTACCTACTAACTCAATCAGCATCAGTGACTTATATCCATTAATAAGTTACTTGTAGAGGACAATAAGAATAAATATACAGCCTTTTGAAATAATTTACATTTTGGCATTTGACAGTATTCAAACAGTGACACATTATTAGAAGCAACTTCCAGGAAAATTTTGACCTTTAAAATAAAAATTGTTGAGAAGTGCCAAGACGGCAGACTAGAGACACCACCAGGCAGAGTGTCTTAGTAAGAAGGAGAAGTTTTAGATGAAAGAGAAAAACAAACAGACAGACAAACACAGATTGGATGAAAGTCTGAAGGAAAGGTGCCAGAATCTTCAGGAGACTCCACGGGAAGAGGCTGCATAGCAGAACTGGAAAGAGAAACGTATTGGTAGAGATCAATTCCTGAGATGCCCAAATTGCAGGAAACACATGGATCCAGTGGGTTCTGGGTGATCTGCGTGACTCCAGAGCATGGTCATTCTGGGTGAACTGCCTCTTGAAGAGAGTCAGAGAGAACAAGAGAGCTGGCTTTCCTCCACCCAGACTCTTTTTTATCCTCTTCTCCTCCCCCACCCATGGTTGATGAGAGAAATAGAACTGCCACACAGAGGATCCCACAAGGAGCAGGGCTCAGACATTTTTCTTTTGGGGTCCATCAAGGGACTGAGTGGTGTTCAGACAGTGAGCTCCCTGCCTGTTGGCCCTCCCTGGTCTTGCTTGCCTGCTGGCCCCATCAGACTGGGATACTCCCCAAGGTGGAAGGATATCAAGTATGGTGACTTGGGGTCACCATACTTCTCCCTGCTATGGTCAGGGAGAAGGGGACGGGTACACAGGTCAGACTCCATACTCCCAAGACTTGACTGTGTTGCCTAAGAGCACAGAGGGGATATTTGTGAATTAGTCTCAGGACGTGTGGGTGCCTGCAGGGGAAGATTGTGGGGAGAATGTAGTGTGGGTCCTAGATGTGGTGCATTTATGGGGCACCCTTCTTCCCACAGGTGGGCTACATTCATATCTCAGTCCAGGATCCTGGGCAGGAAACATCCTGGCCTGCATTAGTTGTAGGGGAGCTCACCTAACTTGAGGCCCTGCCATCAGAGGCCTGGGGGAAACCAAAAGATAGGGGAGGGTGGAAAGGAGTGAGGCCTGCTCCAGACTGCCAGACTGTGAGACTCAGATAGCCTTGTCTCCACATTCAGACATTCTGGTGAAGTGGGGCCACTTCAACCCCTCCTTGGCAGCTTTGCCCAGAGGTGCGGAGTGGATCTTTGACCCCTGCTGAAGCAGATCCTTTGCCAACATTTGAGGAGCATTAGGGCAGGCTCACCCAACCCGGTTCTGCCCAGCCTCACTCCCCCACCTGCGACTGCTATGGTGGAACATAAGGACACACCTGGAAGTACTACGGCCCCATCCACCACCCAAGGAACTAGAGTGCTTCTCCACAAGAACTAGAGCTGGTTACAGGACCCAAAAAGAACATTGCAGGTTGTTCCTCTTGGCAAGCATCACCTACTGACAGGGAGATCAATAATTTGCATGTTCTTTTACTGCATTTACTACTCATCATACAGGGTGTGGTTGATTCTCTCCCACAAGCACCACCTACTGGCTCAGAGACTAAACTGGGCATGTGATTATCTAAACAAAAATCCAAAGGTAAGAAACAACAGCTACTTGAGATGGGATGGAATCATTGAAAGAACTCTGAATGTATGAAGAATCAGAGTAAAAGGATGCTCCCAAAAGGGAATGCCCACTCTCTAGCAATGGATCCCAACCAAAATCAGAACACTGATATGACAGATGAAGAAATTAAAAAACGGATTGTAAGGAAACTTAATGAAATACAAGACAAAATAGAAACCCAACACAAAGAAACCACAAAACAATGAAGGAAATGAATGAAAGATTCACTAAAGAAATCAAATTATTAAAGAACAATCAAACATAACTTCTGAAAATGAAAAGTTCATTCAAGGAAATACAAACTAGAGTGGAAATCTTTAAGAATGCATTAGATCAATCAGAAGAAAAAATCTCAGAGCTTCAAGAAAATATCTTTGAATTAAAAATTCAGTAAAACAGAGCAGAGAAATAAGAGGAAAGAACAAAGCCTAAAATTAATATTGGAGTATGTAAAGAGGCCTAACAAAAGAACCATAGACATCCCTGAGGGCAAAGAAGAAAAAACACAGGAATTGGAAAACCTATTTGAGGGAATATTTGAGAGAAATTTCTGTGGCATTGTTAGAAGTCTAATATCTAGGTAAAAGATGCTCAAAGGACTCCTAGGAGATTCATTGCAAAGAGGCAAACATCCTGACATATAGTCATCAGACTGGCCCAAATAAACACAAAGGGAGCATTACTATGAGCTATAAGGTGAAAGCACCAGGCAACTTACAAAAGAAAACCCATCAGACTAACTGCAGACTTCTCAACTGAGACCTTACAAGACAGAAGGAATTGGGGCCCCATTCCAAGTCTTCTCAAACAGAATAATGGCCACCCTGGAATTTCATATTTTACAAAACTAAGTTTTATATATGAGGGAGAAAAAAAGACTTTCTTAGACAAGCAAACACTGAGGGAATTTGTCAAGACAAGATCTGCCCTGCAGGAAGTAATCAGAACTGCATTATATAGAGACCAGCACATTAGATACCCACCAGTATAAAATCACCTAAACGCTAAAAGCCAAAGCCCAGATACCACAATAGCTCAATAGATAAAACAAAACAACAATGCTTGACTCAACAGGATGAACAGAAATCAACTCCACTTATCAATTATTTCAATAAATGTGAATGGCTTGAATTCCCCACTGACCAGATATAGCCTGGCTAAATGGATACAAAAATTCAAGCCAAGTATCTGCTGTTTGCAGGAAACATATTGAACCCACAGGAGCTCATTCAGACTCAAGGTGAATGGATGGAATAATATTCTATGCACATGGTAACCAAAAGAAAGCTGGTATAGCCATTCTCATATCAGATAAAATAGATGCCAAATGAACAAAAGAAAAGAAAGAAAAAGATGGTCATTATATAATGCTAAAGGGAATTATTTGACAAGAAGACATAACAATTCTACAAATTATGTACCTAACATAGGTGTGCCCAGATGAATAAAGCAAATCCTGCTTGATCTAAACAAAATGATAAATGGCAGCACCATAATAGCTGGGGACTTCAAAATCCCTCTAACAGAACTGGACAGATCCTGGAAACAGAACACAAACAATGAACTTAAACAAAACTCAAGAACAAATGGGCCTACCAGATATATACAGATCATTGTACCCCCAAAGCACTGAATATACATTTGTCTCATCAGCTGATTCAACGTTCTCTAAGACTGATCACATCCTAGGCCACAAGACATGTCTCAACAAAGAAAAAAAAAATAGAAATTATACCATGCAACTTCTCAGAACACGATGAAATAAAATTAGAAATCAACTCCAACAGAAACATTCATCTCTACAAAAAGTCATGGAAACCAAACAACCTACTGCTGAACAATTGCCAAGTCAAGGAGGAAATTAAGATGAAAATCAAAAGATTTCTTAACTAAATGATAAAAGAGACATGAGTTATTAAAATCTGTGGGATACAGATAAGCAGTCCTGAGAGGAAAATTTAGAGCTATAAATGCCTAAGTCCTAAAGACAGATAGTCACAAATCAGCAATCTAATGAATCATCTCAGAGAAGTGGAAAAGAATGAGCAAACCAACCCCAAACCCAGCAGAAGAAAAAAATAATCAAGGTCAGAGTAGAGCTAAATAAAATTGATAACAAAAGAACTATACAGATGATAAATAAAACAAAAAGTTGGTTCTTGGAAAAGATAAAGAAATTTCACAGGCCTCTCACTAGCAGAAAAGAAAAGCCTCCAAGCAATATCAATCAAGAAAGAAAAATGATGAATTACAAATGATACCATGAAAATACAAAATAGAATGTGAGTACTATAAAAATCTCTATGCTCATAAACTTTGAAATTTTGAGGAAATGGACATATTATCCAAAACACACAGCCTCCTTATGCTCAATCATGAATAAATAAATAAATAGAATTCATAAACAGGCAAAAATCAAGTAACATAATTGAAATAGTAAAAACGAATCTTTAAAAAAAAAAAATCCCAGACCAGATTGTTTCACACCTGAATTTCACCATACCTACAGAAAAGAACTAGTACTGATAGTGCAGAAATTATTCCATAACATTGAGAAGGAAAGAATCCTCCCCAACATATTTATGAAGCCAAAATCACCTTGAAACCAAAGTCACTAAAGAACTCACCAAAAAAAGAAAACTACAACCCAATATCCCTTAATAATATAGATACAAAAAAATGTCAATGATATCTTAGCAAGCCAAATTCAGTTGCTCATTAAAAAAATAATTCATCATGACCAAGTGGGCTTCATCTCAGAGATGCAGGGATGGTTCAACATATGCAAATCTATAAATGTAATTCACCACATAAGTAGAAGCAAAACAAAGACCACATGAACCTCTCAATAGACATAGGAAAAGCATTTGACAAAAATCGGCACCCTTTTCTTATAAGAACGCTTAACAAAATAAGCACAGATGGGACAGACCTCAAAGTGATAAAAGCCATATAAGGCAAACCCACAGCCCACATCATTTTGAATGGGACAAAATTTAAAGCATTCCCACTTAGAACTGGAACGAGATAAGGTTGTGTTCTCTTACCACTTCTATTCAACATAGTGGTGGATGTCCTAGGTAGAGCAAACAGACAAGAGAATTTAATCAAGATATCCTAATGAGGACAGAAGAGGTCAAACTATCATTCCTTGCTGACAATATTGTCTTATATCTAGAAAAACCCAAAGATTCTACCAAGAGACTCCTGGAATTGATAGATAGGTTTATCAAATCAAAGTCTCAGGTTCCAAAATCAATGTACACAAATCAATAGCATTCATATACAGAAACAACTGCCAAGCTGAAAAACAAATCAAAGACTCAATACCTTTCACAATACCAACAAAGAAAATAAAATACCCAGGAATATACTTAACTAAGGAGGTGAAAGACCTTTACAGGAAGAACTACAAAACACTGAGGAAGGAAATAGCACGGGATGTAAAAAGATGGAACAACCTACCATGCTTACGGATGAGCAGAATCAATAATGTAAATATGTCTATACTACCCAAAGTGATCTACAGATTTAATACAATTCCTATTGAAATACCAACATCATTTTTCACAGATCTATGAAAAATAATACTATTCTTCTTGTGAAACCAGAGAAGGCCCTGATATAGCCAAAGCAAAATTAAGAAAAAATAACAAATAGGGAGGCTTCACTTTACTAGCATTCAAGCTATACTACAAAGCTATAATAATCAAAACAGCATGGAATTGGCACAAGAACAGAGACGTAGACCAATGGAACAGAACTGAGAACCCAGATATAAAATCAGCCTGATACTGCCATCTGATCTTTGACAAAGCAGACAAAAACATACACTCGGGAAAAGAATCACTATTCAATAAGTGGTGCTGGGGGAATTGGACAACCACATGTAAAAGCTTGAAACAGGATCCACACCTCTAACCACTCACAAAAATCAACACATGGTGGATAACAGACTTAAACCTAAGATTTGAAACTGTAAGAACTCTAGAATAAAATGTTTGAAAAACCTCTTATGGATATCAGCCTAGCAAAGAATTTATGGAGAAGACCCCAAAAGCAACCACAGCAACAACAAACATAAATATATTGGACCTGATCAAATCAAAAAGCTTCTGCACAGCCAAGGAAATGATCATTAGAGTGAACAGACAACCTACAAAATGGAAGAAAATACTTGCATGCTACACATCTGATAAAGGTCTGATAACTGGAATCTATAAACAGCTCAAGGAAGTCAGCAAGAAAAAATCATACCACCCCATTAAAAAGTGGACAAAAGTCCTGAACAGAAACTTTTCAAAAGAAGATAGAATAATGGCCAACAAACATATGAAAAAATGCTCAACATCTGTAATAATCAGGGAAATGCAAATAAAACCCACGATGAGATATAACTTATCTCCAGTGAGAATGGCTTTTATCAAAAAGTTCCAAAACACTTGTAGAAGGCTGAAGCAGGATCCACACATTTCACCTCTCACAAAAATCAACTCACGCTGGATAACAGACTTAAACCTAAGGTATGAAACTATTAGAATTCTAGAGGAAAATGTTGGAAACACTCTCCTAGACATCGGCCTAGGCAAAGAATTTATGAACAAGACCGCAAAGGCAATCACAGCAGCAACAAAAATAAATAAATGGGACATGATCAGACTAAAAAGCTTCTGCACAGCCAAAGAAATAGTCATGAAAGTAAATAGACAACCTACAGAATGGGAGAAAATCTTTGCATCCTACACATCTGATAAGGGTCTGATAACTAGAATCTACTTAGAACTCACGAAAATCAGCAAGAAAAAAATCAAACAACCCTATCAAAAAGTGGACAAAGGACATGAACAGAAACTTTTCTAAAGAAGACAGAATAATGACTAACAAACATATGAAAAAAATGTTCAACATCTCTAATCATCAGGGAAATGCAAATCAAAACTACAATGAGATATCACTTATCTCCAGTAAGAATGGCCTTTATCAAAAAGTCCCAAAACAATAGATGTTGGTGTGGATGCGGAGAGATAGAAACACTCCTATACTGCTGGTGGGACTGCAAACTAGTTCAACCTCTATGGAAAGCAATATGGAGATATCTTAAAGTGATACAAGTGGATCTACCCTTTGATCCCGCAATCCTATTACTGGGCATCTACCCAAAAGTTCAAATGATACTCTATATAAAAGACACCTGCATTCGAATGTTTATAGTAGCACAATTCACAATTGAAAAGCTGTGGAAACAACCCAACTGCTCATTGATTTATGAGTGGATTAATAAAATGTTGTATATGTATTTCATGGAGTACTATTCAGCTCTAAGAAACAATGGTGATTTAGCACATCTTGTATTTTCCTGGATAGAGCTGGCACCCATACTACTAAGTGAAGTATCCGAAGAACGGAAAAATAAGAACCACATATACTCACCAGCAAAGTGGTATTAACTGAGCAGCACTTAAGTGGACACATAGGAACTACATTAATGGGGTATTGGGTGGGTGGGAGGGGGGAGGGGGGCCCGGTATATACATACATAATGAGTGAGATGTGCACCGTCTGGGGGATGGTCACGCTTGAAGCTCAGACTTGTGGGGGGAGGGGGGCAAGGACATTATTTGAAACCTTAAAATATGTACCCCCATAATATGCTGAAATAAAAATAAAAGTTCCAAAACAGCAAATGCTGGTGTGGTTGTGGAGAGATACGAATACTCATAACTGCTGGAGGGAATGCAAACTAGTACAACCGCTATGGAATGTAGTATGGAGATACCTCAAAGAACTAAAAGTAGAACTACCATTTGATCCAGAAATCCCACTACTGGGTTTTTACCCAGAGGAAAGGAAGACATTCTATAAAAAAGACACCTACACTTGAATGTTTATAGCAGCACAATTAACCATTATAAAGATGTGGAATCAAACCAAGTGCCCATCAATACATGAGTTGATTAATAAAATGTGGGATATGTATACCATGGAGTACTATTCAATCATAAAAAATGGTGAACTAATACCTCTTGTATTGACCTGGATGGAACTGGAGACCATTCTTCTAAGTGAAGTATCTCAAGAATGGAAAAACTAACACCATGTGTATTCACCATTAAATTGGAACTAATCTATAAACACTTATGTGCACACATGTAAATAACATTCATTCTAAATCATGCAGGAGGGAGAGTGGAGGTGGGATGGGTTACTTCACACCTAACAGGTACAATGCACAGTATCTGGGGGATGGGCACACTACAACTTAGACTCAACTGTTGCAAAAGCAATTTATGTAACCAAAACCTTTGTAGCCCTATAATATTCTGAAATGAAATAAAAATAAAATAAAATAAAATAAATATTATTAACATATATACATTGGAAAAATTTTTGGTGGGATTGGAACACGTGGGGTTTTGACTCAAGATGGGGAAAATTAATGTTTGCTACTAATAACTATGTTCCAGTCTGTATGTTAGCCTCAACACATATGCCATTTTATTTACTTCTAATGGTAATTATATGAAACAGGTGCTATTATTATGTCTGTCTTATAGATGAGGAAACTGAGAAGTTAATATGCTCAAGGTCATATGTTAGTCATGATAGATCCATGGTTGTCTGGCTCCAAAGTTCATTCTCTCAATCGTTATGATTTACTGACCACATTTAATTCCTTCCCAGTAATTTAATCATTTGCTTCAGCTTCATACTGAACCAGATAAAGTTAATTGGTCAGGGGATTACGTTAAATTTTAGTAGAATAATCAAAGCTGCTACTTAGTGAGCATTTATTGTTTCTCAGGTACTGTGATACACTTTTTTTTTTATTGAGTCACTGAAATTCTGACCTACCACACAGGCCTTCTAAAACATTTATTAGAATATACTTAATATACTATATAATTTACCTATTTGAAATATGCACTTCATTTTTTAAAGAGACAGTGTCTCTGTCACTCAGTCTGGAGAGCAGTGGCATGATCACAGGTCACTGTAGCCTCACCCTCCTGAGTAGCTCATAATACAAGCACAATCTACCATGCCTAGGTAATTTTAAAAATATACATATCTTAGAGCTGGGATCTTGCCATGTTGCCCAGGCTGGTCTCAAACTCCTAGCCTCAAGCAATCCTCCTGCCTGGCCTCCCAAAGAGATCCACCCCAGTCAGTCTAATTCAATGTTTAGTAGTTTCACATATATATGCAACCATCACAAGAGTCAATTTTAGAACGTTTTTATCACCTCAAACCGAAACCGTATACCCTTTATCATTCCCCTGTGCCAACAACTCCTGTCCCTAGCCCCAAGCAACCATTAAACCACTTTCTGTCTCTACAAATTTTCCTGTTGTGGGCATTTCATATAAATGGAATCATAGTCATTTGGTCTTCTGTGACTGGCTTCTTTTACTTAGCATAATTTTTTCAATGCTCATGCATGTTGTAGCATATATCAGTACTGCTTTTCTTTGGGTGGCTGAACTAATATCCAATTATATGGATTATCACATATTCTTTATCCATTCATCAGTTGATGGGCACTTGGTCTGTTTTCACCTTTTGGCTATTGTGAATATTGTTGCTATGAAAGTTAATATACAAGGTTTTGTGTGGATATGTGTTTTTATTTATCTTAGGTACGTACCTACGAGCGGAAATTATGAGTTAAAATATTTTTGAAGAACTACCAAACTATTTTCCAAAGCAGCTGCACCATTTGTCATTCCCACTACTGTTACATAAGGACTATAATTTATCTACATCTTCACCAACACTTATGATTATGTAACTTTTGATTATAGTTGTCCTAGTGAGTGTGACGTGGTATCTCTGTGGGTTTGATTTGCAGTTCACTGATGCCTAATGATACTAAACATCTTTTAATGTGATTGTTGGCCATTTGTATGTCTTCCTTGAAAAAATATATGTTCAGATCTGTTGCCCATTTTTATTGGGTTATTTATTTTTTAGCCTTGAGTTATAAGTGTACTTTATATATTTTGGGTAAAAATCCCTTATCAGATATATGATTTGCAAATATTTCCTCTCATTCTGTGAGTTATGGTGCTTTATCTTTTTATGCATTATTTCATTTAATCTTTACAATAGCCTTATGAGGAATTACTCATCTGCCCGCCCCCTTTTATTAGAAATGAGAAAACGGACTGAGTGGGTAAGTACCTAACATAACTCACAATGTTGATAAGGGATATGATGCCAGGATTTGAGCTCACATCTCCCTTTGGAATTCAATTAAAGCTTGCCTTCTCCTACTTTGATGCTGGCATATATTGGTAAGCATTTAACAAAATAAATTAAATTTAAGGATTGCATTGCCTGTGCTTCCCTCCTAGACATTCCAGTGGATAAACATTGAAAAGAAAAACACTTTGGCAATACTCTTCAAATTGATTCTCTGGGGATAGCGATGATTCCCAGTAGGAAAGTATAACCACAAAGCCCCTGAGGCAGGTTGAATTGATGTTCTGAGTCAGGATTTAAAATTGTGGGGAACTATTCTTCTAAATGACAGTAACAAAGAGAAACTTTTTATTGTGAGCCAGATGCAGCCATGATTTTTATTAAATATTTGCTGGTAACTATACTTAGGTGGGAACATCTGCCCACTGATGAGCTCCCTGGAGTTTTAGCAGGTGAATTTATTTGGAAATACAACTTCAAGAGCTTCTTCCTGAAGAAGGAAGTTAGGGGGAGGGAAACCTCACTTACCTTTCCTCCATTTTTTTCCACTTGCCATTTAGGAGGCCAATGTAAATGTATCCCTGCATTGAATGAATACTGCTTCTCCTCATCCTCTCTGCTTCCCCAGCTTTGGTTTTGCAGGTACCCAGTAAGTGTTGTATTGAGGAACTGCCAAACTGTTTTACATGGGAGCTGTACCATTTTGCATTCCCATCAGAAGTGTATGAGGGTTCAAATTTCTTCATATCCTCACCAACGCTTGTTATTTTCCTTTAAAATATTAATATAGCCATATTGGTGAGTATGAAGTGATATTTCATTGTGGTTTTGATTTGCATTTCCCTAATGGCTAATAATGTTAAGCATTTTTTCATGTATTTGTTGGCTATTTATATATCTTCTTTGGAGAAATGTCTACTCAAGTTCTTTACATAACTTTTAATTGGGTTGTTTATCATTTTGTTGTTAAGTTGTAAGAGTCTTTTATGTATTCTTTTTATGTATTCTGGATACTGGAAATTTATCAAATATATTATTTGCAAATATATTTCTCCCTTTCTTTAGGTTGCCTTTTCACTTCCTTTGTGATTTTGATTTTTCGCAGAAGAAATATTTTTACAAAAATTGTATATAGTCCAATTTACTCTTTCTTTGTGGTTTATACTTTGGGTGGCATATCTAAAAATAATTGCTTAATCAAGTTCTGTGTTTCTGATCTCCACAACTCTGACCAAACAGTCAAACCCTTTTATTCAACAGATATATTTGTGATCACTTACTATGTACTCACTTTACTCTAAGTACTGAGGAAAAGTGATGAACAGGACAGTTGTGGCAGATTGCCAGCTGATTATGAGTATTCAAGTTATCCTCTTCTGGGTAGACTCCATTTCTTCCTCTCTCTTGTAGTTCAATGTGACTATATGTATTCTTACCAATGAAACGTGAGTGAGAGTGATGCATATCCCTTTCAACCTGACCCATAAATATTCCCGTGTGCCATCCTCCATGCTCTTTTTTGCTCTTGCCATAGAAATGGAGATGGCATCAGGAGTCCCAGCAGAGGTGGCAAAAAGTGCTGTTTTGTAAATTACCTCAATAGGACTGTGACAAGAATTAAGTGATTATTGCTGTGGTTTGACTGTGTCGCCTCCAAAATTCAGGTGTTTCCAATGTGATAGTATTAAAGGGTGGGGCCTTTAAAAGGTTTAGGCCATGAGATCTTTTACCTCTTTAATAGGGTCAAGGCTGTTATAAAAGAGGCTTCATGCAGTTTTAGGCTGGCTTGCACTGTGTTTTTCTCTGTAAGAACACAGCATTCCTCCCTTCCAGAGGATGCAGCAACAAGGTACCATCTTGGAAGCAGAGAGCAGCCCTCACCAGAAAACTAAACCTGCTGGCACCTTGATCTTGTATTAGTACTTTCCAGCCTCCAGAATTGTGATAAATACATTTCTGTTGTTTATAAATTACCCAGGTTCATGTATTTTGTTATAGCACTATGAATAAACTATGACAAATATTTAGCATAATTCCTTCATATACTTAGTGGTCAATAAATGTTATTTTTTGTAATTATACTGATAGTCTTCAAATACTCCAGTAATCAACTGAGATGGGAAAAATATAAGAAACTCTGCATAATTTAGCAGATAGTGCAATTGGGTCTGCATTTCTGTAGACGGAATATCAGACTTTCTCAAGGTAACAGTTTTATCTTTCTGTACAATTTCTCTGTTGATGAACCATGAAAATTCTAAGCTACTTTAAAGAATATTTAAAGGACCATAATTTGGGAAATGCTTATCTAGTAATATGCAACTTAAACCAAAAACAATATGAAAAGTTTGGGTATAGCGGCTATGAAAATTCTAAATTGTGCTAAAATATTTTGCATTTACACAACACTGTTCTATAAATGAACTCTGTAATATTCTGAATTCATTTTTTTTTTTACATTCAACTGCTGACAATTTTCAAGACCTACTACTTCCTCTTCCTTTTCTTACCTATATCTGATTAGAAAGCCCGTGTGCTCCCCGCCTAGTGTGATGTTCAAACCATGCAAGCCCTGATCTGTGTGTGGAAACACTCTTCTCAGCTTTACCCCCTAACCACCATAAAAGCCAAGCCAGTCTTTTCTCTCTGTTTTTTCAAGTCATTCTTGTACCTGCCAAGAAGCCTGCCCTGATCTCCCCAGAAAGTCTCATTATGTGAGTAATGTACTTTCTCATACCCTTTTTCATATTGATGGTGCATGTATCATCAGTTTTGACATCCAATCCAAATTTTGGGTGTAGGGTCCATCCTGTCCCTGTGGGGTGATCACACAATTGACCCTGTGAGCAGGAAATTTAAGCACTTTCCACTGTCACTAAGGGTTTATTTTTTCTTGCTTTAGCTTTCTAACTAGTATTGCTGCCTGCTGGTGAGCATGCAATTTGAGCTACTGCCTGCTGGCCAGCTTGTGCTTTGAACTGCACTGCTTTCTGATGCATTTGTAGAGTACTACCAAGCCTCTGCTAAAGATTTTAACATCATAAGTCAGAAGTTTTGGTGACTGACATTCAGTGACAGGAATACTGGGTTGCATTTCTTCTTAAAGCAGCCCTGAATCATGTGTCTCAATTTCTATATAAGACGTGACTGACACTAGGCTGAAGGGAACAACTATTACCTTGTTACTCTTGGTTGTGTCTCAACCAGGTGTTAGTCCCCTTTCTATAGCGAGCTCAAGAGAAAGACTGATAGACTGTTCAATATACAGGTCCATTTGGTGGTCACTCAAGTAGAGGAAGAGCAGTTAGTATGTGAAATGCTGATGTCGTACTCCTAAAAGCAGATAACTCACTAGGAACTTTTAAAAAATGCTTCTGCTGATGCTCCCTATGTCTCTGTCACAAAAAAGATTCTGATCCTCAGAGTGTTAAAGGGGAACCATCCATGACATCCTTGTGGCAAAGCCAAGGGATTAATTCAAACTAAGCCCTGGGGGAGGCCCGTAAACCTGATAGTATTGACTTGATATGAGGTTCTCTGAAAGAAAAAAAAACCTTATGAATAAATTAGAGAGGAACTTTCATAAAGTATATAGCAACCGTGTGTGCATGTACACACACACACACACACACACACACGCGCGCCCTGGAAAAGTTGTCTGGTAGAGTCAAGTATTGGAGGGAAGTGAGATAACTCACATCTCTACTGGGACTTAAATATGGGCACATCAGCTTGGAAGAATTTTAGATAAGACCTCCAAAATACTAAGTATTGGTGAGGACTGGGAGAAAACCAAACAAATGACTGAATAAGGTAGCCATGGGAAATTCCTTAGGGGAAACACTCTCCTCTGCCATGTGACCTACCACAATTAAACCAGGAGAGATGAAAAAGGGTGAGAGGTCACTTTGGGATGGCTCTTTTGGGGGTGTTGAGGAAGTTCTCCTTTTCTCTAACTATAGCATTCAAACTCTTCTGTATCCTTCTCCTTCCCTCCCCCATGGATGTGTCAGGAGAGGTGCTTTGTGATGTCTAAGCCACCCCAGGGCTACCATTGGCTGGAGGAGTTTCTTGTTGGCCAATCAAATCTGAAGGGTTCGGCACTTCATTGTCCTGGGGAGGGTATATATAGAGGGGTCAGGAGCCCTGGAGTAGGCCAGTAGGCCACTGTTGCTCCAGCATGGCAGACGTTACTGAGAAACTACAGGAGTCTAGCTCAGATACGGAAAAACCAACCACAAGCACAAAATGCCAAACTCTAAGCACCAAAGAGAGGAAGAACAAGAGGATCCCCTATCAATCCAAGAAGAAAGAAAGGGACAAGGTCAGAGGACCCTTATTATGTGCCTCTTCTTTTTACCCATTGATATCTAACCTAAGACTCTTACCCTGTGCTTATGTGGCATAAAACCCTTTCTCAGCTTACATCCGTTATCATAAGATACCCATTCCCATATATTCTCTATCCTCTTCTTTAAATCATGTCTTTCTGCATTCACCCCGTTTTCTACCAGGTACAGAAGATAATCATGAGAGTAAAACTGGCCCTTCAGAAAAACTCGAAAAAACATAAAACTGGAAAAAAGCCAACAATATTAGTTTTTTATCACAGGCAGAATAAAAGAAAGAATCAAAATCAGCCAAAGAAGGACCAAGAGATCTTGGAGGAATCTCCTATTCCAAATAATGCCCCGTTTCTACCCAGGGCCCAAGAATCAGAACTATCTGTCTCATCTCCAGAGAAAACTCCAGAGACAGGGTCTCCTGAGCAGTGAGACCAAATATCCTACCCACAAGGTACTTGGATGTTGATGATTGAAATATAATAAAAAGAACTTGTGAAAAGGAGTTGTGTATGTATCTCTGCAGTGTTCTCTGATGGTGCAGAGGGAGGTAAGGAAGGGAAAGAGCAAGTGTGTGAGGAGGGAGTTAGGTGGGGACCTGCAAGGTCGTGGGCCAGACTGGTATGTGCACAGTTAGCCTGACATTGCTAATACAGACTAGGTGAAGACTGAGCACTGAAGAAAAATTTCCTCCTTAACAGTTTATACCACAGACAAGAAGGGAAAAAACTTGGTGTCTATCAGTGTGTGAAAGGATGGGGATAGGGATGTATATGGGAATTGTGATGTATGTGGGATAGTAGTATGTAATAATGAGTCCGATTCCACTTTTGATGTTTTACTGCTGACAACTTTTAATCCCCATGCTTTCTTCTCTTTACACACCACATCTGGGCAAGCTGATATAAACAGCTGGAAAGTTACTAAACATAAAATAGAAACAGATATCCCTAGCCTCAACAACAGCAGGTATTACCTTGCCTAAATTCTGTATAGCCAGAGCATCCGTTGTTTTAAAATATTCCCTAGTGAGCATTAGTAATCTCACCCAATGAGTAATAAATTAAAATTGTCTTAGGCACTTATAATCAGCTTGAAAAACGGGATCTTCCTCCCCAGTTAAAACAATCATTAGCATCTTCTTCCTCAGTTTAAAAGGAAAAGCCCAATCTAAATGAAAATTGAAACTTCAATAATTGAAACGCACTATATAAGACCTATTTAGAGAAGTGATGAATATTTCCACCACTTGTGCATTTAACAGCCAAAATTGGCTTGTTCTTAAACCTGGATAAAATGAATGGTGCCTCAGTGTAGATTATAGTAACCTTAATGGCACAATCCCACCCATGGCACTCATACCTATTATTGAAATTACTGACTCTATCCAATAAGTAACTGGTAAATACATTGCTGTCATAGGAAAGTATTTGGCTAAATGTTCTGTTCAATGCCTATTTCAACAGCCTCTCTGGTGCAGTATACTTACCTTCACCTTGAAAGGAACACAATAGACTTTTATGTAGGCACTCAGTGGGGTACCTTTACACACCTTTCCACCATATAATCTATGCAGACAAGACCTTAACCATATTTAACCTTTTCAAGGTGTTCAGTTATGACATCACACTGATGATAACCTCCCTTGGGGAGATTCATATGACACACTTGTTCAGGACATAAACATATTCACGAAAGAGCTCACAAGGAAGAGATCATTCATTGCCTCCACACATAACAAGGCTTTGCTACCTCAGTTAAACTTTTGAAAATTATTTAGTAAGCTGAAGGCTGCTCTGACCCAACAGTGTCAAAAAACAGCTTTTAGCCTCAGCTTCCACATTATTAAAACAAGCCCAGTATCTCTTAGAAATTTTTGGATTCTGGAGGCAACATGTTCCTCATATACAAATTATATTTCAGTTCACCCACTCTGTTACTTGCAAATTGGCCCACCGTGAATAGGGCCACCTGCAACAAAAATCTCTAGAATGTGTCTAATTTGCTACACAATAGGCACTTGTTTTAAGGCCCCCCCAAAGACTCCTTCCTTCACAGTGGGGGCTTTGACAACTATCTTTCATACTTTCTGGAGTCACTGGACCATCCCTGATGGCCATTAGTTGCGGCAGCAGTCTCTGGGCTGGTGTTTGCAGGTCTCTCCAGCAGCTCGGGAGCCCACCAGCAGTCTGCAATGCAAGGGAGGGAACTTTTACCCGCTCCACCTACCCTTCTCACTGGTCTCCAAACCTCTTGAGGCTTAATCCCTGTCAATGCCTTTCTTCTTCCAGTTCTGCTCCACAAGCTCTTCCTGTGGAGTCTCCTGTAGGTTCAGGCACCCTTCCTTCTGACCCTCATCTGATCTATGTTTGTCTGTTTGTTTGTTATTTTCTCTTTCACCTAAAATTTCACCTTCTTGCAGAGACGCTATGGCTGGAGGTGTTTCTCATCCACTATCTTGCCTCTCCCCACCAATCCACAGTTCTTGAACAAAGCAACAGAACTTTCACCTTCCTTGCTGGTCTCAGACGACAGGCCTCATCTAATGCCATAATGGTGTATTTGAACAAGCTTGAATTAAATAAAACATGGCACATTTCAGGTGCCAGTCAAACATCAGGGTTGAATTGTAATAGAGTCTGACTCCATTTTTGATGTTTGACTCATATGAATAATAATCCTTTTCATACCATCTTGTTACATGTGTGGCAACATCAGTCTTGACATTCAAACCAGATTTGGGGTTTGGGGAGTATACATTCCACTTCTGCAGGGTATTTTCTATAAACTCACATACTTAACAGAAAGTTCACAATATAGTCTTATGTATATGTATGCATTAACAGGCATGTATGGCATTTTATGAAGATACCAGTATTTCAGGAAATACATCTTCTTGAATGCCAGATATGTGTCAGACATTGTTTTATGTCCTTGGCTTACTGTGAAGAATATAAAGTCTATAGTTGTGCAATTGAGTAATCTACATTTATATGGGTGAAGAAGTGGTTGAGAGTAGTGGTGGTGGAGCCGAGGATGACAATTTTAGGTAGGAGATGTGGGAAAATCTCTGAAGAGTAGACATTAGAATTCAGACCTGTATGATGAGATAGAATCAGCTATGTGAAAACTTTACAAAAGAGCATTTTAGATAGAAAGAATAGCAAGTAGGAATGTCACGAAGGAAAAACAAGAACAATTGAGGAACAGTATAACGGCAAGTATGACTGGAGTAGAATGAGAGGCGGCAGAATGGAAATAGACAGCTGAGACTGGAGAGGCTGACAGAGATGAAGTCACATAGGGATTTGCAGGGAAAGATCTTGGGTTTTATTTTATATGCAGTGTAAATCCATTGGATAGTTTGATGCATGATAGTGATGTAGTTTGACTTAGGCTTTAGAAAGGTCACTGAATATTGAGGACTCTGTTGGAGCAGAGGGGTGACAGGGTGTTGCAACAATGCAGGTATATGATGACAGTGGCTAGGTCTAGGGTTGTAGCAGAAGGAATGTAACGTAATGTTTGCCATAACAGTTTGGAGCACAGGTTTTGAAGTCCTGCCTCAATTTAAAGGTTCACCACCTAAAATCTATATGGCCTTGAGCAAATTAGTTAATCTCTGTAAGGCTTAGTTCCCTCAGCTGTAAAATGAGAATGATGATGGTATGCATTTATGTCTTACAGTCATTCTGGAATTGAATGAGATAATTAATGTAAAACACCTGGCACAATATTAGACACATAATAGACATTTTATAAAATGGCTACTGATATTATCATCAATAATATGAACATATTCATAAATAAAAGGAAGCTACTTCTTGCTTCTTTCTCCCCCACTCTCCAAGAGTTAGTATATCTTGCATAATTTACTGTTAGCAAATGACTAGTGAGCCCTTGTTTGGTTTTTTTGAAGACACAAGTATCTTTGGGCACTTGTGCTCAATGGTCTTATACCTTTAGATACTTCATAATAAGTGGGCTGTATCTGGCTTATGATTAATTTTTTTAAATGATGTGGTAGAAGTAGCTGATCTATCACATTCTCACTTTGTACATAATGAATCATCACTTTAACACCTCTCCTTTCCAACCTCCTTCCACAAGGGCCTAAATGAATAGCAACTCATATTGCCAACATAACCACAAGGAACCTGCTGAATTTAGTCAGATTGCTTTGACAATTGCTTCCTTCCTTTAAATGCATATTTGAGCATTTTTTCATTCAGAAAAATCTGCTTGCTCTTTTTGAAGCAAGTTTTCATTTTATTACTTCCTGATCAGGACTCTCTGCAAATCCTTTGGTTCCTTGGTGCTTTTATTTTCTCCTTTTAATCTTTATGGTACATGTTCATCTTTTCACATCATCCTCATTTGGAATTGTACTTAACAAGCTATTTGCTGCTTCCTCCATATCCCTGATGAACAAATAAAATTGGGCTTGATATTGTCCCTTCCTCTTTGAAATAATTTCTTTCTTTTCCCCACCTAAGGCAAATGAGTGGTGAAAGCTTACTCATTCTTTGAGGCTAAGATCAAATGTTGCCTCCACTCTGAAACCTCCCTATGACCAATCCCAGCAGAGATAGTTAGTCCTATTGTTCTACTAATACATGTGTTAGAGCAGTTGCCATGTTGTATTAGAATTATACATTTGCATATTTGTCTCCACCAATATACAACATCAATGGGCATATTTCATTCATATTTGTAATTTCAACCACCCTAACATACCTAACACAACATTATAGTGGCTGCTCATTACATGTTTGATGAATGAATGAAAGACTGAACAATCATATTGTTTCTATACATTCTTGAGTATTTCTTTAACCTGCTCTATAATGTTTTCTTTAGAAAACATTGCTATTGCTTCAATATGTCCCCAACATTTCATGTATTTAAAACTTAATTCCAAAATTCATATATTGATTGGAGGTGAGATCTTTGGGAGGTAATTAGGACTAGATAAGATCATCAGGTTGGAGCCACCATCATGGGACTGGTGAATTTAGAAGAAGAGGAAGAGACAACTGAGCTGACATACACATTTTTACCCTCTTGCTATGTGATGTTCTCTGCCATGTCATGATGCAGCAGGAAGGCCCTCACCAACCACATGTCAATGCCACACACTCAGACTCCCCAGCCTCCAGAACCATGAGCTAAATCAATTTCTATTGTTTATAATTTAACCAGTCTGTGGTATTCTGTTATAGCAACAGAAAATGAATTATGACAAATGTTACAAAAAACAGTTTAAAATTTGTATTACAAAAAACTTGAAGTATATAGAATGAAAATTTAAAAATAACTAAAACATACCTTAGGGTCAAATCTGTTACCCAGCGTGAGTTGATTTTTGTGAGAGGTGAAAGGTGTGGATCCTGCTTCAGTCTTCCACAAGTGGCTATCCAGTTTTCTCAGCACCATTTATTGAAAAGGGATTCTTTTCCCCAGTGTATGTTTTTGTCTGCTTTGTCAAAGATTAGATGGCTCTATGAGGATGGTTTTATATCAGGGTTCTCAGATTTGTTCCACTGGTCAATAATCCTATTCTTGTGCCGATACCGGATTGTTTTAATTACTACAGCTTTGTAGTATAGTTTGATATCTGGCATATTAATACCTCCCATTTTGTTTCTATTGCCTAGAATTGCTTTTGATATGCGGGGTCTTCTCTGGTTCCAAACGAAGTGTAAAATTATTTTTTCCATATCTGTGAAGAATTATGTTGGGATTTTAATAGGTATTGCATTGAATCTGTAGATCAGTTTGGGTAGTATAGACATTTTAACGATGTTGAGTCTGCCGACCCACGAGCATGGTATGGATTTCCATCTGTTTACATCCTCTGCTATTTCCTTCCTCAGTGTTTCATAGTTAGGTAAAGACCCTGTAGAGGTCTTTTACCTCCTTGGTAAAGTATATTCCTAGGTACTTTATTTTCTTTTTTGCTATTGTGAAGGGTATTGAGTCTTTGATTTTGAACTATTAGAATTCTAGAGGAAAATGTTGGAAACACTCTCCTAGACATCGGCCTAGGCAAAGAATTTATGAACAAGACCCCAAAGGCAATCACAGCACCAAAAAAATTAATAAATGGGACCTGATTAGACTAAAAAGCTTCTTCACAGCCAAAGAAATAGTCATGAAAGTAAACAACCTACGGAATTGGAGAAAATCTTTGCATTCTACACATCTGATAAGGGTCTGATAACTAGAATCTACTTAGAACTCACGAAAATCAGCAAGAAAAAAATCAAACAACCCTATCAAAAAGTGGACAAAGGACATGAACAGAAAATTTTCTAAATAAGACAGAATAATGGCTAACAAACATATGAGTTACGAAAAAATGCTCAACATCTCTAATCATCAGGGAAATGCAAATCAAAACTATAATGAGATATCACTTATTTCCAGTAAGAATGGCCTTTATCAAAACGTCCCAAAACAATAGATGAAAAGCTGTGGAAACAACCCAACTGCCCATCAACTCATGAGTGGATTAATAAAATGTGGTACATGTATACCATGGAGTACTATTCAGCTCTAAGAAATAACAGTGATATAGCACATCTTGTATTTTCCTGGATAGAGCTGGAACCCATACTACTAAATGAAGTATCCCAAGAATAGAAAAGCAAGCACCACATATACTCACCAGCAAAGTGGTATTAACTGAACAGCACCTAAGTGAACACATAGGAACTACATTAATGGGGTATTGGGTGGGTGGGAGGGGGGCAGATATATACATACATAATGAGTGAGATGTGCGCCTTCTGAGGGATGGTCACGCTTGAAGCTCAGACTTGTGGGGGGAGGAGGGGCAAGGGCATTATTTGAAACCTTAAAATTTGTACCCCCATAATTTGCCAAAATAAAAAAAAACATAACTAAAACACTAAAAACACCCTGCAATGTGCACAATTTTGACAAGTATATTTTGTACATAGGTCTACACATATTTAACCTAAGCACATCTATGTGAATTTACATAAGTGGAGTTGTAGTGTGTGTGTGTGTGTGTAGATAGATAGATACATAGATAGATAAGGGAGAGAGAGAGAAAGATAAAGCCTTAAACTGTATAAAAATTTTTCATTTATTTACTCCATCCTCTACTGGATATCCAATGTTAAAAGACTGGTGTGCATGTTTCCATATTTTTGTCCATGTTCATATGATAATATAACATATACATAAAATGTAGATTTCTCAGAATGCATTCCTATCAGTAAGCTATGTATGACTGTATATATGTGTGTGTGTATATATATATACATATATATGCATGTGTTTGCATGAATTTCTATAAATCAAAATGAAAACAGAAATGGAAACGGCTAATAAAAAATCAGACTTGTATTATCCTGGATGGAACTAGAGCCCATTCTCGTAAGTGAAGTATCCCAAGAAAGGAAAACAAGTACCACACATGTACTCCCCATTAAATTGGTACTAACTGATCAACAGTTATGAGCACATATGAAAGTAACATTCATCAGGTGTAGGGCAGGTGGGAGAGGGGAGGAGGGGATGGGTATATTCATACCTAATGAGTGTGGGGCACACTTTCTGGTGGATGGGCACGCTTGTAGCTGTGATTCTGGTGGTGCAAAGGCAATTTATGTAACCAAAGTGTTTGTATTTCATAACATTCTGAAATAAAACAAAACAAACAAACAAAAAATACTGATGACTTACATTGAAGCATTTGTTATACATATTCTTAAAACTTATACCTGCCTATATTACTATTTTTTCTCTTTAATTTATAAATTAAATATACATAAATCTTAAAAAAACAAAAAATCAGATGAGTGTTATAATGTTATAAAGCGGTAATTCAGGGAAAAACACATACAAATAATAAACACATAAAAGTTAATCATATTTGTATTCAGGGAAATGTAAATTTTTTCCTATTCATATTTATAAATATACAAATGATTATTATAAAAATTTGACATTAATTGTAAGCCACTATCCTGGTTTGCTTGGTGCCAGATACTATGTTAAGCACTTTACCCAAATTATTTCATGTTATCATCAAACAACATTGTGATATATGCATCATTATCCCCAAGCTACCCATGAGAAACCTGAGACCCAGTGAGGAGAGGTGAAATTCTTTGCTCAAAATCATACAGGTTACAAATAGTAAATCTAAGCCAGATCTTGGATCTAGAGCACTCATTTCTGTGGCCTTTGATTAGTGACAATAACAACAAACAATCTTAGCAGATATTAGGTGCCGTTTTATACACTTGTCATAAGTTAACGTATTTAATTCTTCAACAGCCTTATAAGTGATATATGACTATTATCTCCATTTTTCAGATGAAAAAATAAAGACAGAGAACAGAAAAAATAACACAGTCAATGGAGCCAAAATTTAAATCCTGGAAGACTGACTCCAAATCCCACACCCCTAACCCACACTATAATGCAAAAAGCTAAAGCCTGATGCTTGAGAAATATAAATTTGCCTTTGACCTTTTAAAGACAATATTTCCTTCAGACATATCCACAGTCAGGTATGTTATTCTTTACCTTCACACATTAGGGTGTGTTATTACTGGGGAAAAAACAATGTTTTTCATTGGCAGGATAAAAAATAAGCGATCCTACTACAGGCAAATGTCAGCAACTGTTAATAAGGAGAACTGCTTTTCATTTCCACTTAGTAAATCAGGGGAATAGTGGAATTTCATCATTTTCATTTAGACTCTAATGCATTCTCAATGATCTTCCTGCAACTTTCTGCATTAACTCAATGGTAGTAAATAGTGTGCCACCTATTGACCAACATTCATAAATTGTTCTCTATCAAGTGCAACAAATATTCCTCACCTATATATGATACAGAGGTGGCAAAAATTTAAAAAAAAATAAAATAAAACCCTGTAATCTTTGTGTTCTCTAATCAGTCATGAATGAAGTTAATTTGAGTTCTTTTCGAATGAGAGGCCAGGTTTTTTGCTAAACAGCAATCTCAACAAGCATTACCCTTTTGCTGCTGACAGAAAAGTTAAAAAATTCCATCATGTTCCAGTTTCTCAGCAGTTGATAAAGGTTAATAAAACAATGTTTTAGGAAGGCAGTGTTTCTTCATTTTTTATGCTCTTAAAGAAAAATTCTCCTTAGTTCCACATGGCTCAGTGCTCATACTCTTCTCATATTCCAACTGGAGCTTCTCCTTACTTTCTACTTTGCATGGGCCAATAAACCATGGATAGAGCTCTCAGTTCTGATGGCTAAGGGGAGACCACACTTTAAATAATCTGAGCTGGTGACAGTAAATAGCAAGATGAAATAAGATTTGCACTGAAGTCTCAGGGGAAGAGAACATCTGTTTCATGGAATCATAAACATTAGATTAGAATGGGTTATGCATTACTTACTAGAACTACTGAATTATTAGGTCATTAACTATGAAATGTCCAATTTCAAATCAAAAGTTTAGTTTATTATATCTCAAACAAGAAGCAGTAAAATTAATCAAATTATGCACCTAAACTATTGACAGTTTGGCCATCTTAACAGTAGCTTGATTATGTCAGCAGTGAAGAAGCCCAGAGTGCAAGTGGTGATGAAATTGCAAAAGGCATTTCCCACAGCTTGTTGAGAATCGAATATGTTTCCTGTCAAGAAGTGGTCCAAAGCCTGGAAGAAGTGGTAGTTAGTTGGTACAAGGTATCGTGAATATGGTGAATGACAGAGAGTTTCCAAGTCCACCAACTGTAGTTTGAGCAGCGTTGTTTTGTGTGACATGTGGTCTTGCAAGAGGATCGGCCTGTCTCTTCTGACCAATCTCTGCTGCTTAATCACAAACATCCTCATCATTTCATCCAGTTGGGTGCAGTAGACATCTGCTGTAATTGCTTGACCAGGTGTCATGAAGCTGTAGTGGGTAATACCAGCCCTGGACCACCAAACAGACAGCATTAGCTTTTTTTGATGAATATTCAGTTTTAGACTGTGTTTTGGAACTTCATCTTTGTCCAACCATTGTGCCAAATGCTTGTGATTGTCAAAAATAATCCATTTTTCTTCACACATAACAATGTGGTGTAGAAACTGTTCACCTTTATATAACGACAGCAAGGAAAGGCAAGTTTCGAGATGATTTCTCTCCTGATGCTCATTTAATTCATGCGGTACGCATCTATCCAACTTCTTTACCTTACTGATTTGTTTCAAATGGCCCAATATTGTTGGAATAGTAACGTCAAACCTTGCTGCTAATTCATTCATAGGTTGAGATGAATTCCTTTCACTATATTTTTCAGGTCATTATTATCCACCTTGGTCTCAGGTTGCCCACGTGGATCATTTTCAATATTAAACTCACCAGAACAGAACTTCTTAAACCATCAACATACTGTGCATTCATTAGCCACATCCTTCCCAAACTCTTCGTTGATATTTTGAGCTGCCTGCACTGCATTGGTTCCACGACAGAACTCATATTAAAAAATAGCATGAATTTTTGACTTATCCATGGTTTCACAAAAATTGCCCTAAAGGAAATTTTTGGAAGATAATCACAAGCCAAAATGTGATTTTGAAAGAATGAGGATGTTCCTTCACAATTAAAAAAAAACAAGTGTCAAAGTGAAATGTCAGAGATATCAACTGTCAAAATTAGTACTTAACGAAATTGGACATTCTATACTTAATAACCTAATAGCTGGGTGGGGAATTTTTTATGGGCTTTTACAAATGACAAGAAATTTCCTCCAGGATGAGGAAATCATATTTCCTTTACCAATGTCTGTATGTTTCATGCAATTTGATATTTAAACGTGGATAACACTGCTGTTTCAGGAAGCGATATTTTGATTTTAAAATTATTTTGAGAATACACTACATGGCAACATATTGCTTTTTAAGTGTAAGTTTACTCAGTTTACAAACAATAAAAATTTATTTGAGCTCATAACAATAAGGTATTTCAGAGTGATTATAATTTCTTGTAACTTAATTTCTCTTGGATTCAGTTTTTCCATCTTGAAAATGTGAATGCAATGATTATCTTTCAGGTTTTAGGGAGGATTAAACAAAATATTTCATATAAAATGCTTATCATATTTCATAGCACATAAGCTCTCAAAAATTGTTATTGTCATTTTAGTGTATTCTCATTACTATTAGGTAGTTTAATATTAGGTTGGTGCAAAAGTAATTGCAGTTTTAGCATTGTTGAAATTTGCCATTTGATATTGCAATACATCCTTAAATAAATGTGGTTATATTATACATCATTTTAATGCACATTTCTCACTTTACTTTTTTTGCTAATGACGTTATTGCTCTTTATTTTATATTTATTTTAGACTATGGAAATGATGTTAGACAAAAAGCAAATTTGAACAATTTTCTTTTTGTTATATTTTATTTATTTATTTTTTATTGCAGCATATTATGGGGGTACAAATGTGAATGTTACATATATTGCCCTTCCCCCCCTCGAGTCAGAGCTTCAAGTGTGACCATTCCCCAGATGGTGTGCCTCGCACTCATTATGTATGTGTATACCCATCCCCTTCTCCCCCCTCCCATCTGCCCAACACCAGATAAATGTTATTCCCATATGTCCACTTAGGTGTTCATCAGTGACACCAATTTGCTGGTAAGCACATGTGGTGCTTGTTTTTGCATTCTTGGGATACTTCACTTAGTAGAATGGGTTCCAGCTCTATCCAGGAAAATACAAGAGGTGCTATATCACTGTTGTTTCTTATAGCTGAATAGTACTCCATGGTATACATATACCACATTTTATTAATCCACTCGTGTATTGATGGGCACTTGGGTTGTTTCCACAACTTTGCAATTGTGAATTGTGCTCTATAAACATTCGAGTGCAAGTGTCTTTTTTATACAGTGTCTTTTGTTCTTTTGGGTAGATGCCCAGTAGTGGGATTGCTGGATCAAATGGTAGATCTACTTGTATCACTTTAAAGTATCTCCATATTGCTTTCCACAGTGGTTTCACTAATTTGCAGTCCCATGAGCAGTGTAGGAGTGTTCCTATCTCTCCACATCCACTCCAACATTTATTATTTTGGGACTTTTTGATACAGGCCATTCTTACTGGAGATAAGTGATATCTCATTGCAGTTTTGATTTGCATTTCCCTGATGATTAGAGATGTTGAGCATTTTTTTGTAACTCACACTGGGTAACTGACTTAAACCTAAGTTATGAAACTATTAGAATTCTAGAGGAAAACATTGGAAATACTCTTCTAGCTAGGCAAAGAATTTATGAAGAAGACCCCAAAGGCAATCACAGCAACAAGAAAAATAAATAAAAGGGACTTGATCAAACTTAAAAGCTCCTGCACAGTCAAAGAAAGTGTCATGAGAGCAAACAGACAGCCTACAGAATGGGAGAAAATTTTCACATGCTACATATCCGATAAGGGGCTGATAACTAGAATCTGTTTAGAACTCAGGAAAATCAGCAGGAAAAAATCAACCCCATCAAATAGTGGGCAAGGGACATTAGCAATTTTCTTATTCGAGTTCAAAATGAGGCGTAAAGCAGCAGAGACAACCAGCACCATCAGCAACGCATTTGGCCCAGGTACTGCTAACGAATGTACATTGTAGTGGTAGTTCAAGAAGTTTTGCAAAGTAGATGAGAGCCTTGAAAATGAGGAGCAAAGTGGCTGGCCATCGGAAGTTAGCAACAGCCAACTGAAAGCAATCATCAAAGCTGATCCTCTTACAACTACACTGGAAGTTGCCGAACAACTCCACATCAACCATTCTATGGTCATTTGGCATTTGAAGAAAATTGGAAATGTGAAAAAGCTTGATAAGTGAGAGCCTCATGAACTGACCAAAAATAAAAAAGGATTGTCATTTTGAAGTGTTGTCTTCTCTTATTGTTTGAAAGAAAGATGAACCATTTCTCTATCTAATTGTGACCTGCCACCAAAAGTGGATTTTATATGACAATTGGTGACAACCAGCTCAGTGATTGGACCAAGAAGAAGCTCCAAAGCCAAACTTGCACCATAAAAAGGTCATGGTCACTGTTTGGTGGTCTCCTGCTGTTCTGATCCAGTACAGCTTTCTGATTCCTGGTGATACTATTGTATCTGAGAAGTATGCTCAGCAAATTGATGAGATGCACTGAAAAATGGAATGCCTGCAGCCGGTATTGGTCAACAGAAAGGGCCCAATTCTTCTCCATGGCAAAGCCTGACCACATGTCCCACAATCAACGCTTCAAAAGTTTAATGAATTGGACCATGAAGTTTTGCCTCATCCACCATATTCCCCTGACCTCTCGCCAACCGACTACCACTTCTTCAAGCATCTCAGCAACTTTTTTCAGGGAAAACACTTCTACAACCGGCAGGATGCAGAAAATGCTTTCTAAGAGTTTGCGGAATCCCAAAGCACAGATTTTTACGCTACAGGAATAAATAAACTTATTTCTCATTGGCAAAAATATATTGATTGTAATGGTTTCTATTTTTGTTAATAAAGATGTGTTTGAATCTAGTTATAATGATTTAAAATTAATGGTCCAAAACCACAATTACTTTTGAACCAAACTTAATAGCTTATTAGATGAGGTTTATGCAGCAAACAAAATACATATGAATCTCAACAGTTCATTTGTGAAAGATTTCTCATATGTCTTTGTAGACAACATGAAGAAATATACACATAACTGAGTTTCTAACTGGTTGAATTATACTTGACTGGACTATAGTACAACTAGAGAGAGATTTGTAATGGTATGCCACAGGACACTAGCCCAAGCCCCATCCTGGTTACCATTATCATCAGTGAATTAGATAAAGAACTTGAGTATTTGCTCAGCCAATTCATGAATAATAGAGCTGTAAGGGAGAATAAGTAGTTTAGAAAGTGAATCAGATCCAAAAATATATTGACAAGCTGAGATGATGGAGAAACTATATCATTATTTCATTTTCATTTCAAACTATATCATTATCATTATTAAATCTAATAAAAATTGATGTAAATCTGTACCCTTGGGATCAAAAACTCAATGCCCATATCCATACTGAGGACACCATTTAGTAACAGCACTTGTAGAAGACGCCTGTTTTTAATGCCAATGGTAAACGCAGTATCAATCACAATATAATTTGTGTTATTTTCTCAAAGAATGAATTCTATCTTAGGCTGCATAAATAAGAGTAGAGTGACTAAAATGAGAGATACAATAACTTCACTTTGCTCAACAGTATTAACAGTCTATTCAGTTTTTTGGGGGTAAAAATGTTAGGAATAATAAAAAATATAAAGTATTCAGAGCAAAATGATTTTCTGAAGTGATGGAAGGAGTTGAGGCTGTCTAACCCAGAGAATGAAGACTGAGAAGGGACAGGGCACCTGTGTTCTGAAACTCAGATATGTGCAGGATTGTTAGATGTTTAAAACTAAAAAATAATGTTCTGCTTTTCTGTTAGTTCCACTCAGAATGGAAACATTAAATTATTTTTTAAAAATTCTAAATGTGTGTACATCCCCAACATGACAATGGCAGGTAGGGGAATATCCAATGGTGCACTCCTGTTCCACCAGTAGATCCCAAGGTGAGGGAGATATGCCTCTTTATCCACAGAATTCTCTGCCAGGGACACACTCTCACCAGGAGAGAAGTGGTTCTCCAGTCTCTTGGATCAAGCTGCACTCCTATTGTAGTGAGTTGTGGGAGGGGTTGCTGCTATGGTTTAGCCTGCATCCTGAGACATTTGGTTGCTATGGGGCTAAGCTAATTCAGTCCCAGCGCCACAGCCTTCTCCAATATGGTGGTCTCCATTGGGGATGGGGGATGCGGGATGGGGAGTGCTCACAGACCCCTACTTCTCTGTGCCCATCACATCCTCCCATTGGATATGGCCTTGAGGGCTCTCTTGCCACTCAAGCCTGGAACCCCAACTTCTCCCCTATTACTTCCACTGTCCACTTGAGACCCAGGGTACCAAATTTGGCTGCCTGTCTGAGCCTCCAGTGGGTAATCCCACAAAATACCTGTGGGCAGGAAGATCACAGATGAGGCTGTCCCATGGGCTCAGCCAGGAATGAGATTCTGTTGCTGAGAAGCAGGCCTCTCAGTACTGAGCACTCTAGGGGCAGCTATGGTGGAGAGTGGGGTTGCAGTTTCCCTGCACTGCATTCATGCCAGGGGGAACTGGGTCCTTCCCACCTGTCAGAACTGCCAGAAGGCGACCCTGCATGGCATGGTGTGTCTCTGCTCTCTGAGACATTTCGGCTGGGAACATGTCCCTGTGGATGAGAGATAGGACCTTCAGCAAAGAGCACTTTTGCAGTAGCTATGGGGTGAGCAACAAGTGGCTTGAGCTAAAATTACTTTCTGCAATGCCAGGAATGGAGGAGGTGCAGAGAGGAAGGTGTTCAGATGCAAGAATGTCGGCTCTCTCTGGTCCCTCGTGGCACTCTCCCATGGGATGAGAGCCCTGTGTCTCCCTGCTGTCTGGAGGCACACAGGTGGGGGAGGGGAACCCTCTTACCCTTTCACTGGGCTCTGGACCTCCCTGAATTTGGTCATCACTGGCCAATCTCTCTTCTATATCCTCCTTTCTCTCAGCTTAACACCTCTTCTCAGTTGGGTCCCCCAACTCCTTTGCTGTCTCGCCCTGTGGCCCACACCTGATCAATAATCCTCAGTCCAACCCTCTACTCTTCTTCCAAGAAGCTGTTTAGCTGGCCATCTTGGCAGTCTCTAGTCTTCATTCTCTTTAAAGAGTCCTTTAATGAGAAGAAATTTATGATAAAGACATCTGCACCCGAATGTTTATGGCAGCACAATTCACTATTGCAAAGATGTGGAAACAACCTAAGTGCCCATCAATTCATGAGTGGATTATTAAAATTTGGTATATGTATACAATGGAATATTACTCAATCATAAAAATGACAGTGATCTAGCACCTCTTATATTTTCCTGGATTGAGCTTGAGCCCATTATCCAAAGTGAGGTAACAGAAGATTGGAAGGATAGGCTCTATTTGTACTCGCCATCAAATTGGTACTGACTGATTAACACTATGGTGCTCACATGGTAGTAATATTCTCCAGGGATGGGGGGTTGAGGGTGGGTAAACTCACAACTATAGGACATGGTCTGCACTGTGGGGGGAAAGGGCATGCCTCTAATTCCCGCTAGGGAGAAGCAATGATATAAAATGTAACCAAAATGTTTGTACCCTCATAACATTCTGAAATAAAAAAAAGAAATTTTTATATGTAGTCAAATGTATCATTTTCTTTTAGGAATTCATTGTTTTTAGTGTATATAAACTGTGATTGTAGACACAATCATATAGGGAGAGAATATAGGCAAGAAAGAGATGGAGGCTAAGGCTAAGTCTTGAAATGTCCATAATTTAAGATCTGGATGAAGCAGCATGAGCCTACAGAGGAATCAGAGGAGAAACAACCAGAAACAAGGACCTTTATTTAATTGAGTTTTTTTCAATAGCCAGATTCTAAACCCAAGTCTCTATCTGTGTTACTCTGATCCAGAATTTTATATCCAGATTATTGTTAATGAGCAATTATTTTTTACAAATAAGTAAATTAAGCAATGAAGAGAATATGGTTTAACTTTTAGACTTAATTATCTTTCATTATTTTGTGTTTTGTTCCTATCCTTCCTTGTTGTTTTCACTGCAGTCTTTTGCCTGTTAGATTTTATTTTCTTTTGCCTTCTCCAGGATTTTCATTGAACTATATACTTCTAAAATATTACTAGAGATTGCTTTTGCCTTTTAAAAAAACTTATTTAGTTCATTTAATTTGACTCAAATTAATTGTTGAAGTTCAAAGAGAACTCATGTCTTTCTTATTTTAGTAGATAATTTGACCCACATTTAAACTACTCTGCATCCCTCAACATAAGTTATATCTTTGTTAACATAATCCAGAATTTTAGATCTACATTATTATTAATGAGTTACTATTTTTACATTATATATCTACTCTTTGAGAATATTTAAAATAGATTTTCCTTTGCTTTTGTGATGAAGTTTACAAAGGGTCTATGGACTTAACTGAGTGCTTATGACCAGTCCTCTTTCTGGAATTCTTAGTTTTGTTTAATATCAGTTATTTTTAATAGAATGTAAGTATTTTTTTAAAAAAATTGTACAGGCTGGTAAATATTATGTTCTTTTACATTTCTAGTAGTATGTAAAGCTATTGGCTTGCAACATTTCTCCATATCTCTGAAGATATTGCTTTATCATTTTTCTCAACTTTGTGTTTCAGATGAGACATTTGAGAAAAGCATGATTTATTTTCTTTTGAAGATAGCTTATATTCCTGCTGAGATGACTGTAAGCTTTTTTATGCTCATACCTCAAAAAACTTTCCCATTTTATGGCTAGATGTGGTTGTCTTTTCATTGATTTTTCTTGGCATATGATGAGACCTTTCAAAGTATTTATTCAGCTCTTCCATCAATTCAGAAAAGTTTCTCTTGATTAAATTGCTTCAATTCTATTAATTCTTGTCTCTTTTTCTGGAACATCAGTTACCTGCATCTGTCTATATTTACAATCCTCTCTCATCATTTTCCTTTCTTCATTCTTTGTCTCTATGTTCTGGGGAAGTTTCTTAAGCCTGTCATTCACATTGCTAGTTTGAAAGTTGGCATTTTTATTTGCCCCTTTATTGCTTCAAGTAAAGATTTTCATTTTGCTATTAAAATCTGATGCTGTTTTTGAATATTCTTTATTTTACTCACCTCCTTTTAATTTTCATTTAACTAACTGGAGACTACGTTTTACTCCTCAGTGTTTTGACTTACCTTATCTTCACTTCTTCTTTCATATTCTTTTTAAAAATTATATTAAGAAAACAAAACTGTCCCCTTTTATTTCTGCCAATAAATAATGACCTTGTGCAAATTAAGTAAGGTATATTAATATCTCTCCAGTCTAGCTTTTTTTTCCACCAGAACTGTCACTTGCTCAAATCCTTGATAATGGATGCAGACTAACTTCAAGCTAAACTACTAGCCATAGTGTTGGGGGCTGATTCTGGCATTATGCCTTATACTAATCATTCACTATAGCCTGTAATGTACGTGTGCTGCATGATGCAGCGGTAACCAGTATTTTCTTCAGACACGTTTACTGCCTTGGGACATAACAAGAGGCCTGAGTTTCTGCACGTAAACAAATGTTGCCCAGCTCCCACACAGTGAGCCCCCATGGTGGGAGTCTGGAGGCCATAAAGATAAGAAGAACACTCCCAAGGTCTGGCCCCGTAAGATGGTTGGTAGTCAATGACGGGTAAGATCCCTCAAGAGAGGGACGACCTAAGACAGGCACAATCATGGGGGCCTGCCACTGACTGGGAGAGAGCACAAGAAGTTCTTCTGATGGCTGCATTGTTTAATGTGGCTTATTTTGGCCTTGACTTTTGAGTTATGTCTGGCGCCGGTGCCTCAAGTAACCGTTTCGAGGTCTGAGACCATGGGAAATTGTTCCCTTGTGATACAACTCTGGAATTGATGGTTATCGCTGCTATGCTCAGATACTCACATACAAGGAACTAACCTTGGGTCTGGGGGGTATAAAAATAAAGCAACCGGTGCATTGGGCACTCGAGTCATGTAAAGTCTTTGTGTGTGTCTGTGTCATTCTTTTGTGTTCTGTGTTCTTCCCCCGTCCTGTAATTGGGCCACGCCACCATAGCTTTTATCTTTAGCTAAAATAATTTCAGTTTCATTTATGTTTCTTTAATATGTGAATCAACATGGGTTTTGCACTATGCACACAGCATCTGAGTACATTATTTAATTTTTTGCTTCTTCCAACACTAAAAACATGGCCATGTTATTTTATAGAGTGGAAGAAAGTGGATTTAGATGCAAGAATATACCATTTGACATGATTTTTCTAAGGACTGTCTTAATGCTAAATAGTCTGAGGGAATGAGAAGACCAATATACTCAGACCCGGCTGTTCTGGTAAATCACAGAAAGGGAGAGGCCTCAGGGTTCTGGTCAAACTCAGAACAATAGCTAGATTTTATTAATTAGATAAAATTTCCTCAAAATGAAGCTGTAGAGAAAAAGTACTGTCCATCTGCAAGATTAAGCATGGGATACCACTTGATAGAGATTCTAGAAAATCAGTAGTGCTTTTATTAAGAGACTTTGCCTTCTTACAGTTGATATAATAACTGGGGCAAAAATTCTCTGTTTACAATACTTGGCACAGCATACAGCGCAGCACATTCACTTGTTAAATTCTTTTTAGACAATGGTGATGCTGATAAGGATAATAAAGACAAAATGAAATATCACCAAGGAACCAGTTAAAGGTGGAAACAGCCAATTAAATTCCACTAACATTGACTGAATGTATACTGGGATCCAAGCTCTATGGTGGATGGGAGGATGCAAAGCTTAGTGAAACCACATTTCTGCCCTTTGGGAAGATCTTGTGAAAGACACTCTTGGTGCACTTCACTTTTACATTTTCTTCATCTTCATGCCATGCTTTTTTTTTTAAGGTAGGGAAAAGTAAAAATCTGATTTGCAAAGAAGGAAATAGTTTCAGATAGAATATATCTTTTATTTATAGAAGTGATCAGCAACTGTAGCTTGTGGGTCAAATCTAGCCTGCTGCTTGTTTTTGTCAAAGAAGCTTTATTAGAACAAAGCCATACCCATTCATTTATGTGTTTGCTATGGTAGGTTTTGTGCTACAATAACAGAATTGAGTAGTTATGACAGAGATTATATGGCCCACAAAGCTAAAAATTTTTCTCACTGGCTTTTTAAAGAAAAAGTTTGCTGACCCCAGAACACAACTGTTAATCTACCTTGGCTGATAGAATTCCATCCACGTTCAGTTACCAGTATTCATATCATGACAAATTTTATGTGTTTCTTCCATGCTGCCTGTTATGTTCCCTTTTCTTATTATTCTTATTTGTGGACATGAATAAGTTAAAATAGGAACAAAAATTTACTTAAGTTACTATATATCAACATTACTGGGTGAAATATACCCATATGCTCCACTTAAATATATCATTAACAAGAAAAGCATTGTGTTCTAGCATTTCCATGTGCATTCTGACTCTGTCTCTTATCACTTTGACCCCTATCCACTATGCTTTAGCCACATGGACTTTCTTGCCATTTCTTAAACTTGCCAAGCAAGTACACATTTTGGGTCTGTACTCTAACTGTTCTCAGTACCTTGGAATGCTTTTAACTCCCTTATTTGTTCAGCTCTTTCTTATGCTCAAATATCACCTTCACTGAGCATTTCCTTGGCCACCTAATCTGTAATAGCACTCTCTTTTCCCAGAGCTTTCACTTTAATGTGCTCCATTCTTCATGACCCCTATTATTGGCTGATAGTACATGGAATAAGTATTTATTGTTTGTCCCCCTAACAGTGTTGGTTCCATGAGAATAGAGACTCATGCTATTTTTGCCAATGTTATATTCCCACTGCCTATAACAGTGCCAGGAATGAAGTAGGCACTCAAATATTTATTGAATGAAAGGACAAATGGACCTAATAAATGTTAATATGTTAGAGAGATAGTATATCTAAGTGTTTGGATAAATATAGCTGACATATATTTAATCTTTTCTAAGTGAACTTGAACAAATTACTATTTTATTCTAAACCTCAGTTTCCTCATTTATAAAATGGGGATGGAGAATAACAGTACATTTCCTTCTGGAATTGCTGCATGGATTAAAGAGTATATGGAAATATTTAAACATGTTGTATAGCATAGTAAGTGCTTAAAGAAAGATTATTATTATCGTTATGGATATTGACCAAAGTGCCGAAAATCACCAGGAAAATCAGACCACAGAAAGCTTAATATTAGTTATTGGGAAAATGCATTTTTTATCATAAGTCAGATTATGTTGCATTAGCCAATGTAGTGATCTTGCAAATTAGTGTTACCACAAATTGAATCCTTGGAAGTGGGAATATTAAGTTATTGCATTCAGAAAATATTTATTGAGAGCCTACTCTGTGTCAGGTACTCTTGAGAAAATTTGTGACAATGATTTTCTGCAAGCATTTTGTGAAATCTCATCTGATATGTTCACCAAAGAAAGTGATCTCTAAGCCAAGGTTTTGGCAAGAACCAGAGTTGAGGGGATGTTCATCCAGTAATCCTGAAATGTTGAATACCCAAGCAGATAAGGATGATGAACAGTTTTGTGCATTTTGTGAGATTTCTATGTACTCTCTGTTCTGCTTACTTCAAAAGCAAGCTAGACTTTCAACATAGGGTAGAATTATCATTTTCACAACTGATGTATTCCATGGGCGGAGTGACCAATTCTCCCAATTTTCTCAGGAGTGGAAGAGGATATGGGGCATAGAAATTTCAGTTTTAAAAATAGGACAACCCTAGCAAACTGGGACAAATTGGTCACACTATCCAAGAGGACGTGTATGTGTGTATATTTTTATATATGCATATGCATATCTCATAATTTAGGAGTCATATTTAGACTGGAAACCAGGTGTGTTAAATCCCATAATACACATGTACATTTATAGCTCCAAATCTCTGTAAATATCACCTATTTGTGAAAAAGTTTCTCGAAACAGAAGTAATTATGAAGAACTATTTTAATTTCTTTTGGACCATATATAATCATATAATCATATCATCTTTTGAGCCTTGTTCCTCAAGGTCACGTGACCTATCTGAAAATCTTGTGCAGCCACAAGTTTAATCCATTTCGTTATAGCTAGTGCTCATAGCCCACCCCCTCTTTTTCCCTGTTCCCAGTTAAATGAGCAGGAATTTGCTGTTAGAATAGAACAACTTATTTATTTTTGCAATTTTACAGATAATGGGAAAACTTGCATATGTGGCCACTTTGGAGACTGGATACTTTTCCTCATTTTCGTCATTTGTACTTATTTAACAAGATGGTATCAAAACATAGGGCCACTTCATCATTTTCATTAATCAATGCTGTTAACTTTACTTAAAGACTTTATTAACTGGAGCTCATTGTGATGAATCTGGAGTCTCCCCACCAAAATGAAGCTATGTTATGGATGCTACTTTACAGCTGTGATAAAGCATCCAAGATAATGAAAGCAAGCAAGATTATTAAGAGAAAGATGGATAATCAAAATAAAAACCAGATTTCTATAGACAATATCAATGCATTGAATCTCCATATACCTAATGATCTGGTCACCTTAATTTAGATAAAATTGCTTCCAAAAATAGGCAATACTTTAAATGGTAAAGTGAAGAAAATACATTTGTTTCCTTTTATAGCACATTGTCTCTGTGACTGATTGGAAATTGTTCATCTTATTTACCAAAACAGGACACTCAGTAACTTTATAATATTTTGAAAAGCATCCTTAATTTTTTGTGAAATTAAATTTTAAAGATAATAGCAGAGATGGAATAATTAAGCTGTACTTAAAAAGTACATGGTTATTCAAATCACCATGTCAGTAATTAAAGTGTCTGTCTGGCTTTTAATGAACATATAACAAAAGACTTAAAACTTCTTATAGTTTACCTACAGGATTTTAATTTCCCCATACATCTGTTAAATTTTATCATGTAGATCCAAATTTTGGGTCATTTTAAGCATTAGATGATCATTTGAAAGTCTCTAGCAGTATCTTAAAAGCCATTTACAATTATTAAGCAAATATGTGTTAGAAAACTTTAACAGCATTTTCTCCTGCCATTTTATTTTGCTAATATGGTCTAATTAGGTCCAGCACATTTCTGAGGTTAAGAGAGAGCAATTATTCAGAATAGCAATTTTGCTATGCTGGAATAATAGTTTTATAAGGCGTCATAAAGGTTTTCTTGGCTGAATCCCCAATTTGCAATGTAGTGTGAGGATTCCATATGCATTAAATCTGATTCTAGATTCGTTTTACTAAGGTGAATGTGGGACTGGATGCTCACGAATTTTGGCTTTATGTGTTTTTCATGTGATTTTAGAGTTTAGGTATAGAGACAATGTACAGAAAATAAAATCCATGGGAGGCATCTTTAGGACTACTTTGATTCAATCAATTCTTTTTTATCTGGCAATTCATATGTGTCAAGGACTAAGTTAAGAGTTCTGCCAGGCAGAGATACAGAAAAAAGTTTGCTACATCTTTTACTTTCAAGGAAAATGACCTCAAATTTAGACTGCTTACATAGTAATGGTCTAAGGTAGACCTGGTCATGCTTGATTCATTACACCTATTTGCTAAATAGGCTTAACAAATATTTTCTGAATTAGTGAACAAATGTACTTCATAACAGAGGAACATGCAACTGTTCTGAGAAGTCAAAGTGAGAGATTCCTTTTAAATCATAGAGATTGTGCCTTGAATTTTGAAGAAAGTGTGTCTGCTTTATTGCAATATTGAAACAGCATGTTTAAAATTTTAATATGACTCTCTTCATTAAAAACATTGATGTGAACTAAAACTCTTTTAAATATTAGACCCTTGACAGCTATTTTGAAATAAACTTTTCCTTTGTTGTGGATGTAAACGCTTAAGGGTATGCCAGCAATTATGGAAAATTGAAAAGAAAGATAACAAATATCGTAAGAGCATAAGATCATAAAAATGATCTCTTCCTGCCTGGGTCAGAACCATGGGAAACTAAAACAATGCTGTTTAATGGTTCGACCATCTCCTTAATATTGACCTCAAAGACTAAAATGTCATCCCAAACATCACAGTTTCCATTATTACTCATCATGGTTACTTATCCATGGAGTTTTGTAAACATCTTTTCAGTCTCCATCACCTCATAAAGTAATGAAGTTTTGTAAGATAGCCAATTTCTTCCTTCTTCTATATTTTCAAGGTTTTCAAGGTTAATTTATGTGAAACACTATTCATAATGTATGAATATGTAAAAGATATACCATGAATTATGCTTTTTACTAAATAGCTGAGAAACCCTACATCATATATATAGAAGTTATCATATCCATGCATTCATTTACCTCATTTCAATTTATGAAGTACTATGTGCAAGGTAGTGGAACTACATACTGGAGACACAATGACGAGCAAGAAAGATACAGCATCTACCCAAGTGGAATTTATAGTCAAATTACAAATAAATAAACATGCATATTATATTAAGAACAATGAAGGAAGGAAACACAGTATTCTTCTAGAGACATACAGGTGCAGACAGCTAGTTTAGGTTGGTGGACAGAGAAGTACTCTTCGAAGAGGTGAAACTTAAGCTGAGATCAGAAGGATGGGAAGGAGCTAGCCATTCAAAAAGCAAAGGCAAGAATATTCCAGAAAAAGGAATCAACTGATGTCAATACCCCAAGATGTGAAAATGATTGATATAGGAACAGAAAAAAAAAGCCAATGTTATAAAAAATGAGAGAGTAGTATGAATATGAGATGAAGCTGGAGAGAAGGAGCCCAGAATAAACCAGGATGCAAAGGTGGGGTGATATTGAAAGTTTTTATAAATGAATATGTCATAATATGATTTAATTAAAAGTATTCTAAATATTTAAGTAGAATGGATCAGAGAAAGAAGAAAGAGTTAAAAGAGGAAGATTTTTTCTTAAATGTATGTTTTAAGTGATCCAAGCAAGAAATGGCGGGGGGGTAACTTAAGGTAGTGGCAGTAGAAATAGAAACGGATGAATTGAGGAGATATTTACAGGTATGTAATATATGCTAGTAGTATAATATTGTATATTTACTTGTTTTTCTTCCTTTCTAGAATGAAGATCATTCAAGGGAGAATCTATGTCTTATTCATCTCTGTATTTTCACTGCCAGCTGGGCATATTCAATGAAAAATATCTTTCCATAACTTGGGGTACCTGGTGCATGAAACGTGCTCATTAAATCTTCAAATAGATGAATAGTTTCATTATCTGCTATCTGTAGTGGAATTCCCCTTTCTTTGCCCTAAAATTAATTTTTTCACACTTCAAGAGAGCCCTGCTGACTTTAATATATTACAATGTGGTGAATATGGCCACATCATCTTTCTCTACCCCACTTCAAGATCTTTCAGACTTCAATGACATACGCTGTATTTTTATCTTTCTGCTTGAAGAAACACATTATTTTGATTCTTTTCTCATATAGCAGTTCTTCCTTTTCACTGATCATTTCTGATGGCTCCCTCTGAATTTTCTTTAACTCCTTTATATCTTGTTTGGGATGTGATAGCACTATGCTCCTGATATGGACACACCACAATCCTGTGTGTCCATTGAATGCTGGAATTTGCTTTTGTCCAATATATATTCTATAGAGATTAATATTTTCTAGACAATTTTTGGTTCCAAGGAACATACCTAAAGAGTCATAAGTTTTCTTAGAGTAAAAATATGATAACTCATAGCTTGAAATAAAGTAGTGAGGATTTTTTTCTTACCCTTTATGATGGTGAAATTTATCTATAATTGTCTTTCCTTTTAAACAGACTCATGTAATTTTCTTGCATTTTGTCCCTGGCAGATTGGCATCTCACTATCTCCAGAATAGCTTAGTATCAATTGCACGTTTTCCTTCAAATCACTTATAAAATCTGTTAGATTAGGCTGACTTCTAGGACCTTTTCCCATTTTTAGTTTCTGTTCAGAGCATTTTTCCCCTAATTTTTGTTTCTTAACTGTAAGCTAATAATTCTCTATTCATGACAAAAATAGTCTTCTCAACTTTATTATAACCCCAGTTGTATATTATTTAAAGACACTTTGAAAATGAAAATAATGTATCTGCTTGATCTATTTTGTTCATATTATTAGTTATTCATGAAGAACTCAATCTGATTAGCTGCACATAATTCCTCTTATAGAAACCACATTCTTTTTTAATGAATATATGTCTTCTTGAATAATGCTATATATCTTGCACTAACTTGTCTGACATGCAGGTGAAATTTGTAAGTCTTTAGCTTTAGAATCCCCACTAAAACTCTTCTTCTGGATGACAATTGTCATCCTTTCAGAAATTTTAATTATTATATATATTTTTGGCTAATAACTCTACAATTTTACTATTGGATTCTTTTACAATTTTTAAGACATGTAAACTAATTTATGGATTAAATTTATAACATCATTTAATTTTATTATTGGTAAAAATCCTTTTGTGACACTAAATTTTCTCAGTTATAAGAAAGAAAGAGGAAAGTTAAAAAGATTATTTTTATCCTATGCATTTGCAAGCATGGAGATGACATTTAATGAGATGAGAAAGACTGTGGGAATAGCAGTGTTTGGGGGAAGTTGTGGAAGGATAAGGCTTGGACCATCTAAGATTTTAGAAGCCTATTAGATATTCAAATAGAGATGTCAATCATAGAGCTTGATATACACATTGGGATTTAGGAGAGAATTCTGGACTACAATTATACATTTGGAAGTTGAGAGATGCAAGTATGGAGATGGTATTTAAAACTGTGACTTTTTGAAATTGTTGAAGGAGTGATTGTAGACAGAAAAGAGAAGAGGTTTGTTGGATGAGCCCTGAGGAACTCCATTTTTTTATTTTTTCTGTTTTTTTTTTTTTTTTTTTAGATTTGTGAAAGAAACCAATACGTTTTTAGAAGGAGGGGCCAGTGAGGTAGGAGGAGAATCAACAGAGTAGTGATCCAGAAGACCAATGATGGAAGTGCTTCAAGAAAAAGGGTGTGAGCAGTTATGTCTAATATGATTGACAGTTGAAAAAGATTAGAGATGGCACTTCGTAAATGGATTTGGCAAGAAGGAGGTTACAGTCTCCTTGATAAGAACTGTGGAAGTAAAATAATAGGATCCAAAGCCAGACTGAAGTAGATTAAAAGGATAATTAGAGATAGCAAATATAGATAGCACTTTTGAAGGGTTTTGCGCTAAAGAGGAACAGGCTGGAAAGGGGAACAGAATAAAAAATGTGACAAAAGAGTTGAAGTTGAATGCAAGAGAATGACGTTAATGATGAACAATTAATAGAGAAAGTCAATGGATTGGCCGTCCAAGTGTGGTTGAAGAATTGTTTTCAGGGTACTAGAGCAAGTGAGTTAGAAAAATAAGAGGTAGCAGATAATGACACATAAAATCGATATTTTGGAGAGGGTAAAATTTTATGTAATGACCATATCTAAGGAATGACCATAGGCACATATCACTGAAGTGTGATGGATGACAAGATCATTTTAGTTGAAGAAATCAGAACAGAATGTGAACTGAAATAAAATCTTAAGGCCCCCCCCCTCACCAGCTGACCCCCTCTTGGGCAAGGGGATATCCTAAAACTAAATTGCCTGCCATGAGGAGAGAGGTCAGACATGCCTCATCATGCACCCCTTCTCTTCTTGGAAAAATTCTTTGTAACCCATTAACAGGCCTAAGGGTATGCAAGACAAACCTGCAGGTCCTCAATTTACACAACAAATATATGTCCATGGCTTGTCTCTGATTAACAGACTTCAGTATCTTTTTTTTATTTTAATTCAGGATATCATGGGGCACAAACATTTTGATTACATAAAACGCATTTGCCTCACTCAAGCCAGGGTTCCAGGCATGTCCTTCCCCCATGCAGTGTGCTCCGTCTCCATTGGCTGTGGGTTTGCCCCCCACACCCTCTACTTCCCAACCCCCAGCCCCCATCTGACTAGCACCCAGTGAGTATTACTACCATATGAGCACCTTAGTGTTGATCAGTAAGTACTAGTTTGATGGCGAGTGCATGTGGTGCATGTTTTTCCTTCCTTGTGATGCCTCACTTCGAAGGATGGGCTCAATCTCTATCCAGGACAATATAAGAGGTGCTAGATCACTATCGTTTTTTGTAGTTGATTAGTATTCCATGGTATACATATACCACATTTTATTAACCCACTCTACATATCTTAAAACATTCCAAGCCTTTAGACAAAACATCGTGTCTTTAACCAATTACATGTCAAAGAATCTTTAAACCCACCTATAACCCGTAAGCACCTCACACCTTCGAGATGGTCCACCTTTTTGGGTCAAACCAATGGATGCCTTCCACGTATTGATTTATGATTTTACGTGTAACCCCTGTCTCCCTAAAATGTATAAAACAAAACTGTAACCAAACCACAGTGAGTCCACTTGCTCAGGGTTTCTTGGACGTGGCTCTGGGTCATGGTCCTCAAATTTGGCTCAAAATAAATATCTTTAAAATTATTTTACAGAGTTTGCCTTCTTTTCCACTGACAAGTGCATTTTTTCATTCAGCAAATGCAATGACTTCTTTCGAGGAGTTTACAGGTTAATGGGGGAAGAGGTCAGATATTAAATGAATAATCACATGAAAACTTCATTACTTACTTATTGACAATATAAAGCAATGGTAAAGAATGCAATGAAAGATTATAAGGAAACCTGATTGGTGGGAAGGAGAATTCAGGAAAGACTTTTCTAAGGAAGTAAATTTTAAGCTAATTAGATAGTGAAACTTGTTTCGGAGCCTACCACATTGAATTAGTGGTATAGATCTGTTCCATGTATCCTGAACTGGGCTCAGTTGTGAACGGATTGGTTACTTCAGATTCATTGGTCTTTTTGTACTGATCTATGAAAATGTCATATATTCTTTGACCTATAGCTTCTCACAGACCTTAGCTTCCCCCCTTTTAGGTTAGGTTGCACAGATTGGTATACAGATTCTAGATAGAATGCCATATATTTGGTTATTTAGAACCTCTTTCCCTACCCCATTGCCTTGATCCCTTCATGGACTTCCTGGGTTTTCTCACTGACTTTTCTCATTTTCTCAGTTAGCACCAGGGTCATCCACTTGAGTATCTCAGTACCTGCTTCATGGTTCAGCTTTTCTCTTACCCTCTGTTGGCATTCAAGCACAGAATTATTACTGAGTGATCCTCCAATCACACATTTAACCACTCCCCTACTGAATTTATGGGGGCTGAAACATTAAGAAAACATCCAAACAATTAATTTTACCTCTTCTGTAAATATTACTACCTAAAAAAGAAAAAAGGACTGCTAACTATTATGAGAAGAAATCAGTAGACCAAAAACATAAGGATAAAATGTTTTCATTATCATGTTAACACACTTTACAATTTCCAAGGGGCTTTAACACACACTTTCATTTGTGCCTGACAATAATCCTATATAGGAGAGGTGTTATTATCATTTTACTAATCATGACACCAAGACCCAGACATGGAAATGTGTAGCCTGAGGTCAAAACCCCACTTAGTACAATCTGTTTCTATTTCTGATCATAATGATAAGGTAGCTCACTCAATTTTGTGGCTTGCCTTATCCTTCTTTCCTTTTTCTGGTCTCTGGGAGCCTGCTTATTTGCAGTTCAACAAGGTTCCTGCAATTTAGATTTGCTTTCTCTAGCAGTTCCTGCTGTTTGAGAGCTTAGTTTGAATCCTGACACTTTAGCCATGGAAACGTTTATCATTTTAACTGTTCTACTTGGAGCCTTAACTATACTGAAGTCCAGTTTATTTCTCAGTAGAGAAAGTGCTGGAGCAAGAACCCCATGTGGTTCAGGTGGTTTAACTGAAGATAGCTTACACTCCCAAAGAATATGACAATGGTGTTCTAGTGGGAGAATCTCTCTGGCTAACTAGCACATGTTGCATGACTGCTTCTTAAACACTGCTCCCTGCCCTGCTATCTAGGTATGGTTGTTGTAAGGATTCCTTTGCACAAATTTTTTCATATAATTCATAAAACTAAATGATTTTGCAAACTTCTTGATCTAGTTTATCATTAGAGAGTTTTCCTTTATGACTGCTTTTAAAAGAATAAGAATAGGATAACACTCTTTTCAAAAATTCAGAATGAGGTTTTCCTCACAATTACTAATCAACACACTACCAGAGACATGCAGGCCTTCCTAATGTCTACCTCAGTCCACATTGAGTCAGAAATGAATCTGGCCTCACTACAGGTTCTTTTTCATCCTCAAATCTACTCTTTGCTTTGTATCCTTCAAAATAGTTTTCTTTGTTTCTCAAGATGACATCAAAAAGAAACTGAAATTGCTTAGGTGCTCTCCACAAATATGTTTTCAAGTTTATTTTGGACCCAGATGTAAGGTATTCGTTTTCATATTCGGACATCTCTCTGCTCTTTGCCTTTGGGTAATCACACTATATTTGAAAGTATCTTTCCTTCAGCACTGGCCTTTGTACTTCAGTTCCCATTTACCACTTTAACCTACTTATCTCTTTCTGACCTACCTCACCACATACATATCAATCATTAAAATAGCAGTATTTAAATCTCTGAATCCATCAGCTTTAAGTATCCAATAAGTTTGGGAGTCAAAATATCTGTATTTATATCCTGGCTCCACTGTTTATGACAAATTGCCAAATCTCTCTGGATCTTAGTCTCTTCATCTGTAAAATGGGATAATTAAAAGCATCTAGCCCTTTCCCCAGTTGTCATTAGAGTGAAAAATGATAAGGTATGCAAAGTGCTTAGAATAGTGTCTAGTAGGAAATAAGAATGCAATAAATATGAGCTATATTGTTATTCCTTCAGTGTATGTTTTTATTAGATGGGCTCAAACTTATTAACCTTACAGAGCTACCATGGAATGCAGAATGTCTAGCACGGGCATATGCTTAGCATGGGCCAAAATAGGCATTCAGGAACAGTAGGCCCATTCTCCACCAAATCATGTCCTCCATTTCATGCTACCTTGACTCATTTGAAGAGTGCTTTTCCTCATGTATTTTTGCTTTTGTGTATTAACTACTGCAGTGCAGTTCTAAAACTAACTTGAATGAAGTCCAAAACATTTTTAAATATGTAAAGAAGAAAATTGTCAAATAGGAGCTGTGCTCTCAAGCAAAAAAAAAAAAAATTAAATAAATAAAAAAATAAAAAAAAAGAAAGAAAGAAAAAACATTAGAGTTGTGGCACATTTTTAAGAAGTTTCTTTTAACTCCAGAGTGAAGTGGATATTGTACTAACCCTTACCCCCTTAACCTTCTGGCCATCAGACCCCTGAGAGGCCAGAGAAACTGAAAAACTAGTTGTTCTGCTGCAAGACATTCCTCTTAACTGCATGAGGTCAAGTGTAAAGTGTAATTGCTTCACTGCTGTTCAATTTGTGGCACTTTTCATTTTGTTCTTTGTCATAGTCTCATAGATTGCCAGGCCTGGAAGAGGCCAGGAAATGCCATCTTGCCCAACTTGAATTCTAGTGTTTGAACCCCCTCTAGGTCACTCTTGCCAAGTGGTCATTCAGCCTCACTTGATACATTTTAGGTGAAAGGGTAAGCTCCCAATATCCTGAGAGTTGCCTAGATCAGCTTAAGACAGGCATACCTGTAGGAAAAAATTTTCTTTTTGTAAACCAACATCTGGCACCTTATCTTCTCCTCTAATATCCTAACTTTGCCTCTTGAGACCTCATAGAACTAATGTCCTCTTTCTTGTGCAGCAGCAGCTAATCTATTATTGGAAGGAATTCCTCACACTCCTTGCAGATTTTTTCTTTCAACGCCCAGCTAAAATTCCTAGTTAATACCAGAATTTTTTTTTTCTAATGACGGTTAGCATCTAGATAATGTAGACCCAGTGATGCATTTTTTCTTGCTATCTAGTGTGTCCTTAAAAAAGTTTCAGACTTGGTAACCTATTGCATAACTCCAGATTCCACTCCATAATTCGTTGTTTGAGGAAGTAATGGTTTATGTTTGTTTTAGTTTGTTCAGGTTGCTATAACAAAATATCATAAACTGGGTCATTTATAAACAACAACCATGTATATCCTCACATGGTAGAAGGGGAAAGGAAGCTCTCTGGATCTCTTTTACAAGGGCACTAATCTTATTCATGAGGGCTCCACCCTCATGAACTAATCCATCCCACAGGCCTTACCTCCTTGTACCATCACTTTGGTGATTAGGTTTTCAACATATACATTTGGAGGAGATAAAAACATTCATACATAACAATTTTAAAGAAATATAGACTCTGTATACAGACATTTATTCATTTAATCACCCATTCATTCATTCATTCCAAGATGTAAATATTTGACATAATTTTATACGTCATAAAATTATATCTTTTTGGCACAATATTTTACAGTATTCTCCTTTCATCAGCTCCCTCTCAACTATTTACTTAAATAATCCATGTTTGAAAAATAGAGATAAAGGAGGAAATTATTTAAAATGATGGAGATAACAATTTTGCCATTATCCTTCTTTGTTCTTTGAACACCATTAAACCAATTTTTCTCCTCCTGGCTTTCCCAAGTTTATGATCTTCAGCATTTCCCATATGCATTGAAGGCTCCTGGCTTATAAGACAGCCTTGTGCATGGATCCCTTATTTATTTATGTTCAGCATCAGTATGCCAATTGGGACATACTTTGGCCTAGAGATTTACATATGCACTATAGGAAAGTTAAAACATTTTCTAAGACAATGGAAATGATTTTTTCACTAATTTGTTTCATTGATTAGAAGGAGAAGTGAAATCTACAAGGAAGGAGAGCTCTAGCATTGCTTTGTGCAGAAAGGTATAAAGTTGAAACTTTGCCTATATCTGGAACAGCCAGGACTTTAGACCCCTGGTGTTTAAGCAGGATATCCAGAACACACATACAATGAACATTTTTTGTGTATCCACTATCAATGCCCTCCATTCAAAGACCACCAGAAACACCTCTGTAGGGGAATGTACACCACGAAGCATCTCAGTAAGATGTTAGAAAAGACATTTTGTAGGATTTGGGCTTCTATTAGGAAATTTGGGGGAGGATTTAAGGAAACAAGGCAGTGCTCAGATTTGGATGCTGTCAGAAAATATTGGCGAATTTATGACTGGGTATTTCAGTAAATCTTAAAGAGAAAGGAGGGGAAACTAGAGCAAGTGTAAAGCAGTAATTGTAGAAGAAACACTGATTACTCACAGTAGGCAGGATAGGGAAATGTTTGATCATTTTTTCTGACTTTAACAATGTGTGTGTTTTGTATGGGTTCAGATGTGACTATGGAGTGGTCTTCGTTATGTCTTGATCTATCATGGTCACAGCGTGGCCTTGTTTCATGTTGATGCTCTGTGAAAATGTTCATGTTCAACATGAACACCAAGACCTTGCTGTGAGTCCCAGGCAAGCTCCTAGCAATGTCCAGGCTGAGCTAATATGACCACATCAGGTCTCTAAGGTCAGGGGCACCCTTCTCTTTCTGGACATTTGTGGTGCAACAGTGAACAAAGCCAATAACAATATATCTGTCTTCATTGGGAGAAGGTCATGAAGAAAAACTAATAAACTTAGTAATTATATAGTATATTGAAATGTGATAAATGCTATGGAAAAGGAAAAAGATAATTAAATGGTAAAAGTAATAGGAAAGTATACAAAGGAAAGTTGCAGTTTTAAATAAGGTGGCCAGGGTAGGCCTCTTTGAGAAGGTGACATTTAGACAAAGGCTTAGGATGGAAGTGAGAAAGTGAGTCATGTGAATAGTGGAGGGAATTCTGGTCCAGTTCCAGAGGAATCATCCTAATAGTGAGTGTGGATTCCTGACAACCTTCTGACTTACTCCATAGGCAATTGAGCCCATCCTCTGCTTCCTGCCTGCTTCACTTTTTTTCCATTTACCTCTCTGGGGCTTTTTTGCCCTAGACCAGGGAGAAAAATAATGGATAGGAGGCATGGACAAGCTGAGGTATATATGATGATATCCTTTTCCTCAGCACTCCTGCTCTCCATCCTCAAAGCAGTGAGTAATCTCCTTTCCTGTCTCCCTCCATGAAACCACTAACCCCAGTGATCTGTCTTCAGTGGGAGGCAGTTGCCCAGCTCACTATTCCTGTCGCAATACGATCCTTGCTCCATCTTAACTCTAGCCAGGATTCTACATTCTCTCTTTACATGAAAGCTAAAGATTGCCCTAGTTCTAGCCCTGTTGGAACTGCAATCAGAGACAGGACTCTGAGTTGAATGAATCTGTCTCCTCTGAGATTTCTTCTGTTGCTCCTATTACTTCAGAGAATACTCATGGCTATTGCACTTACTTTTTTTTTTTTTCTCTAGCAATACCTCTGAGTTATCTTCATTATGCACTATAGTAATTGTCAAATTTAAAAGTATAAACGCAGGCAAGATCACAGCTTGTAAGTGATATAACTGAGTGAACTCGGCTTGAGATTTTCTTATCAGTGGTCTTATTTCTCAACCCTGATACATTCTAACATGGTTATGATGAACTAAGAAAATTGTGCAATAAGAATTGAAAAAGTGAAAATAATTGACACTAAGAAACATACTATATCACCCTTCTGTGATAAATAACACTAACTTAAATACATATGCATCACTAAAATGTAAATGTTGGAATTGGAGTCCCCTATTGTTAAATAGCAAGACTGTAGGAGGAAAAGCATACCCTGTGAATTTCTGGTTTTCGACATTGAACTTCTAGCTACATAGTTAAGACATCCAAACAATAATAAATGTCATTATTAAGAGATAATTCTTGATTTGATATGCTTAATGATCTGCGTGTGGAACCCATTTTTATTATAAAATTATAATAATTATAGTAAATTACATTTATATGGGTCATTATGCCTTACTTTTATATCCAGTTTCCCATTTGAGCTTCATAACATCTCTGGAAAGTAGAGAATGTATTAAGTTATTATCTTCATTTCACTATGAAGAAAGTAGGGTTCAAAGAAATGAAGTGGCTTGCAAAATTAATAAGAGTTAGATGCAGGGATGGAATCCAATTCTCCTGTATATGAAATTAGCTTCAAATAAAGTTCAATCAGACATTATTTAAATTTTCCATCTGTTACTTACTACATGTGTGACCTTGGACGATTCATTTAATCTCTCCAAGTTTCCATTTCTCTTGAGGCTAATGATAATGCCTAACTCAATAAATTATAAGATGATGCAATTTTGTATCATCGCACACACACACACACACACATATCCTAGTATAATGCCTGGAAAACTCTACAGGCTCAATAAGAGATAAACATTATTATTATTATGAACACCAACAGGATTTATAAAATTATTTGTTAGTCTGTAAAACAGGAAGACTAGAACTTGACTCATAGGGTTGTCACTGATATTAAAACAAAGTATTTAGCATACTATGTGTTACATATGCAGAAAGTCAATATTAGTTAATATTATAATTATCTTCATTTGCATTTTAGGGTTCATTTTCTTGAAAGTGACTGAAATCTTGTCTCAAATTCAAGTAAAGGTTGGGACCTACTGGGTCAAGTAACTGAACAATTAAAGGGCATATCTTGCTTCTGTTGTGCTTACATAAAGGCTATTAAATGATGTCTTCAGGATCTCTCCCACCACTTTTTTTTGTTGACTCCATTATCAAGTTGTCACAAGCTAGCTTCTAGTAGTTCCCATGTCTACTTACCCCCAAATTTTTATCTAATGGCAAAGAACAAAAGTGTTTAATGAAGCATTCCCATCTTAACGTCCCAAGATTCATTTGATTTTATCAACTTACATTAGGTACTACCACCCATATCAATCACTCTGTCCAGAGGAATATGATACATGGGTTGACTTAGCCCTGAATTACATGCAAATATCCAGTACACCATTAGTAATCTGTACACACTTGCTCTCAAAGGAGATAGTTCTTTGTTGTTGATCTACATTATTCAGTTCTTCCATTGTAGTCCCCATAGTCACAGTTCACCTTCATCCATGCTGTCTCTCATTTTTCTGCTCAAGAACACAGCAGAGGGGAATTTACTCCAAAGGAGTTGAACAAAATTGTTAATTAACAAACTAACCAAATGACACTATTCGTTGTAATTAAACATTTATGTGATAATTCCCTACATGGTGTAATCCCTGTCCTAGGCACTGTAAAGAAGATGGAAGAATGAGCCTTGAATTCAATTCAAGAGGATCCCTTCCTCATGGAGTAACAGGGGAGAGAGCTCTTTCTAATATATGGGTGAATAATGTGAGCAATAAGATAGATCTATCTCAAAGTGCTCTGGATATGCAGAAGATGATATGAATATGAATGAGATAGGACTGAACATCTGAACATAGACAAAAACTTGACATGGTGCTAGAAATTTGGTGACGAGTTGAGCGAATTTTTGGTTTAAGGTATCAACACTATAGTTTTCTAAAGTGAATTGGTTGTATGATGAGGAAGCTATTCTGGAGTCAGGGAGCATGTAATTTTCAGATTTATAAATCTATACTTTCCTTTTGTCAAAGGCACTCTCCTCTTCTCTCCTACCTCTGGACTCCATCAGATAAATGAAATTCCCTTACATCTGAAAATCTTCACAGGCAATTTTTCACTGGACCTTACCCCTAGGACCTGCTCTTAGGATTAAAGTGGGTTATGTATCAGTGTTCATTCATTCAGTTTATCACTCAGTGGGCTTTTACTAGGTGTCAGTTGTGTATCAGCCACATTAGGGAATAAAAATGTGGCTAAGATATATTTTTGTCTGAAATTTAAGGTGTATATATTATGGTTGGAGAGGCATATATGTTAACAACTTAAAAGTACAATGCGAGAAATGCAGTACTAGAGACACGTCAAAAGTATCTAAATTAGTACTGCCTGGTGCAAGGTGCAGGTGGATAGTTGGTTAAAAAGGTTTTCACTGAAGAGATAACATCTGAGCCAAGCCTCTAAGCAGAAAAGGAAGTTTGTGAAAATGAAGAGAGACATGAAAAACCATGTGGGGAGTCCCTGAGGATTCGGCAGTCCCTTGATATGCCTGGTGTATGTGCAACTTCAAGGGAGAGAGTGGCAAGAGATGATCCATAAAGGTGTGTAGATACCAGGTCAGGAAAGGCCTTAGAGATTTGGCTTTGTTTCCTAAGTGAAGGCGATGCAGGGATCAGGGGTGGGGAAGAGGCATAGGCATTAAAAGAATTCAGTCAGGGCTTTGACATAATTGCTAAATGTAATCATCAAGGAAAATTATAAGTTAGAGAATAGAAGGCTACTTATAACATTCTATAGAAGTCCTGTGTTAGGAAAACCTAAGGAAACCAAATGCAAAACAAAATTATATAGCTAATCAAACAAATAAATAATGCCTCACTTTAAGGAAAGATAGTTCCTTGAAATTGAGAGGTCTCCTGGAACCATATAACATGTAATTTTATTTTTAATAAATCATCATAATATTTTTTCAGAAGTACTTCCGTTATCTCAACCGAGGACTACTTTGGGCTAAATGTGTAAGTCTGGCACCAGTTGACTGTATTTCTGAAATGCATTACTGGACATGTCTAATGTTTGAAGAGACCCAAAGATGATGTAGCTATGTTCTCACAATATACCAGAGTCTCACTTTAGTAATGACCTTGGGATACTTACTTTAAAATCATGGAACAGGTTGAAGAAAACAGCAACTGAAAGACTTGTGATGGTTGAATAAGTAAATCCTCTTAAACTAAATGCAAGAGTCCATCTTATTCTGAATTCTATGTCATGACAGAGGGTATTAATAAATATCATGTTTACATTAAAATTATGATAACCTAGTGCTTTTTATTTAGAAAGTTTACAGAGATTAGTATTCCAAAAGTAGTTTTTGGACTTTCATTTCTGAAGCTATTGCAAAGACTAACAAAATGCCATATAAATCTTTTAGTTTTCTTTATTGACTTTGCAGTTATAACTTCTTAAGTGTTTACTTCTAACACAACCATAGTTCTCTTTCTTTTAAGCTTTTATAGCTGAGGGCAAAAATTCTGTTAATTACAAATGAAACTCTGAAAAGATGTTCAAAAGGAAATGTTCATGGTGACTTTCAAATCCATTATTTGAAACCAAACTTGTAAATTTTCATCTGTTTAAATAAATATCAAGGCAGGACAATAAATCCAAATTGTTTGCCATTTTTTTCTTGCCATAAATTTATGGAATATGTTTCTACCATCATCTTCTTAGTTTCAGGTCAGCCTAGGAAAAAATAAATAAACTGTTATAAAACGGGAGCCACTGGACTCAGTTCTTCCTTCTCAGATTGTGTTAAGAACAGGCTAAGTGAATTCAATTATTTCTCTTGAATGCAGAAGGCAGTTCATGAATCTACTTTCCTTCTACTTTATACAGTACAGAAATGATTTCTCTTCCTACAGTGATGGCATGAAATATATTTTTGGTCTCTGTTAGTTGACATGCAAATGTACCCACTGTACCTCAAGTGAAAACTCATTAAAAGCAACTGGAATGCAATTGTGTTATCTCCTAGGAACTCAGAAAATAACATTAGTCATCACTCCAGTGCATTTCCATTTGCTAACACAGTGAGATCACCAACCTCACCTTCACATTTTATTCTAGTTCCATCAGACAAAAGCTCTAGGTGTCTATTTATCACTAAGACACTTTTTTATTTAAATTGCAAACTGCTGCCATGTGATCTCATATACAACCATGGAAACTTTTGTTTCCTAATCTGTCAAGTAGGTCTTACTTTGTAGATATTGCTAAAAATTACCCACCAAGTGTGTGGAATTGCTGCTTAGATAATAAATATTGGGCTAAATTAGACAAAAGGGAGAGGCTAATATATAACAAAAGTTATATATATATCATCTGAAAATATATACATTTCTTTAATCTTTTCCTCGTTTTGGGAAAATAGCTTCTTCTACCGAAAGATTCCCAAAGCTCTTGGTTTTGTGGGTACTTTAGTAATGTGCATAAAACAATAGACATTTGGGCAAATCTTAGTCCAGCTTACCTTCCCTAGTTTCCCTATTTTTACTTATTAATACTCTCACAATCAAATTTTGATGCTGGAATGAATCTTGAATGGCCATTACTCATTTGGCAATTTTTCATGTATTTACTGATCACCCATTATGGAGCACGCTCTAGTTTAAGCATTGAGGATGTATACTTACTTTTCGGAAACTTCAAGGTGCAAATAATAAACAACTAAATGAGTTAGATAAGTTCAGATGATAATGATTGCTATAACGAAAACTAAGTAAGATGTTGTTTGGGGAGATATTTAAAGTGGACTTTTGAATGGGAAACGTTTCAATGAGATGATGATGTTTAATCTTGAGAATGAGCTAGCGAAGTGAAGATCTAGGGAGAGAGCATCCCAGATAGAGGAAACAGCACGTTATACAATAAAGTGCCCAACAATTATTTGATAAAAGAATTATCTTTAATTACCTTACAACTTTAAACTATTTTCATATTTATAATCCATCCATATTTCTCTTTTTAAACAGATATTTGTAATTTTTCTATGAGGATAATTATATTTTAGTAGAACATTTTTTTGTGCATTGGGGATATTAACCCTTTGTTACTAGTATTGCAAATGCTCTCCCATTTAGTTATTTGTATCTTGATTAATTCTGCTCTGTTTTTAATTAATATTATATTTTATATTTTACTCTATTAACCTTTTTTATGCTTCTTGATTTTCATTGTATGTTTGGAAACAAACTCTCTACCTAAAGATAATAGTGGTTAAGTCACCAATATTTATTTATGCTTCATCTTTGGTTTAAGGTTTTAAATTCAAATGTTGATACATCCTTGCATTTGTTTGAGTGAGTTAAAAAAAATATTTTTTCAAAATGGCTAACCAGCAATCACAATTATTAATAAGTAACATTTTCTCTGTTTATTTTAAATGCTACCTTATTGTATACTAACTTACATGTTCTTGAATCTAAATTCAGACTCTGTACCATGTTCCTTTCAGCTAATGCTCTGTATCTTACCAAACCGTTTTATTCCTTCCATCTTTATAATGCCATTGCTATGTTAGGACCAGTATTCCTCATTCTTCTTTATCAAAAGTAGTTTAGTTATTACCACCTATTGTTCTAGGTATATTTTTGAATCATTTTTCCAGTTTATTTTTAAATGGTATTTTGATTGGAACAGATTAAAAATTATAATTCCACCGACAGGAAATATAAATTTTAACTTAGACTATTTTTAAATGCATTTTGTTGTTGTTCACGGTGCTAAATGTGCCCTCTTTTAACCATACTGAATGTCTAGTCAGCTTTAAAAATATATAGCATGAGGCCAGGCGCGGTGGCTCGCGCCTGTAATCCTAGCACTCTGGGAGGCCCAGGTGGGTGGATCGCTCAAGGGCAGGAGTTCAAAACCAGCCTGAGCAAGAGTGAGACCCCCGTCTCTACTGAAAAAAAAAAATAGAAAGAAATCAATTGGCCAACTAAAAATATATAGAAAAAATTAGCTGGGCATGGTGGCACATGCCTGTAGTCCCTGCTACTCGGAAGGCTGAGGCAGAAGGATTGCTTGACCCAGGAGTTTGAGGTTGCTGTGAGCCCCGGGCAACAGAGTGAGACTCTGTCTAAAAAACTATGAAACTAAAAAAAAATAAATGTATATATATATATATACATTTATATATATACATTATATATATATATCATGAATTTTCCTAGATTTTCCAGGTATATAAAAATATAATTGACAAATAATTACATAATTTATATATAATTACGCATTATTATTGCATGTATTTGTCTGTTTGTTTATTTATTTATTGGAGGTAGACCTCGTGTTTGAATGTAGCTTTACTACTTATCTGTTGTGTTAGTTGATATCTCTTAACCTCAGCTTTCTGAAAAAGTGAGATACAGTTACCTACCTAATAAGGTCATTTTGATGATCAAATGATCACTTATGCAAAATGCTTAGAATAGTGCTCATCACATAGTAAGAACTCTAAAGTGTTTATTGTTGCTCGTATCATTGTTAATGTTATTTTATTGGTTACAACATAAAAAATAAAGGTAAATAATAGTGGTGCAAGCAAGCATCATTAGTTTGCTTTTTACTTGGGGGATAATATCTTTAGGGATTTTTTGTTTATTTGTTTCATATATTTTTATATAATGATGTATTTTAAAGAAAATAATAGACATTTTGACATTTTATACCTTAATTTATTTGTATCTATCTCTAAAAAGTGACATTTTTATATTCCACAATACTATTAAGATAGCTAAAAAAAGGAATAATAGTTGCTTAATATCTTCTAATATCCAGTTCATATTTAAATTTGACTGAAAAATTTTTTTACAGCTGGTTTTACAGCTGGTTCATTGAAACATGCTTAGGACTATGAATTTCATTTAGTTAGTTATTATGTCTCTCAAGACTCAGTCTGGAATAGTCTCTATTTTTATTTTAAGGACTTTGGAAAAAGTGTTTCACTTTCTGAATTTGTGTGATTCTTTACTATTGTTATCATTTATCTTTTTCCATATATTAATATCCTGTATTTTCTATAAACTGATAGTTCAATCTGTAGGCTTTGTTGGATTTCAGTTATAAACACTTTGTGGAAGAGTATCTTGTACTACATTATGTGTCATTTCTGGTTCTGTTCAAAGCATACATCAAGACTTAATTAGAAATGCAAAAGATTTATTGGAAAAAATGTCTGGGAAGGATAGAGGGGAGAGGAAGCAACAGTAGACAGAGAGAATGAAACTGCATTCCTGCCTCTCACCATACACAAACATTAAATTTAGATAGACTAAAGACTTTAATGTAAGACCTGAAATCATAAAAGTTCTAGAAGAAAACTTAGGAAAAATCTTCTGGACATTGGCCTAGGCAAAGAATTTATGACTAAGACCCCAAAAGCAAATACAACAACAACAACAACAAAAAGATGCTTAATTAAACTAAATAGTTTCTGAAAAGCAAAAGAAATAACCAACAAAGTAAATAGACACCCCTCAGAATGGGAAATGGGAGAAAATATTCATGAACTATACATCTTCCAAAGAACTAATATCCGGAATTTGTAAGAAACTGAAATAATTCAGCAAGAAAAATACTAGTAACCCCATTAAAAAGTGTGAAAAAGACATGAACTGACATATTTCAAAAGAAGATATACAAATGGCTAAATAAACATATGAAAAAATGCTCAACATCACAAATAATCAGAAAAATGTAAATTAAAACCATGAAGCATCACCTTACCCCTTTCAGACCCAACATTATTAAAAAAGTCAAAAAATAATAAATATTGGCATGGTTGCAGTGAAAAGGGAACTTACACACTGTTGGTGAGAATGTAAGTTAATGCAACCTCTATGGTAATCAGTATGGATGGTCCCCAAAGAACTAAAAGCAGATCTTCCATTTGATCCAGCCATGCCACTACTGGGTATCCTTTGTACCCAAAGGAAAACAAGTCATTTTATCAAAAAGACATATGCACTCATATATTTATCACAGAACAGTTCACAATCACAAAGATATGGAATCAACCTAAGTGCCCATCAACTGATGAGTGGATAAAGAAAATGTATATACATACCATGAAGTACTACTTAGTCCTTAAAAAGAATGAAATAATGTCTTTGGCAGCAACTTGGATAGAACTGGAAGCTATCATCCTAAATGAAATATTTTAATAATGGAAAATAATATCATATCTACTCACTTATAAGTGGGAGCTAAATTATGGGTATACATGGTCAGATAGAGTGATATGACAGATTTGGAGACACTGAAGGTAGGAGAGTGGGAGGGAGGTGAGGGGTCAATAATTACCTATTGGGTATGATGTAAACTATTCAGGTGATGTGTACATTAAAAGGCTCGACTTCACCACTATGCAATTCATCCATATATCAAAAAACCACTTGTACTCCCTAAAGCTATTGAAATAAAAAATGAAAAAAAAACTCTAAAAAATTAAAAATCCATAGACTAGTATGTGGAGTAATAATAAATTCTTTATTAGTCACTAAATTTTGTTAAAAGTTTATCTGATTTGAAAACAGCCATTCTACCCTATTCAGAAAATATTTTTAAGAAATTGTGCAAAAAAATGAACAAAAGGCCTAAATAGACATTTTTTGAAAAAGACAAAATTGTCAACAGGTGTATTAAAGAATACTTAATATTACTAATTATTAGAGAAATTACAAATCAAAATCATAACGAGATACTTCCTAACTCCAGTTACAAGTTTTTTGGGTTTTTTTGTCAGCCTACTCACCAATGAAGGGCTGCTGTCAAAAAAACAAAAGAAAACAATTGTTGGTGAGGATGTGAAGAAGGAATGTTTGTACATCTTTGTTTGGAATGTAGACTGGTAAAACCATTATGGAAAGCAGTACGGAAGTTCCTCAAAAAATTAAAAGTAGAACAACCATATAATCCAGCAATCTCAATACTGAGTATATATCCAAATAAACTGAAATCAGTATGTTGAAGAAATATCTGCACCCCCATGCTTATTGCGGTACTATTCACAATAGCCAAGATATAGAATCAACTTAAGTGTCCAACAATGGATAAACGGATAAAGAAATTATGGTACATATACACAATGGAATACTATTCAGCAATAAAAATGAAACCTTGTTATTTGTAACAACATACATGAACCTGAAGGACTCATGTGAAATGAAATAAGCTAGGCAGAGAAAGTCAAATACCACATGATCTACTCACATGTGGAATCTAAATATAAATAAACAAAATTGATATCATGGAATCAGAGAGTAGAACAGTGGTTACTAGAGACTGGGGAGGGGATAGAGGAGGGAACGATGAATAGAGGTTGGTCAATCCATATAATCCCACAATTAGATAGGAAGAATAAATTCTAGCTTTTTATTATACAAAGTAGGGTGATTACGATTGACAGTGAAATATTGTATATTACAAACTACCTAGAAGAGAGGCTTTTAAATGTGCCTACCACAAAGAAATGATACATGCATGAGGTAAAGAATACAATAACTAGCCTGTTTGGATCATTATACAAAATAGATATGTATGGAAACATCAAATTGTACCCCATAAATATGTACAATTATAATTTGTCAATAAAAATTTAAATACATAAGAAATAAAAAAAATAATTTTTAAAGTTAAGTTAAATCCAAAGATCATTCTCATCAAAATTTATAAATGTTACCTGCCTTAGAAAAAATTGATAGCCGTTAAAAATTGGTGAAAATAATTATTGTTGTAGTATGATTATTATCAATGAGAAAGTAGATATTTCCTTAAATAAATGTGTTTATTTGAAAAAAATCAATAGCACAGTTTATTAAAATAAAAATTCTGCCCCCTCTTTCACTCCAAGAAGGAACAAGTAAACAAATAAAAGAGGCTAACAAATAACAACAAAGACCCTTTGCAAGCTTATTTATTAAACTCTTTGTGTCATTCAGATAATTGCAAATGGCTGACTCTGGCATATTTTCCAGAGTTATATTGATTATGTTTTTTTCAGTAAAAAAGTGTTATTTTAAGAACATAAGGGCAGTAGGTTACACAGAGTGAGCTAGGCCAAACGACAAAGGAGCAGATTCAAAGATTGGTGAGAATGACAACTCAAATGTGGTTCATGTTACCTTCACATTTGTTTGCTGCAGAACAGGCAAATAGGCAATGCATAAGATATATAAAAGGCCAAGGCTATAAGTCAATGGCCCAGGCACCCTGATGATTTCCTGTTTCTCACAAAAGTATAACTTAGCATGGTTGTCTTGAAATTAATTTCTCATTTTTTACAAGCTGTCAAGATCATTTATACTGAATATGACCTGACAACATCAGGGAGGTCTTTTCACTTACCATATAGGGAAATCCTTGTTAAATCCATTACATACTCACTTGTTCTTTTTGTGCCAGAGTATGAACTCAAGGGTTCAGTGTAGCTGACCTGGCCATGGCCTACTTTGGTGTATAAGAGAAGAGAACTCACCAATATCATCTTTTGAACAACTCAGCAATAGACAGCATTTATTGAGCGCCGGCTATGAGCCAAGCACTCTGCTAAACACTGTATATGTATTAGCACATTTAATCCTCACTCTACCCAAAGTCCATTTTCTTAGTGTAAAGTTCTGGCTATAGTCTTGACATGTGCCAACAAAATAGTCACAGTTAATAATTCTGTCTGTACAGCTTGAATTTGTCTTCAAGTTAGGGAAGTTTATTGAAGTGAAAGATCCATGAGGTTAAGATAGAACTCGTTAGACAGAGGCAGCAGTGATGGGTTAGCTGCATAACACTCTCCCACTTATACCCGCCCATCAGGAGGCACTCCTTCAAGGGCCAAACTTTAGAAATTATGAAACAATTTAGAGGGAAGGCAATATTATTTTAAGAAAATAAATATTTGCTGAGTATTGGAATAGATAGTACATTTGCCATTGTCTTGGCATATCTGGAGCACTTTCTCTGTCTGATCATACTTAATTGAGAGTTGCCTGGGTTTATTCAGTCTTCAAAGAAAACTTAATCACTTTACTAATCATGTATTTCTCATGACTCTTTTACTTGCCTAAACCTAGAAATTCTTGCTTTAGAGAAGTGGTTATCAACTAAGGACAATTTTGCATCACCCACCCCATCCCTGAAAGACATTCAGAAATGTCTGGAGACATTTTTGGTTGCCATATCTGGAAGAAGGGGATTTGCTACTGGCATCTAGTAAGTAGAGGGTAAGAATACTGCCAAACTTATAATGCATAGAACAGATCCCCACAGCAAAGAATTATTCAACCCAGAATATCAGTAGTGCTAAGGTTGAGAAACCCTGTTCTAGACTTGAGGGGATTTCTTAATCATGGAGATTTCTTTGTCTCACCTATATGTTCCAATTCCATATGTCAGAACTCTGCATCTTTACACAGCATACATACTGATTCTGAAGCAAGGGGTCCCTGGACCAAACATTGAGAAACACTGCTTTATTTTTTTTGGTTTACATTTTGTGTTCACGAAGGACACATATTTGGGTTCCTCTGCTTAAAGAGCTCTGACTCATGTGATAACCACCTCTCTAATATTTTATTGCATAGCATATAATACCAGAAAGAGATTAAATCTCCCACATTTATAAAAATATTAGCACTACCTATTAGTGTAATAAATAGAATATTGCCAACAAGCTACACTTTCTTCCTAAGACAACGGATATGTTTTTACTGGTGGTAATATGCAGTGTGTGGATGATAGGTTGAGCGAGTACTGTTTCCCAATTTTAGATAGGCAAGCATTATTTCACACTTAGGATACCATATGTCAAAAACAGATTGCCAGATAGCATGACAAAGTTGAAATAGTGTGTTATTTGTTGAACATTAAAAATGATGAGGACTACTGGGAGTTTCTGATGAAATGAAGGGTCATTGCAATAATTTTGAGCAAATTATTTTGCCAATCCTAATTGAGAAGAAAACAATGCATTCAGTTTCGATCAACTCCAGCTGCTTAAGAAATTCAAATTGTATTATCAGTAGTAATGGTTGCATAATTAATAAGCATGTTGCTGATAAAAGTAAAACTGATAGTGTATAAGCAGGCCTTTCTGACAATCATCCCTTTGTTACTGCTCAAAATTCCCTTGACTAACCACACCCTGAAACAAAATTAGATGCTACTAGGAGAACTCAAAAGGAAGTGAAATAAAAACACAAATTCCTGACATAGCTCACAGTAAGTATCATAGTAGAAACAACCCAGGCTCTGAAATCAGACAAATCTGGGTTACTATACTGTACTCTCCATTTATAATCTTATCAATCTTGAGCAGAAAGAGCTTCAGTTTTCTTGTCTGTACTAAAGGAATAAAAACATCTACTTCAAAGGCTTATTGTGAAGGTTAAACAGTGAGACAGTATATGTAAAATGCCTAGTATATAATAGGCATACACAAATGATAGTTACTAAATAAAATATATTGATTTATTCTATTCTCAACCGATTTATCTTCACTTAGACTTTAATCTATAAATTGAAAATAAATTTCCAGTCTGTTTCCTCTTTAAGACATTATGGTTTATTTATTATTTTTACTAATACTATTATTAGTAATTATTATTAATAGTATTTTAATCTATCAGTTTATAATGATTTAAAGAATTGACTAGAAACTACACAATCCTGAACATTTTAGCAAGGGTAGCTGTGGTGTGAGCTATTCATTTACAAACGACATTACATCAGACAAGAAACATTAATTGCTATTTTCCACTTGAAGTTGTCCTTTTAGGGCATTGTCTTAGTTTGTTTGGGCTGTTATAATAGAATACCTAAAAGACTGGATAATTTATAAAGAAAATAAATTTATTTCTCAGAGTTCTGGAGGCTGGGAAGTTCAAGATGAATTCACCGGTATTTGGTGAGGGCCTTATACTGTGTCCTCACATGGTGGAAGGTGGAAGGGCAAGAGAGGACAAAAATCCCTCTGTGAAGGCCCTTAATAAGGGCAACTAATCTCATTCATGGCGGAGGAGCCCTCATGGTTTAATCATCCTTTAAAGGGCCCACCTCTTAATACATCATATTGGCAATAGCTGAATTTTGGTGGAGACTCATCCGAACCATAGTAGATATTGAGACATAAACAGAAACATCCAATTTAAATTGTTGGACAAAAGAAGACACACAAGTATATGCTTTATGATCCTGCTTGGGTAAACTGTAAAAACAGATAAAACAAACATAAGCTATTAGAGTCAGGATGATGGTGACCCTGGATGGGAGAGGCTTTGTGTGTATCTGTGTGTGTGTGTGTGTGTGTGTGTGTGTGCGCGCGTGTATTATGAGGTTTAGTGAGTAGAAGAGACCTCAGGGGTGCATAAAGGGGAGTAGTGATGGTGATTCTTAAAACTTGATCATGGTACAAAGTACATGGGGGTTCATTCAGTTTGTGAAAATTCATATATTTATATTGTGCTCATTTATTCCATATGCATCTTATATTAAACCCAACATATTAAAAACATGATAATGGCAAAATGTAATATTCTTTTTTAGAAGCAGTTGAAAAAATACATAAAGAGAACTAAAAATCACCCAAAGATCTACCAGCAAATTATAGTCAGTGCTGACATTTTTACTATTCTGCCTTATTGTTTTTAAACAAAACTATAGTCATGGTATTGTGGAATATTGTATCTTTCTCTTGATAATTTATGTTATTTTTAATAAATTCTCCATGCCATGAAATGCTACTGCTGGGCTGACTGGTATTTCTATTTCTAGCTGTTTGACGTATCTCCAAATTCTTTTCCACAAAGGTTGCATTAATTTGCTGTCCCACCAGCAGTGTAAGAGTGTTCCTGTCTCTCCACATCCTCGCCAGCATTTGTTGTTTTGGGATTTCTTGATACAGGCCATTCTCGCTGGGGTTGGGTGGACTCATTGTGGTTTTAATGTGCATTTCTCTGATGATTAGAGATGTTGAGTATTTTTTTATGTTTGCAGGCCATTATTCTGTCTTC
>VBSM01003018.1:5622766-5644414 GCA_008086735.1 Cheirogaleus medius
GCCTGAGATTGGACAGTCTCTCACCACACAACCCCCTTGCTCTCTGCACCCAGAAAGCAGAGCTCGCCAGGGCAGGGGCGAGCTGTGAAAGAGACAGGATTTTCCAGAGACAGCCTGGATAGAAACTTTAACCCATGGTCTCCTGCAACTTGGTTCCTGGCTCTCTGTGCCAAAGGTCCCAACTCTGCCTTGGGGCGGAGCTGAGAAAAGGTCGGAGCTTGTGTGTGGTTCTACCTCTAGGGAAACGGTAGGGGAAAATAGGTGGCTGTGCCTGCCCCCCCAGCTTGATATTGGACAGTCTCTCACTACACAACCCCCTTGCGCTCTGCGCCCAGAGAGCAGAACCCGCCTGGACAAGGCTGAGCTTTGAAGGAGCCTGCTTTTGCTAGATAGAGCCAGGAGAGAAATTTTCAACCACACCCTCCTGCAACTTGGGGACTGACACCTTATGCCAAGGACAACAAGTTTGCCTTGGGGCGCAGCGGAGAAAGAGACTGTTCCCCTTCCTGCCACCTATCTCCCATTTGCTATTTAAAGAGACAGTAGGCGGAGAGTGGCCAGTAGAGGCTCTCCTGCCTGTCTGATCTCAGACGGTCTCTCTCAGCACAATCCACCCCGTGCTCTGTGTGCAGAGAGAAGAGTCCTCCTGAACAAAATGGAGCTGCAAAAATGGCGGCTTCTCCAAGTATAACTGGAAGAGATATTATCACCCACACCCTCCAGTGACTTGAGATCTGATGCTTTGTGCCAAAGGTTCTGTTTCTGCCTTGGGCCGGAGCTGAGAAAGAGGCTATTCCCACACCTGCCATTTACCACAAATTAGGAGATTAAAGGGGTAGAAGGCGGAGAGTGGTGGTTCGTGCCGCTGAATCGCCAGACTGATCTTGGGTGGTCTCTCGCTGCTCTATCTGCCTGCATACTGTGTTCAGAGAGCAGAGCCGGTCATGACAAGGTGGAGTGCAGAAGGTGACTACTTTTCTAGAAATAATCAGGGGTGACACCAACACCCACACTCACCTATGACTTGGGTCCGGGTGCTTCACATTATAGGGTCTAACTCCGCCTCTGGGCGGTGTTGAGAAAGAGGTGGTTCAATCCAAAATCCTGATTCCAGGATTGTCACCTCTGCTTTGCTTCCACCTTCCTTCCGGTGCAGGCCACAGAAAAGTGGTTCTAATAGCCAATCAGGACAGTCAATTAAACTGAGCCCCATCTCTACCTCTAATGTAGCCTATTAATTGGTGCCTACAAACATAGGGTAAGCTCCACTCCCAGGAAATACAGAGGAGTGAGGGAGATTGTTGTCCAAGCTGAGAAGTGATGGAGCTGAAAATAACCCTCAGTGGTGACCAACCCTCCGGGATTCTGTGCAGAAGGACCTGACCTCATCCTGGCAGGAGATAAGCCACGTGGCAGGTCTCAGTAGGATTTGTAACTCTCTGAGGCCTCAGGAAACGAAAGTCAGCATAATCTGAGAACTTATCATAGCACCTACATCTTCAACCTAGGAGTTGAGAGTGATCCTGAGCCCACAATAGTTATCTAACACTTGAATCTCTAAGCAAGGGGACTAAACCTATTAATCTTAATAGACATAAGGTGAAGACATTAGATCAAAGATTATCCAACTGACTCAAACTCCTCTAAAGCACCACAGAACCAGATTACATACTCCCAGCTCTGCCATAGATCAATCCTTAGGAATTCCAGAACTTTGCTCATTACCCAGTTCCAACACCTCTAGTCCTCGACAGAATTCCCAGATGAGAAAGAACCAGTGGAATAACACAGGAAACAAGAAGGAGTAGAGAGAAAAGTCACCTCCAAAAGATAAAACTTGACCTCCATCAACCGACACCAGCTTACATGATATGATTAAACTGACGGAGGAAGAATTTCGAATATGGATTGTTAGAAAACTCAACGGAATTGAAGAGAAAATAGAATCACAACATAAGGAGAACACAAGAGCAATCCAGGAAATGAATGAAAAATTCTCCAAAGAAATTGAAATTATACAGAAGAACCAATCAGAAATTTTGGCAATGAAGGAAACAATCAAGGATATCCATAATACAGTAGAAAGCATCAAGAAGAGGATGGACCATGCAGAGGAAAGAATCTCAGAGCTCGAAGATTACACCTATGCCCTAAACAAATCAGAGGGAGAAAGGGAACACAGAAACAAGAGACAAGACCAAAGCTAACAAGAAGTGTGGGATTACATAAAAAAGCCGAACCTCAAGGTGATCGGCATTCTGGAAGGGGAAGAGGAACAATCTCAAGGGATGGAAAACTCATTTAACGGAATACTTGAGGAAAATATGCTAGGCCTGGCCAGAAATCTTGACATCCAAACACAAGAAGCTCACAGAACCCCTGGGAGACTCAATATGAAAAGGCAATCACCTCGTCACCTGGTCAATAGCTTGACCAAAGTAAACGTGAAAGAAGCAATACTCCGTTCAGTGAGGAGAAAACAACAATTAACCTATAAAGGAAAACCTCTCAGATTAACAGCAGACTTCTAATCGTAAACCCTACAAGCTAGGAAGGAATGGGTTCCTATCCTTAACCTGCTAAAACAGAACAAAGCCCTACCTAGAATTCTTTATCCAGCAAAATTAAGTTTCATCTATGAGGGAGAGATAAAGTCCTTCTCAAACAAGCAATCACTGAAGGAAATTGCAAAAACCAGACCAGCCCTACAGGAAGTTCTCAGATCTGCATTTATAAATAAACAGGGCAATAAACACTCCACAAAGTAAAATCGTTGAAGAGTTAAAATTTACACCTCAAACTACATGATGGCTCAAGGAGTAAGGCAAAGCAACAATATGAATGGTAATCTTCCAATTTCTATCCTCTCAATAAATGTAAATGGCTTAAACTGTCCTTTGAATAGGCATAGACTGGAAGAGAGGATAAAAAACCACAAGCCTAGTATCTGCTATCTACAGGAAACACATCTAACCCACAAAGATGCCCTCCAGCTGAAGGTCAAGGGATGGAAAACTATCATCCAGTCAACCGGAAGTCAAAAGAAAGCTGGGGTAGCTATACTATTTGCCGGGAACATAGGCTTTAAAATATCAAAAGTAAAAAAGGATAAAGCTGGCCATTATATAATGGTGAAAGGGAAGTTCCAACAAGAAGATTTAACAATTCTTAATATCTATGCTCCCAATGCAGGAGTACCCTATGACATAAACCAAACATTATCTAATCTAAACACCATGTTACACAACATTGCCATAGTATCAGGAGACTTCAACACCCCACTGAATGATCTGGATAGACCCTCCAAACAGAAAATAAGCAAAGATATAATGGAACTGAGCAGAGCCCTTGATCAAAACGATCTGACAGATCTCTACAGAACATTCCATCCAAAAAAAGTTAAATTTACATTCTTTTCAGCAGCCCATGGATCCTTCTCCAAAACTGATCACATCCTAGGCTGCAAATCAGATTTCAAAAATTTCAAGAAAATACAAATTATACCTTGTATCTTTTACGACCATAGTGGCAAAAAATTACAGTTCAATTCCTATACTAGCACTCAACACCTCACAAAATAATGGAAAGTAAACAATCTATTATTAAAAAATTATTGGGTCCAGGAAGAAATTCAGAGGGAAATCAAGTGTTTCTTCGAACAAAATGATAACGGTGATATTTGTTACCAAAACCTGTGGGATACAGCAAAAGCATACCTGAGAGGAAAACTAATAGCAATCAATGCACACATCCAAAAAACAGAAAGGTTAGATACTAACAACCTAACGAATAGGATCAAAGAATTGGAAAAAGAAGAGCAAAGTATTTCCAATCCCAGTATAAGAAAAGAAATAACGTAGATCAAAGCAGAACTTAATTAAAGGGGAAAACAAGATAACTATACTACAGATCAACAAAACCAGAAGCTGGTTTTTTGAAAAGATAAACAAAATTGATGGCCCGGTTGCTAGATTGACAAGGACTCAAAGAGAAAGGACTCTAATAAACTCAATAAGAAATTAAAAAGGAGAGATTGCAACAGACACCAAAGAAATACAAAACATTATATTTGATTACTATAAAAACCCATATGGGCAAAAACTACAGAATGAAGATGAAATGGACAAATTCCTGGATTCATAAAACTTCCCTAATTTCACCCAGGAGGTAACAGAATTCCTGAATAGACCAATCGCAAGTTCAGAAATTGAAGCAGTAATTAAAAACCTCCCCAAACAGAAGAGTCCTGGGCCAGATGGCTACACTTCAGAATTTTACCAAACATACAAAGATGAGCTCATACCTATACTACAGATACTATTCCACACCATTGAGAAGGATGGGATCCTTCCTGCCTCATTCTAGTAAGCCAATATCACCTTGATACCAAAGCCAGGAAAGGACGCAACAGAAAAAGAAAATTAAAGACCGATATCCCTCATGAATAAAGATGCGAAAATCCTAAATAAAATTCTAGCAAATAGAACTCAGCAGCACATCAAAAAAGATAATTCACCATGACCAGGTGGGCTTTATCCCAGGGATGCAAGGTTGGTTCAACATACGCAAGTCTATGAATGCAATTCACTTCATAAATAAAATCAAGAACAAACACCAAATTATTCTGTGAATAGATGCAGAAAAAGCATTTGACAAAGTCCAACACACCTTTATGATAACAACCCTTAACAAAATAGGCATAGACGTTTCATACCTTAAAATTATCAATTCCATATACGACAAACCCACTGCTAATATCATTCTAAATAGGGAAAAATTGAAATCATTCCCTCTTCAAACGGGAACTAGACAAGGATGTCCGCTATCTACTCTTCTATTGAACATTGTGCTCGAAGTCCTTGCTATAGCAATCAGGCAAGAGAGGGGTATTAAGGGTATCCAAATGGGGGAAGATGAGATCAAACTCTCCCTCTTCGCTGATGATATGATATTATACCTAGAAATTCCCAAGGACTCATCCAAGAGACTACTAGACTTAATAAATGAATTTGGTAAAGTTTCTGGCTATAAAATCTATATACACAAATCAGAAGCATTCATATATGCCAAGAACCATCAAACAGAAACTCAAATAAAAAACGCAATACCCTTTACTATAGCCTCAAAGAAAATTAAATATTTAGGAGTATACTTAACGAAAGATACGAAAGATTTATACAAGGAGAACTATGAAACACTAAAAAAAGAAATTGCAGATGACTTAAACAGGTGGAAAAATCTACCTTGTTCATGGATTGGTAGAACAAATATTGTTAAAAAGTAAATATTACTGAGAGTGATCTACAGAATTAATGCAATCCCCATCAAAATACCACCAGCATTCTTTACAGATCTAAAAATAATAATTCGCCACTTTGTATGGAACCAGAAAAAACCTCATATAGCCAAAACAATTTTAAGTAAAAAGAACAAACTGGGAGGCATCAGTCTTCCTGACCTCAAGCAGTAGTACAAAGCAATAATAGTTAAATAATCCTGGTACTGGCACAAGAACAGAAGCATAGATATCTGGAATAGATCTGAGATACCAGAGATGAAACCCTCAGTATATGGTAACCTAATCTTTGATAAACCAGACAAAAATATACAATGGGGAAGAGAATATCTCTTCAATAAATGGTGCTGGGAACACTGGTTAGCTACATGCACAAGGTTGAACCAGGATCCCTACCTCTCACCTCTCACAGAAATTCACTCAAGATGGCTAACAGATTTAAAACTAAGGAATGAAACCTTAAGAATCCTAGAAGAAGATTTTGGGAAAACCATATAAGACATTGGTCTAGGCAAAGAATTTTTGAGGAAGACCCCCAAGGCAATAGCCTGAGCAGCAAAAATAAACAAATGGGATCTGATCAAATTAAAAAGTTTCTGCACAGCCAAGGAAACTATCATTAGAACAAATAGACAACCCACAGAGTTGGAGAAAATATTTGCTCTCTACACTTCTGATAAAGGTGTAATAACAAGAATCTATCTAGAACTTAAAAGGATTAACAGGAAATAATCAAACAACCCCATTAAGAAATGGGCAATGGAAATGAACAGAAACTTTTCCAAAGAAGACAGAATAATGGCCTGCAAACATATAGAAAAATGCTCAACATCTCTAATCATCAGAGAAATGCAAATCAAAACCACAATGAAATACCACCTAACCCCAGTGAGAATGGCCTGTAACAAAAAATCCCCAAACAACAAATGCTGGTGAGGATGTGGAGAGACAGGAACACTCTTACACTGCTGGTGGCACTGCAAATTAGTGCAGCTTTTTTGGAAAAGAATTTGGAGATACCTCACACACATAGAAATAGAAATACCATTCGACCTTGCAATAGCATTGTTGGGCATCTACCCAAAAAGGCATAAGTCATTCTATTATAAAGACATCTGCATCTGAACTTTTATTGCAGCACAATTCACTATTGCAAGGCCTTGGAATCAACCCAAGTGCCCGTCAATTCAGGAATGGATAATCAAAATTTGGTATATCCTCACAATGGAATATTACTCAATTCTAAGAAACGACAGTGAATTAGTACAATTTATACTATCCTGGATTAAGCTTAAGCTTGTTATCCAAAGTGAGGCAACACAAGACCTGGAAAATTGGCTCCACATCTACTCACCATCAAATAGGTTCTGACTGATTAAAACTATGGTGCTCAAATGGTGGTAGTACTCATCAGGGAGTCGGGGCAGGGGAGACCCAAATCCTTGGGATATGGCGAGCATTGTGCAGGGGAAGGGAATACCTCTAACCCTTCTTAGGGAGAGGCAAAGAAATATAATGTAACCAAAATGTCAAAGCAAAAAAAAATCTTTTATCAGATAGTGGGCAGGTGGGGTGGAGGGGAAGAGTGTATACTTACATAATGGGTGTGACACGAACCTCCAGGGGGTCGCCATGCTTGAAGCACTAGCACGGGCAGGGGGAAGGTTTGCAGGGACAATATATGTAATCCTAACAATATTTGTACCCCCATAATATTGAAATAAAAAAAAAGAAAATAATACCATCATCATTGTTCACAGACATAGAAAAAATAATTTTATACTTCGTATGGAACCAGACAAGTCCCCATATAGCAAAATCAATCCTGGAAAATAAAAACAAAATAGGAGACACCAATTTTCCAGACTTCAAACTATACTACAAGGCTATAGTAATTAAAACAGCTTGTGATTGGCACAAGAGCAGGGACATTGACCAGTGGAAAAGAACAGAGAACCCAGATATAAAACCATCCTCATATAGCCAACTAATCTTCAACAAGGCAGACAAAAATATACACTGGGGGAAAGAATCCTTATTCAATAAATGGTGCTGGGAAAACTGGATAGCCTCATGTAAAAGACTGAAACAGGACCCACACCTTTAACCTCTCACAAAAATCAACTCACGCTGGGTAACAGACTTGAACCTTAAGTGTGAAACTATTAGAATTCTAGAGGAAAATGATGGAAATACCCTTCTAGACATTGGCCTAGGCAAAGAATTTATGAAGAAGACCCCAAAGGCAATCACAGCAGCAACAAAAATAAATAAATGGGACCTGATCAAATTAAAAAGCTTCTGCACAGCCAAAGAAACTGTCATGGGGTTTAATTTTTAATCGCATGTTTATCCTACTGTGATGGATTTTAAGCATATTAAAGCAGCACACACATAGTAAAAATGATATACAACAGAAAATTAGTTCTCTTTCACACCAGAACACTATCCTTACCCACTAAATTTTATAATTACCAACAGTTTACTGTGTACTCTTTTATAAATTTCCCTTGCTAATGCATACCCACTTTATATAGGCACATATTCTTTTTCGTGTCTTTTATACCTATATTACTTTGCTAGGGTTATTATAACAAAATACTGAATACTGGGTGGCTTAAACTACAGAATTTTTTTTTCACAGCTCTGGAGGCTAGAGGTCCAGAACAATGTGTCACCTGGGTTGATTTTTCTGCGGCCTCTGCCTTTGGCTTACAGACTGCTCTCTTATCCCTCTGTCTTCACATGGTCTTTTTTCATGCATTGTTTTTATATTCCTCTTCTTATAAAGACAACAGCCATATTATATTGGAGCCCATCCATCTGTATGGCCTCAGTTTACATTAATTACCTCTTTAAAGGCCTGTCTCTAAATATAGTCACATTCTAGGGTACTGTAGATTAAACCTTCAACATATGAAATTTGGGAGAACACAATTCAACTCATAACAATAGCAAAAGAACAATACTATGTGCACTGTGTGGTTTAATATTAATACAGTTTGAGATCAACATATATTAGCACATAAAGATCTATGTTCATTTAAATTGTAGCATCTTATTTCCTTTTATGGGTATAATTTGCTTAACTGATTTTTCATTCATGAACATTTTAAAGTTATTTCAAGTTATTTATGGTCATTAATAATGTCATTGTGAACATCACTGTACATACATCTTTTTGTATATCTGATTGTAAATTTAAAGGTAGAATTGTTGGATTATATGCATTTAAAATTTTGATAGAGCTTGCCAAATTATTTGTCTATTATATCAAAAGTGAAAGGGAAGACTTCATTTCACACACCCTTGACAATATCAGATGTTTTAAACTTTTTAATGTTTGGCATTTTTGATAGGTGGGATATGATATCTTATTAAATTGAAAATAATGTATGTTTATTACCATTAACATTTTTTTTAGGAAATGACATTTCACATCATTTTGAGATGTATTCTATTAGCTTGACCTTTTTGTTTAATTTTTTAAAATTTTAATTTAATTTTAATTTTTTTGAATTGACACATATTGGTTGTACATATGTACGGGGTAAAATGTGATGTTTTGATATGTGTATATTATGTAGTAATCAAATCAGGGTATTTCACATATCCATCATCTCATTTGTTTATCATTTCTTTGTGATGGAATATTCAAAATCTTATTTTTTAGCTATTTTGAAATATGCAATAAAATATTATTAACCATAGTCACCTTACTATGCAATAAAACACCAGAACTTGGTACCCCTTGACCAATTTCTCTCTATTCCCTCCTTCTCCCTCTCCCCAGCCTCTGTTCCACTCTCTACTTCTAATTAGATCAACTTCTTTAGATTCCACATATAAGTAATGATATGTGGTATCTCATCTTTCTGTGCCTGGCTTATTTCACTTAACATAATGTCCTCTAGATTCATCCATGTTGCTACAAATGACAGGCTTTCTTTCTCTTCTTTGGTTGAATAGTATTTCATTGTGTACAGATACCACATTTTCTTCATCCATTCCTCTGTTGATGAACACTTAGGTTTGTTTCGCACAGTGGCTATTGTGAATAAAGCTTCAGTGAACCTGGTAATGCAGACATTTATTCAACGTATAGATTTCAATTCTTTTGTATATATACCCAGAAGTGAGATTGATGGATGATATGGTGGTTCTAAGTTTTTAAGGCACATTCATATATTTTGTTTTATTATTCTTTTATTTTGTAGCTTCTGATATTTTTGTCTTCTATGGAGACCTTCCCACACTACCATTTTTTAATCATCAGATATTCCTTCTGGAAATGTTATAGTTTGTATTTGTTTATTTATTGATTTATTTATTGCTTTATAAATAATTTGACTCTTCCAAATTTATTTTAGTTTAGGGATGCAGAGTCACATCTTTATTTTTGTTTAAACAAAGAGGTGGTTTTCTAATCACTTTCTGTCCTAAATTTTATTTTTATCCCATTTATTATACATTGTTTCTTATATTAAGAGTATATCCATCAACTTTTATTTTAATCAGATTTAGGTGTCTTTCCTATATTTATGAAATTGACGTTAAATAAAATATTTTTAACATCATTGAAATAAACATTATTTCTGTTTTTAATTTTTTAATATTGTGACATTTATTCATTTCAGTTATGTAAATGGCTTCTCCAGTCTTCAGTGGAAGCTTTTTTTTTAAATTCTCAAATCACAAGTCTAGGTCTTTATCCTATTCCACAGTAAGAAGTCTTGTTTTCTTACCAAATTACCTTCTTCATGTATCTCTAGAAATCTCAAAGGAATCTGTCCATGTTCCACACGTCAAGTTTGTTCTTATTTTCTATCTCAACCAGTTGTCTGATTCCAGATAGCTGTTTACTTACTGTCATCTCCAGATTTTCTTCCATTGCTCAGCTGTCATTCTTCCCTTTACTTTTTTTTTCCCACTAGCATGGAAAAAGATCTTTTCTTCAGTTCCCTACAGTGTCTGACACCTTTCAATGGTATATCTAACCTCTAACTATTGTCCAGCCACCATTTTTCAGGAGCAGCTTAACCTTCTCTCCAGAAGAATCCCCTTGAACATGTGTCCTATAACCTGCAACCATGACTACAACATTTTATTATAATAGATCTATTGTATCTGTATGATAGTAATAAGAAAAATCTCTTGTTGTTTCTTCATTTAGTTACACCACATTGAAATCAGCATGGTGGGGCTACTTACACTACAGAAATTTGGCAATACTTCCAATAAGGGCTTGATTTATTGTTTTGTTCATTGTATAGACTTAAGAATATGATGGATAAAATGTTAACTGTACAGATTAAATTTAAAAGGGTGGTGTGGCTATAGGCATTACATTGTGAATAATGCAAAATATTTAGGAAATATCCTTCCAGTATTTGAAAAACTATTATCTGATTCAGTGAAGAAATAATTCCTCTCATTGATAAACCAGTGACGTTCCAATATATACCTTTGTTGTTTCACTTTCATTTTACTCATTAACATAAATGAAAATATCAACCAGCATTTATGTTAGAAATAAACACATTCATCAACTACTGCCATAGTTTTACTATGGATATAAGAGTTTGGCAAAAGAAATGAAAGCATTTTGTATGAATTAATTGGTTGTATGAAATTTATAAAAAAGAATATATTTTATTAATATTGGTAAATGGTATGCTGGTCATCCTTTAATTAAGTAAACTTTATATTAAATATATTATAAATGTATGTGTCTATATGTATATGTGTCACACACACCCACATTCAGCAATTTTTTTATAGAACTATTTGTTAAGCATTTGCCAATGCACTACTGATACGGAACCTGTGGGATATTGCATTCTGGTTTTTATTCATAGTTAGATGGGAAGAAATAGAGAAGTTTTTTAGGAGAGGAAATAACATGACTTAACTTATGATTTAGTAGGATTTAACAAGATCATTATAGCTTTCATGCTGAGAAAAGATTGTAGAGGAAAAGGATGGGGGCAAAAAATTATTTAGCAGGCTACTGGCAACAATCCAGGTCATAGATTATGGTGGCTGGGACGAGGATGATATGTGTGGAGCAAGTGAGAAATTGTCAGATCTTAAATATATTTTTAAGTTAGAATACAGAGCATTGCTGATAGATTAAAAGTATATTTTGAAAGAGAGTAGAATCAAAGATTACTCAAAGGTTTTTGGTCTGAGCAACAGGACAAGCAGAATTGCCATTCACTGAGATAGGGAAGACTAATAGGAGGAACGGATTTGAGGAGATTGTCAGAAGCTCAGTTTTGAATGTACTGATTTTAAGCTGCTTGTTAAACCTCCAAGACCATTGACTATAAGAGATTGTTATTCAGTTAAGACTATAGATGTAAATCTGGGAGTCATCAGTATATACATGTCTAAAGTCATGTGACTAGATAAAATCACCATGTGAGTGAAAGTAGAGAAAAGCAAAGTAATATAAGAACTGGAACCTGCAGTATTCCATCATTTAGAGGGTGGGGTATGAGCAAGAACTAGCAAAGGATACTTGTAAGAACTGGCCAAAAATGTAGGTGAAACAAAGTTTGTGTGATGTCCTAGAAGCCAGTTGAGGAGAATATTTCAAGGAATCAGAAGTCATCAACTGTGTCAAATGCTGCTGAAGAGTCAAATAAGATAAATATAGAAATAATCACTGGATCTAGCAATATGAATATCATTTGACAACCTGTAATAAGAGCAGTTCAGTGGAGTGCTGAGGTAAAAACCTTATTTGGATAGTTCAAGAGAAAACCAGAAGAGGTAAATTTCTGACAAGGTATGTAGACAGCCTTTTCACAGAGTTTTTCTATAAAGAAAAGGAGAAAATCAGGCAGTAGTCAGAAGAGGAGGGGGTCAAGATAGAGCTTTTGTTTTTATAAAATAATGACAGCAATATTGAAATATTTGTATGCCGAAGGCAATGATCCAGGAGAAAGGAGGTGTCTTAGTCTGTTTTACATTGTTATAAGAGATTTCGACAGACTGGGGAATTTATAATAAACAGAAATTTATTTGGTTTATGGTTCTGCAAGGTGGGGAAGTCCAAGAGCATGGCACCAGAATCTAGTAGGGACCTTCATGCTATGTCATCCTATGGTGAAAGGCAGAAGGACAAGAGAGGGTGAGAGTGAATGAGATCAAGAGAGGGCCAAACTCATTTTTATAACAAAGCCACTCTCATCATAACTAATTGACTCTTTCAGTAATGACATTAATACATTCATGAGAAGAGAGCCCTACTGACCCATTCACATCTTATTAGGCCCCACCTCCCAGCACTGTTGCCCTGGAGACCAAGTTCCCAACACATAACCGTTGGGCGACACATTCAAATCATAGCAAGCAGGAACTTGACGATGTGGAGGAGAGAGGGGAAATTGCTTGGGTAGGCAATAAAGATGATATCTAGTGCACAAGTATGAATGAGTTTGTCCTTAGTCAAGAGCATGGAGGTTCACTCATAGCAACAATAAAGAAGGTAGAATGCATGGCCATAGGCAAAGGTGAAAAAGTGGGAGTTTTGGGAATTTCTGTTTCTGTATTTTGCAGAGTATGATGATGGACAAGGAGATGTTATACATTGGAGGAAAGAAGACAAAGTATAATATGGTCCTCCAGGAGAGTGGGGAAAACTATACTAAGGAAATCAATATTATTTGCTGCCTTTCAAACAACTGAAATCAATATGTCCAAAATTAAACTCTAACTTCACTTTACCTGTATTTTTATTAAGTGCTAATTAGTATCTAATATTCATTGAGCTGGACACTTCAGATGAGTAAACTGGGCCTGTCAGATATATTTTTTATAAGTTTATAATACTATTAAATGCCAAAATCATTATTTAAACCCAATTCACTCTATACCCAGGGTCATAGTCCTTAACTGCATAGAGAGTCTTATAGGACATTAATAGGACTCTGGATTTTACTTAGCATGAGATGTATTTTTTAAGCAATGATAAATCTATTACCCATGAAAGGATTTGCAGAGTCACTGTGGTTGGCAGAATAATGCCCCCGCCTCCTGCAGATGTCTATGTCTTAATCCTTGCAATATGTGAATATGTTGCATTACATGCCAAAAAGGAATTACGGCTACAGATAGAATTAATATTATTAATCATAAGATAGGGAGATTATATGGATATGGCAAGTGTAATCAAAAGGGTCATTAAAAGGGAAAGAAGGAGACAGAAGAAGAGAGAATTGGAGAGATGGCAGCATGAGAGGCCTTGGACTGATATTGTTGGCCCGAAGATGTAGCAATGGGGCCATGAGCCAAGGAACGTTAGTGGACTCTGTAAAGTAGATAAGGAAATAGATTCTCCCCTAGATCCTCCAAAAGGAATACACCTCTGTATGCCTTGACTTTTGCCCAATGAGACTCACTTAGGACTTCTAACTTCCAGAATAGTGAGATAAATTTTTTTTGTTATTTTAAGCCACTAATTTGTGGTAATTTGTTATAGCAGCAATAGGAAATTAATATAGCCATCATTAACTTTTCTTTCTACTTCTCCATCTTCTCTAGGCAAGGCATAACCACAAGTCGTGGGTTTTATCTCTTCATTGTTTCTTGGCTTATCACTCCTCACATCACCATGCTGTTCTAGAAAGGATTTGCAATTCTTACTGGGTTGATATTTTCAAAGAAAGTCATCTTCTATAGCTTCATTTTTAACTAATTCAGCATCTCATTCGCTCTTCACTGGATATTTCCAGTATTATCTTTGCCAGTTTTATTGCCTTCTACATTAAATCCATAGTCCACACCTGTGAAAAATGGTCCATCATTCTAAAACACATGAAAAGACACAAGGGTTTATGTAGAATTAGAATGGAGGAGGCTTGGAGAGAGCCATGAGAATGGATAAAGAAGTAATTTCTCCCTTATTTCCATGTGAGATTGGTTTCATTTAGACCGCTTGTTCCTCTTTAACTCCCCTTATTATTGTTTCCAGACAGGATATTTTATTTTGTTCAGAAACTACAACAAGTGCATATTACAGGAAAGTAGATGCTTAGGACAACTGAATAATCATGTGAGTGCATCTTTGTTTTTTGTTGTTACCACAGGGCATTGCAGTGCAAGAGAGAGATGACTTTCCAACATTCCCAGTTAAGAAACCATTAATAAGCAGCAAAAAGAAAATCCATAACCCCAACTGATTCCTAAGTCTTAATGATCTATATTTAAATTGTTCATTCAGCATTATAGAATAAATACGGGACTTTGAATCCTAAATTCCAAATGTGAACTCTACTTTAACTCTTATTGTGCATATGGCCTCAAAACAAGTCACTGTACCTATCAGACCTCAGTTTCTTCATCTGGAAAAATGAAGGTAGAAAGGAAATTAACTCATGCTGGGTGCCTGGCTACACACACATGTAGATTTTCTCATTTTATACCCAGGAAAAAGCAAAGGAACATTAGCTCACAGATGTGTCTTTTCGCTCTGCAATCTAAAAACCAAAAACCTTTGTGAATTAGAATATTATCATAGTTGGAGATAGGAACTCTGAATGACTGTGGACCTTAGTTATAATTCATGGAGGCAGTATACATTTCTTCCAGAGGACATCAGGAAACCTGGTATCTAGTAATTACTTTGCTGGTGATAAGTTGTGTGACTTTATACTAGCTAGGTACTCCCACTGTAGCTCAGTTTTTTCTCCCTCCTTAAAATAGGAAGATCAGATTATTCCTACAATCCCTTCTCTTCGATATTGTATGCCAGAAATTGGCTACTATTTTCTGCAAAAGGCTATATAGTAAATATAATTTTAGGCTTTGCAGGCCACCATGTCTTTCTCTGTCACAACTACTCAAGTCTGTCTTTACAGAATAAAGCAGCTGTAGACAATATGTAAATGAATTGGCATGGTTGCATCCCAGTAAAATTCTATTTGCAAAACAGGTCATGGGCTGGATTTGGCCCATGAGACTTAGTTTGATGACTCCTTCTCTATGCAGCAATGAAGGACTTTGTGCGTCAATTCTACACCCTTTCCTTTCCTGCTTGACCCAATATATTCAGAAATAATTTTGTATATGCCTAGCCTAAAGATGAATATCTACTGAAGTGGAGTTTACCTATGTGTTTTGTTCTTTTTTTAAAAAAAAAATCAGGATTAAGCTGAGAATTTGAAGAAATCAATGGGCAAGTTTTTGTTTGCAGTTTATTAAGAGCAGCACTGGCTATTTAAGTGTATATGAATACTATCATGTTCTATACATGAACACTTAATGAGTAAAAGTTATATTACAGTTGTATAATAGGATATATTTAAGATCCTATTCTAGTATATTTGTTCTAATTTTAATGTATCATTAACATATGCATTAATTGTATAAAACCTCACAGCATCCTGGCCAGTATATTAACATGTACCAAAATATTCACTGGATTACATTTTAAGTTATCAAAACTATTGCTTTTTTGAAGTGCACAGAGATTTTCAATGAGACTTCTTGGCTACAACAGAATATTTTACAAAGGATAGACAGAGGGGTATTAATAGTTCCCATGCATTTCTGCAGAAGGTAGATGGACAAATGGCCTGTTAGAGGTATTTGATTAGATTCTATAACTGTTCCAGTAAAGTGTCCTGGAAATCACTGTCAAAGCCAGCATTTGAACTAAGATTTAACTTTGGGTCTGTGTACTGTAAATTTTTCTTGTTTATGGCTTGGTCAGTTTACAAATGGAAGCATTGCCCTAGGACTTTTGTTTTTAATGTTAATTCTGGTAGCTCCTATGCTGCATATGAATCTGATGCCAATGTATTACCAAAGATTTTCATCATTGTAAGAAGTTCTTCTGAAAGCAAGAGGAAGATTTGAGCACACTGACAAACTTCTCCAAAGCAAGCTTGCAGTATGGGCTTCTAAACTGGCAAGTGTTTTGATATTTTCCTGTTCTCTTTATTTTATATTCTCATTGTTTCTTTCTATTCAGCTATGCCTTCAACATTACTTGTTCAGTCATAAAAAATATTCAGAGGGCATGGGCCTATGGTGAATTCACCAGGGAGTTTATGCAATTCTCTTATTCATTCCATTAGTCTAGAATTATACAGAAATAAGCCTAGTTTGAGCTTAACCATATTCTGCCTTGAAGAAAGAAAGAAACAACAAAATGACTAAAACATAAATGTGAGTAGCCTTCCCTTTACCCTGTGGAATATTTCTAATTTGATTTTAGCTGAAATTTGTCAGTTCCTCAGCTCCAAAATTTGTATTTTTAAGTTCTATATAGCATTTTTATCAGTGCTGTTTTTTATTATAATGACATATTTTCTCATGATTTATTTATTTGATCAGCCTTTCTTGAATTTTAGAAATGAATGTGTATATATTGTATGAGCTTCAACATTATTATGCTTACTTTTGACACGATACACTTTTGTTATTTCACAAATTAGAAACAAATTTAATATATGATACAAGAATATATATACACACATAGATGTACATATACATATATATGATATCTATAGCCATATGCAGTCATGAGCTTCATAAACAGTTATGTGTCAATTCCAGTGGTTTTCTGTGAGGTGAAATTTTGCACCCTGCGTTATATTTGGTAATGTTTGAAGACATTTTTTAATTGTCACAACCTGAGAGGAGGGGCACTGAGAGGAGGGGGACTGGGAGGAGGTCCTACTTGCATCTAATGGGTAGATACTAGAGATACTGCTAATGATCCTACAATGCACAGCTTACACATGTTAGCCCCCCATTAGTGAAAAAGAATTATCCAGACCAAATTGGCAGTAGTGCCAAGGTTGAGAAATTCTGGTCTATTATAAAAGCATGTAAAAATATCCACATATACTTCAATCAATTCTATATGAAATCACAGATCCTTAACATACCATAAGTCATTATAGTACATAGAGGAAAGTCTTACAGGAAAATATTAGAAGCTTTTTTCTAATAGTATAGAATCTATTCTTGTATTAAGAACATTGTATAGAGCCTTGCAATACACCTAAATTAATCTATTTTTCCTTGGAAAATGGCCAAAAAGCTTTGGTTAAGAATGCATATTTATCTTTGTAGTTATCTTTGGTTGTATCTGCCCAGGGCTTTTTTTTTTTTCTATTAATTGCTGTCCCTTACGCTATCCCATCCCTTTACTTTCTATACTTGAGTAATAGAGGAACTGCTATGTTAATTCAATATGAACCTTGCTCTATGGAAATTTGGGGAAAGTCAGTGGGAACGAAAATCTACTCTCTTTCTTTCTGTATGGCTGCTATACCTATAATATGCAATGCGCCAGAGATTTCTAAGGCTGTAATTCCAATTACAAGAATTGAAGAAGGATTGGAGAACTATAGGGAAACAGAGAAAGAGACAGAGGATGATAGTGCTTAATAAATTTTTCTGTGCATTATGAAGGTATTTTCTACTATAGCATTTTTCAAGAGTAGAAGTAAAGAGTAAAATTGCTTTTTGAATATTTGTGCTGATATATGGTTGTTTCTCTGAATTAGAAAAACCCGATGGAAATAGCCTTTAATGAGACAACAAGAAGGTCAAAAAATTTTAGTCATATGTTCATATATGTGCACACACGTGCACACACTTTTGCATACAATTTTACACAAATATGTCCATAGCTTATCTATTATCTGGTGTCTTGCTATTTTTACTCATCAATGTGCTATATAAACCTTTTTCATGTCCAGTCACATCACTGTTTTCATTACTGCCGAACATTCTCTTTCATGGCTTTACAACTCTTTACTAAGCCATGCTATTCTTGATCAACATTTTGATGATTTGTTACCAAATGCTCCCTATTTAAAACAATACTGCAATGATCATGCTTGTGCATACACCTTTATGCATTTTTGCTATCATCTTAGGAAATATTTCTGGAAGATCTGCTGAGCCAAAGATATTTAATTTTTAAAATTTTATGGCACAGTCCTAATTTCCCTTCCAGAAAGGCTGGAACAAGTTGCATTCCCACCAGTGCACGTATATACTCCCAAATCTCATGCGATTTGTGACAATGGGAGCCCTCATGACCTTTCATCTTTGTTAATATTATCATTATGAAGGGCAAAAATATCCCATTGTAATCTATAATATTTGATAACTAGTGAAGGTGAGCATCTTTTCATTTTAATAACTATTTGCAATTATTATTTTTGAATTTGTTGTTCATGTTCTTTACCTATTTTCAAATAATGTTGCTCATCTTTTTAGCTTTGATTTATACAAGGTTTTTAATATTTAAAAAATTAGCCTGTCAAGTGTATAAAAATACTTTCTCCCATATTGTCTTTTAACTTTCATTACGGTATTTTTAGCTAAAAAGAAGCTTTACATTTTTATGTTGTCATATTTATCAGTGTTTATAGCTTCTTGGTATGCTAGTGAGGCTTAGAAAGGCATGACCCACATTAAGATTATAAAAAAGCATTCACACACATCTCCTTTGACTATAATTTAATTTTTAACATATAAATATTTGATCTATCTAGACTTTATTTGAGAGCTTTGGAGTGAGGTAGTGTAATGAAGTTTAGCAGCCAGTGCTTAGTCTCTATGATAAGAAAGACTTGTATTAAGGTCTGGACTCTGCCACTTAATAGCCAAGTGACCTTGAAAAAATCATTTAAACTCTTGAAGCCTGTTTCTTCACCTGTGAAAAGGGATAATCATACTCCCTAACACATTGGTTTGTGATAAAAAATGAAAAAATCCATTCAAAGAATTTAGAGCAAAATTTGGAACATAGTAAGCAAGTTATTAATGTTAGTAATATTACTATGCCATATAGATAACCAGTTTCTTCCAAATGATTTACTAATTAGTCTACTTTTCCCCAAAGATTGAAAATGCTACATTTATTATAGTCTTAATTACAGTATATGATTAGATATATCTCTAAACATTCTAATATGTTATGTTGTTCTGTCTGTGCATTTGCATAAAATCATTTCAATTACAATAGCCTTAGAGTAGCTTTTAATATCTGGCGGGGCAAGATATTTTTGGTGCAAAATACTCTTCTTACTGAGTATTTACTTGGCTATTCTCCCAAGTTTTCCTTCCAGATACACTTTGGAATCATTAGGTCAAGATTCACACATGCATCCCCTCCTCTAGAAGCTCTGACTCGGCAGGGGGGGAGGGGAGGGGTGGCAAGAGCAATATATGTAACCTTAACAATATTTGTACCCCCATAATATGATGAAATAAAAAAAATGATTCACACATGCACAAAGAATCCCATTCAATAATATTTTATCTTGTTTTTGTTTGCATAAAGATATTTTAATTGCATATTAATTTTGCAATCTGCTACCCTCATTTCAGATATATAAAAATTATTTTGTTGTTTTTTTCCAAAACCATTACCTAATACTCTCAAAAGCATTTTAAATAATAGAAATCATACTTCATATGTTCCTGGAATTAATTTTGAATTTTTAAAAATGTTCTTATGATTAAACATGAGGATTTTAGTTTGCGTCATACATTTAATTTGTTAAGAAAGCACAACATTAATTGCCCATCCAAAAAGCTGGAACAGTTTGCATTTGCAACATTATGTATGAAAATGCCCAAATCCTACGCCTATTCTGAAAGCAGGTTTCCTCGTGATCTTTCCTTTTTGCTAATATTTTTTGTTATCAATATGAAGGGTCAAAAATATTTCATTTTAATCTCCATTTTATAGGTACAGGGAGAATATTCAAATCACTGCCTTTTTATGTTTTTCTACTTTTATTCAGGCCTTTTTAAAAGTCTTTCTCAGTAAAGTTTTATGTGATAGATTTCTTCATTTAGTATTTATGCATTGCTTATTAAATTTAATTATCAGTGCTTTCTTTACATTTTATTTTTAAATGCCATATGAATAGACTTGTTTCATTACATTTTTACATTCAGATTGATATAAAGGGAATATATTAATCAATATATATTAATTTTGCACTCACTTTCACCAAATATAAAAAATTTTGTTCTCTTGTCTAAATACATTATCTAGCAATTTATATATAACTATATACACATATACATACACTAGAATCTAGCAATTATAGAACAGTTTTAAATAACTAAATAAAGCATCCTAAATTTGTTCATAAAATTAATTTCCAACTTTTTAATTATTTTTACAATTAAATATAATGCTTTATATTTTGAGTGATATACTTTTTAAGGAATATTCATGTTTTAATGGAGGTTGAATTTTTATAAATTCCTTTGTTGGTACCTTACAGAATGACCATATTTCTTCCCTCCTTTCACTTATTAATATGATAAATGATATTTATGCAATTCCATATGGGATTCCTGTTTTTGAACTCCTTGCATTCCTATCATAGAATGCCTCCTATTTCATCATTATGTATTATTCTACTTATCTGCTGTTGGATTATATTTACAAATATTGTATTTAAGATTTTTGCATTAAGACTTGTATATTTTTCAGTAGTTTTCTTCACATTTGTAGTTATCATCAGGTTCAGTTTGAGGATTAGTAGTATGCTTCCTTAATGAGATAACTGGTAAAGTTTCCTTGTCATTCCATGCTTTAAAAATGTGTAGGTTAAAGAGCAAGTGTAGTGGTTAAAGGAATGATGTCTCTAGCTATAGAGAGAAGGGTATATTGAAAATTTGTCTCTACCTATTCTTTGGCTTAACATTTAAAAAATGGACATAATAATAAAATACATCAACTAGATCTCTTGGAAAGATGTCCTATGATAACAAATGTAAAACACTTAGCATATGTCTTCCAAAGACACTGGATAAATGAAAGTCATTTTATCATGTTCTAAAACAAAGAAAAATTTCACCCGTGAAATCATTTGGTCCTGACAATTTGATAAAGGAGGAAATGCAGCTCTTTAATATCTTTATCAATTTCTATTGTGATTATTAGTCAGTTTTTGCTTTCTGTCTTGGAGTCATCTAGGAAATATATTTTGTCTAGAAAATCACCCATTCCTGACTAGATTTAAAATATATTAGAACTGGGTTGTTCTTTTTACTTAAGATTGCTTTGGCTATACGAGGTTTTATCTGGTTCCATACAAAGTGAAGAATTGTTTTTTCTAGCTCTGTAAAGAATGATGATGGGAATTTAATGGGGATTGCATTGATTCTGTAGATCACTTTAGGGAATATTGACATTTTAACGATATTGATTCTACCAATCCATGAACAAGGTAGATTTTTCCATCTGTTTAAATCATTTTCAACTTCTTTTTTTAGTGTTTCATAGTTCTCCTTGTATAAGACTTTTGTATCTTTGGTTAAATATACTCCTAGATATTTAATTTTCTTTGAGGCTA
>VBSM01003018.1:5653950-5679225 GCA_008086735.1 Cheirogaleus medius
AAATTTTAATTATCCATTCATGAATTGATGGGCACTTGGGTTGTTTCCATAACCTTACAATAGTGAATCGTCCTGCGATAAACATTCGGGTGCATATGTCTTTATAATAGAATGTCTTATGCTCTTTTGGGTAGCTGCCCAACAAGGCTATGGCAGGGTCAAATGGTATTTCTATTTCTAGCTGTTTGAAGTATCTCCAAATTCTTTTCCACAAAGGTTGCACTGACTTGTAGTCCCACCAGCAGTGTAAGAGTGTTCCTGTCTCTCCACATCCTTGACAGCATTTGTTATTTTGGGATTTTTTGATACAGGCCATTTTCCGAGGGTTAGATGGTATCTCATTGTGGTTTTGATTTGCATTTCTCTGATGATTAGAGATGTTGAGCATTTTTTTACATGTTTGCAGGTCATTATTCTGTCTTCTTTGGAGAAGTTTCTGTTCATTTCCATTGCCCATTTCTTGATGGGGTTGTTTGATTTTTTCTTGTTAATTCTTTTACGTTCTAGATAGATTCTTGTGGGAGGCATCAGTCTTCCTGACTTCAAGCTGTATTATAAAGCAATAATAGTTAAATCAGCCTGGGACTGGCACAAGAACAGAAGCATCAATATCTGGAATAGATCTGAGATATCAGAGATGAAACCTTCAGTATACGGTAACCTAATCTTTGATAAAGCAGACAAAAATATACAATGGGGAAAAGAATCCCTCTTCAATAAATGGTGCTAGGAAAACTGGTTAGCTACATGCAGAAGATTGAACCAGGATCACTACCTCTCACCTCTCACAAAAATTCACTCAAGATGGTTAACAGACTTAAACCTAAGTCATGATACCTTAAGAATCCTAGAAGAAGATGTTGGGAAAACCGTATCAGACATTGGTCTAGGCAAAGTGTTTTTGAGGAAGACCCCCAAGGCAATTGCTGCAGCAGCAAAAATAAACAAATGGTATCTGATCAAATTAAAAAGTTTCTGCATAGCCAAAGAAATTATCATTAGAGCAAATAGACAACCCACAGAATGGGAGAAAATATTTGCTCTCTACACTTCTGATAAAGGTCTAATCACTTTATTTTTTAATGAAACCTTTATAAATTGTCCTTTTTTTGTACCTTTTAATGTTATTCATCTTGATTTTTCTTAACAACTCTTCTCTTTTACTTTGCATTTTCTTGAGAGATCCTTTGTCAATGTATTACTTTCAATATTACTATGTCAATTTTCCCTTTTGTATTTTTATTAATTCATTTCTTCATTCATCCATTTAAGAAATGTATTCTATATATTTTCATATTATATATATGTGTATATATATACATATATATGCATGTATATAAATTTCTGTCTTTCCAGCATTGTATTATCTGTGTCCAGTGAAAAATAGAGTATTTTATTCACAACTAATAAAGCTCTGATCTAAGAGGGATAATAAAGGATTAAGATGAAATGATCTTGAATGTGAGACTTAAGAAATGAATAGGAGTTAGATAGGCAAGTAGGATAGGCAAAGTGTATTCTCGGAAGAGAGAACAGAAGAGAGTAGATATGAAGAACTGAGCATGGAATTAAGAATGGAATCATACAAGTGGCGGTTAATTAGATAAGAAAAATAATTGGTACCAAATTACCAGGGGCCTCATAGTAATGTGAAATGGTGAAGTCTTTAATCTAATCCCAGTACTTTTAATGGACTAAAAGGCAGGGAGTCACCTGGGCAAATCACTGTATGCTAGGTCATATAATCAATCTTAAACTGAAAAGAGTAGAAATAATTCAAAGTATGTTCACTAGGTATGGCAGAATTAAATCAGAAATTTATAACAAAAATAATTTTGGGGAAATTAAAAAAAAAAAAACAACCAAATGAACAAAACTCCTAAATAACCTATGTGGTAAAATAAGAAATCATAAGTGCAATTAAAACACATTTTGAATGTGTTCAAATGAAAAGAAAAACACAACAGATTCACTGCAGATAAAGCAGTATCTAGAGAGATATTTATATATTTAAATGTCTACGTATATATAAAAGAAAGTTCTCAAAAATAATCTAAGCTTCCACCAGACAAAAATTAAACCCAAAGCAAGCAAAGGAAAGAAGCAATAAACATAAGAGCAGAAGTCAATGACATGTAAAACAGAAATAAGATAGAGAAAATCAATGAAACCAAAAGAGTGTTATTTGAAAAGATCAACAAAATTACTAAAATTTAAGATAGACTGACACAGGCTATAACATAAATGTCCTTAAAATATGCTAAATGAAAGTAGCCAGACTCTTTTTGGGGTAACAAAAATATCCTAAAACTGAATTCTTGTGATGGTTGCAAAACTGTACAAATTTACTAAATATCATTGAATTGCACACTCTAATTAGTGATTTTTATGATATGTTAATTATACCTCAGTAAAAGTATTCAAGTCAAGAAAGTTTAGAAAATAGTTTATTGAAAAATAAAGAAATGACAGATTCACTGATTTCATGTGTGAGAGAGGGAAGTAAGAACACTTTACCATAACATCCAGGGATCTGAAGTCAATAACAGGAGGCTACAGTCTTAACATTTACTATACTGAACAACATGGGAGGAGAAACCATACCCAGGAGAGAAAATAACTTATGTTGAACACTTGAGTTGGAAGTGCCAGTGAGATTTTCAAGTGCATGTCTGTTAGGTAATTCAGTATAAGAGCTTAAGATTATGAGAGTGGTCTAAATAGTAATACAGATTTAGGATTTTTCCTCATTAATATAGATATTTTTGACCATTTCTAAATACATATTTTTGCACTTCTTTCTTACTCTATCTTTTATATTTCCCTACTATCCAATATTTTTAGTTTTTATACTCAACAGTCTATTTTAAAAAATAATTGCCATTTGTAATATGTGTTTTCAAACTACACATTCTCCTTCGCCATGTACTTCTGGAAATTATGAAAATTCCTCTGGGGCTCTTATTGAAAAATTATTTCATCAATGGTAATTGAATCAAATGGAGTGACTGAGTCTGTTCAGAGCAAAGTGAGAAGTGGCCATAGATCAGAAGACTGGGAAATATAAAAATATTATTTATAAGCTTATGACAGCAGTTTCAGAGGACTGGGAGGAACAGAATCCCAATTACAGTGGGAAGTTGACTGTGGAGTTATTTTCAGCTAAGGCAGAGGAATGATATAGGGCAGTAGCTGGTTGGAATTTGGAGGGAGGCAAAGGTTAAAATGGAAAGGCTGTTAACATATTTATATGTAGATATAACAGATCAATGGTGTAACTGCAGATGAAAAAGAATGGATATTTAAAAAGTTAATTCCCTTAGAAGGTGAAAGATGAAAGGAATTCGGTACATAATTAATAGAGGAAGCTCCTCTATTATAAGCAGAAGAAAGGAGGAAAAAATAGTTGTCATGCACACATATTCACACTTGTTTGCGCTCATCCCCAAACTCCTCATTTTTTTTTCAGTTTGAAATTTAGGAATATTGGCCTCATTTTATGAAGTTGTAAGTATTCCTGAACTATTTTGCTCATTTTTCAAGAACATGTGCATGTGTACATATATGCCATAATCATCAATTGTTTTTTGAGTTAGTACATATTTTTCTGCAGAGTAACTTCTCACCTGTAGCTCTAAAGAAGTTAACCTCAAAACTTCAACATTTCCATTTAGGAAACTGGATAAGGAAAAATAACGGTGATGCATTTAACCATGTGGTTGCTTGTTTAGCTCTTCATCTTCTATAGAGCGCTGAGATCAAGGAACACATTGCAAGTGGATTGTGCTCAGTATCTCTTATGATTTACCCTTGCCTCCAGTCCCCAGCCATCCAAGCTCGGAGTTACCAGTGGAAATCTTAAGTACTTCATACACTTACTTATTGCATAATAGTATTATATGAGAATCAAAAGCTGGAAAGTCTGGACGGAGGGGTCCTCTCTCCTTCTGGTCTATATTGTATTGTACCTGACCAGTATTATCTGAAGTTTGTAGTATGAGCACATGACTTTTCATGAGTTATGTTGTGGTTTATTTATTTTGTTCATTTTGGTTGCTATCAGAAAGGAGGTACTGTCAGTGGGCCATTATATCACCCTCTTTCCCAAAAATTCCAGAGAAGACTTTAAGGCCATGATTAATCATTTCTTATTTCTCTTCTACCCAGAACATCATTTAGCCCCAAATAATGGGCAGGATTCTGCATGGTAGAAAATACTTTGGCATGGTGTCTACTATATCTACATAATGACACACTTGAGTAAATTCACATTTGTAGGGTGGTTTTTTACATATAGTAATTAAGAAGCTAGGTCACTCAGTGTATCAGTTAGTTGTCATTGTGTATGTGAACCACTTTTATAAGATACTACATAAAAAATTATCTCCCATGAATGAAATATGTGAAAGTAAGCTTAATTTTCAGTAAGAATAATCCCTCACTCTTATATGGTATATAGTGTCCTGTTTAAAAGGCTCTTTCTTTACTAGCTAAGTTATTACAAGAAAAGTGCATAGAACAATATAAACTAAACTCTTTCCAAAGCACTTTAAAAGTATTATCTAATTCAATTCTTCTACAAACCTAGTGGCAGTTTCTATTATTATCCCTACTTTAGAGACAGGGAACCAAAGGACTGAGATGGCAGAAAACTTGCTCACGGTCTCAAACTTGTCCAGGTTTGGAAGCCAAGTCCTATGACCTGGAACTGACAGCTGTAACCATTATAACACCATTATCACATCATATGAGATTCATAGGAGCAGCATGAGGTAAGTAAGACTTATTATCTATATTCTCTAGATGAGGAACTTAAAGTTCAGAGAGGTTAGGTACTTGTCCAAAATAACACTGTAGCAGCAAAAATGATGGAGCTGGGAATAAAACTCAGGTCTCCTGGAAAGTTCATTGTTCTATTTTTCATTGTTTTATTACACTGCATCTTGTCTATGGCCTGCATTTTTATTCATCTAGAGACTGGTACTCTGTTAAGGAAAGTTATTTCCTAAGTGGGAAAATTGCTGCTACATAATGCCAATACATCCCTCACAGGTCAGTTGTGAGTTTTAAATTAGATATTGATTGTAAATGCCTCTCATAATCCCTCACACTTAACAAGTATTTGGTAAGTGAAATACAGTTCCTTACACATTTTCGTATTGCCCATTTACCTTTTTTTCTTGACTCTCAGTCCTTCATTCTGATTCTCTTTATTCCAGAGCAACCAGCATCTCTGTTGACCTTCTTATCTTTGGTCTATCCCTTGATCAGTGCTACTTTCCTTAGCTTTCTACTTTCACTGCCTGCTGCACTCAATTTCCTGCATGAAGTCTGCCAGTCTTTGGAGAAAAATGTATGGAGTAAAGCACTAATAAAAAGACAAAGCTTGGGAGCTTGGAGGAAATAGGACTTCAATGACAGGAAGTATGAGAAATTCCTGTGAATAACAATGAGCAAAGTTCAGAGCCAAGGTGAATGCTAAGCAGATCTATAACATTTATATAATAAATGATGCTATAAGAACAAAATGATAATCTCCAAATTAATAGATTCTGCAAGGTACCCACATATTAATAGTAAGGACAGCAATTCTACTTTTCATATTGAAGCCTGACGTTTAGATGAGGGTCTACTGTGGTTAATTTTATGTGTCAACTTGACTGGGCCACTGAGTGCCCAGATATTTAGTTAAATATTATATTGTGTGTTTTTGAAGGTGTTTTGTGATGAGATTAATATTTGAATGTGCAGACTGAGTAAAGCAGATTGCCCTCCGTGATGTAAGTGAGCATCATCCAATCAATTGAAGGCCTGAATAGAACAAAAAGACAATATAAGGGAGAATTCTTTTTCTGCCTGATTGAGCTGGGGCATCAATCTTCTTCTGCCCTCAGACTGGGACTTATATCATTGGTTCTTCTGGTTCTCTAGCTTGCAGAAAGCAGGTCATGGGATTTCTCAGTCTCTATAATCACAAGAGCTATTTTTTTTATTTTTTATATATATATATGAAAGATTATATCTATCTATCTATCTATCTATATATATGTATGTATATCTCCAATTTGTTCTGGTTTTCTGGAGACCCCTAACTAATACAGGGCCTAGGCTATTGGGATTTTTAAATTATTAGGGAAATATAGTCATAGGTTGATTATACCAGCCATGTATATAGACTATTAGAAATATATTTACTACTGACTCACTTTTACATGCGTTATCTCATTCAAATTCATAAAAAATCCAGTGAAATAGCAAAGCTATTATAATCTCCATTTTAACATAAGGAACAATCAAAATTCAGAGAGTTCAAATAATTAACTCTAAGTCACACACCAATAAGTGGTGGAATAGGATTTGAATTTATGTTTGTCTGACCCCCAATTCCTCCTTTTATCATTTTCCCACACTGCCTCACATACACACACATACACACACACACACAAAACCTATGATGTTTTGTTAATGAATAAATTAATTAATAATTGATGATGGCAATAATCAGAATAATTGGTTTTAGTGTTAGTGACCTTTGTTTGGGTTTTTTTGTTTGTATAGTGCAAGATCCAGGCTGGCGTTACCTTAGCAGATTTTGTCCTGATAAAATAAATAAATAAAAATAAAGTCTACTCTCCCTTGCATCTGTGTAATACTCAACACATGGTCTAGCAAACTTGTGGTTTGTTGTGGTTGTGACCCTTTTTAGAGCAGCCTTGCCAATACCGTGTTTCCCCGAAAATAAGACCCACCCATAAAATAAGCCCTAGCAGAATTTCTAAGCATTTGTGCAATATAAGCCTTACCCCGAAAATAAGACCTAGTGATGGGCGTGGCTTCGCAGCATATCTACACAACCCATGCATTTTGTGGCGGAGTGGTAAAGAAGACCAGCAGCCCTTCTCATATGCCCCATTGTGACAGCTACTATCCAAGAGGTGACCGGAAAGGTACGGGCAGCCCTACCAACAAGGTTGGCTCCCCCTGTCAGGTCGCGGCCATCCTGTGCGTGCTGCAAGCTGAGGTTTTGAGGGGAAAATAACATCTCCTGAAAATAAGCCCTAGGGTGTGTCTTCTTGAGGAAAAATAAATATAAGACCCTTTCTTATTTTTAGGGAAACACGGTAGGCAAATAGGTACCTTGAGCAAAGCTACTAATGTAGAAGCCCTTCTCTCATTTCCTTTCCAATTTCTCCATACATTGTTCTCTAACTCTTTCAGCAACAAAAACAATTAACAAATAGTCGGTTAGTTTTTTTCACTTTGCTGGAAACTTCTACTTTGTAGGATCCTGAGGGGGCCAAGCAGGAGGTTATTTGGGTATACAACTAGGGAGTATCACTCATTATTTGCTCTCTCTAAAGTAAATTTCAGGGATTTGAATCCATTATTTAGTACCAAATTGCTTTTTATGTCCCTGTTTTCTCTTCTTCAATCAAAATGTAGAGACAGAAGTGTGGTAACCTGAGGAACAGTATCTTCCAGGTTTAAAAATGCCTTATATCGAGAATAATGGTGAGAGAGGGTTGTTTTTGACGTGTGTGTGTGTCTGTGTATGTGCATGTGGGTGTGGATACACTTATATAGAATATCTCTTTTCTACTTAACCACTGAGAGCCCTCTTGTGGAAGGGACACCTGAGTACAACCTCAGTTCTGTTATTAGAGGGATGGGCTAGCTAGAAATATAGAGTTGGAGGGTCTCTCAGCCCTTCGCTGGTCTCTTTTCTGGAGGTGTATTTGAATAGTGTCGCCTATGCTGGAAGTACCATTATATTTCTGGCACCTGGCACAGATATTTGACAAGGTCGGTGCTCAGTGTTTCTAAAATAGATGAATGAATAAATCTGTAGAGGAATGCATAGATAGATGGATAAGTGGATAAATAAATGAATTAACACACTATTAAGAATAGAAGCTGGGCCGGGTGCGGTGGCTCACTCCTGTAATCCCAGCACTCTGGGAGGCCAAGGGAGGCAGATCTTTCAAGGTCAGGAGTTTGAAACCAGCCTGAGCAAGAGCGAGACCCTGTCTCTACTAAAAGTAAAAAGAAAAATTAATTGGCCAACTAAAATATATAGAAAAAAATTAGCTGGGAATTGTGATGCATGCCTGTAGTCCCAGCTACTCGGGAGGCTAAGGTAGAAGGATTTGCTTGAGCCCAGGAGTTTGAGGTTGCGGTGAGTTAGGCTGATGCCATGGCACTCTAGCCTGGGCAACAGAGTGAGACTCTGTCTCAAAAAAAAAGTAAGACATAAAAAGAATAAAAGCTGGAATGGTTGGAAAGCAGTAAGTGTTAAACTGGGCTAAGGATGTAACTCCTAAGGAGTCATGGAAACGAAGCCCTTTGATTTTCTCTAAGAGGATACTCAGAAAGTCTAATTTAGCCACCCTAAAAAAATTACAATCCTTACTCACATGGTGAACTAACCTCTATGTTCATTTGCCATCTCACTCTCCAGAAACACTGCTGAAATGATTATAAAGAAATAAAATTGCATATGACCCAAGGATAAATAAAATAAGAAAAGTGGCAATAGCAAAAAAGATATTTCAACATTAATTTATTTTCCAAATATGTCCAGTTGCCTTGCTATATGCCAGGCACTTTTTTCAGCATTGATGATAAATCACTGAGCCAAACAGACAAAAAAATCCTACCATTATGTACCTGATATCCCAGAGACAACAGCACATTTTCAAAAGAAGCCTGAAAGGGATGGAAGAGTGGTAATTGATTTAGCAAAAATAAAGGAAGTTATGATAGGAAAGTGTCAACATGGTATAGACATAAAAAGAGGTGAGATGATTTGCCACACAAAAGCCAAAAATGGCTCAGGTCTTGAAATACCAGTTACTGCAGAAGACAGAATAGAGTAGCTGTAACAAAAGCATAAGAATTGTTGAAAGCTTGTGTTTAGAGCTGGTGGAAATCCAGGTCTCCAGTCCCTCTCTCCACAGCAACTATCCACTTTTTGTTTCCCCCAGATAAGAGAACAAATGTTTTGTTTTGGAAACTTGAACTTGAAAAGTTCTGGACTTTGAGATACCTGATACGGTGGAGGGCAATGGTGAGATAAAGAGTGGACAACAAAAAGATTAAGTGAAAATGTGCATGTTGAGATTCAAAGCCCTCTCTCCTTTTCCTCCATTCAGAATAACAGGTTATGACACACTGGTATAATATTAGTGCATTATTCACTTGAGAAACTGACCTCATGAAAATGATCTTCATATACTGATATTCAGTGGTACCTCAATGAGAAGAGGACAAACAGAGCTCTCAATGAGTGTTTGATTGTACTCTTAAATATGAATAGGCAACCCCAAAATCATCAGACACTTCAGAAATCCAAAAATAGTGTAGGAAACAGATTGAAAGAGTAGACAGAGCAAATGGAGAGCCAGGAATTTTCAAAGAGAGATAGTACAGAAAATTAAGGGACTCTGGACTCCAGATTAAAAGGATCCACCAAAATACTAATGCCTGGAGCCTCATCTCTGCAAATTCTGAGATATTGATTGATAAGGAGGGGGAGCCTCTGCATTGCTATGTTTTATATAGCTCACCAAGATATTCTAATGCACAGATAGGAATGAAAACAACTGTGCTAGCTATTGATGTGGATTTTACTGTGTTGCACGTAGGTGATGTGGGTTTGCACACTCACTGACATGTAAATATGTTTTCGTGCCACAGTAGAACATATGGAAAACTAAGGCTGGAAGGGTAGAGCTCTTTTCTGCAAGTCTAGGAGTCAAATAAAGCCTATTTCTCTTTTTCATATTGCACATAATATACAAAAACAATAAAAATAAGATTATTTTTTATGATCAGCCTGTAAAATAGTTAAGAAGTCTCTTTAGTGTAAGTGTGCATTTTTAGTCATCCAAAAGCTTTTATCTTTTTAAACAGTGCCTATATCTTATGCAGGTTTCTTTGTGGAATATTGAAACCCAAAGGCCAAGCTAAATTTGATTATAATTCAGGAAGCAGAACAAAAGGGCAGGGGCAAGATGAGCTTCTAGATACCTGTTCTAAAGAGGTAATTATATAAAATCATTATGAACTCTCCTATTTCTGTAGCAAGTGGGGCAGCCTGACAAGGCAGAGAAAAGATTACTGGTGCTATAGATATTCCAAATTCATCTGATGGCTTCCTCTACTTAACCACTGATCTAAAGCTATACTACTCCAACCAGAGAAGGGGAAAGAAAACTCCTATAATGGCTGCTTGGTTTGCCTTGTCTACTAATTTTATCTCCCTTTGGGAACTGAAAATGTTTTCTGAGTTGATGGTAATAGAGTGTTGGAGTGACTAACTTGTGATGAGAATCCTCTATCCTTACAAGTACCACCCATTAAGTGGTATGAGAAAGAACTAGAACTAAGGCAGAAGATGTGTGAACAGAACCCAATGCGAGTCATCCCCTGTCCAGAACTCCCAATGTTTCTCACCTTGGAATTGGGCTGTTCTACTCGAGTCCCTGGTTTGTTGGGCAGCATTGGATCTTAGAGATCAACTAGACAAAACCCTTTCTTTACAATTAGGGCAATTAAAATAGAGAGAGGCACAAGATTTTCTGAATGGTAATCATAGAACCAGAATTCAAAGCCAGCTCAGTTGTTCCCTAGACATGTAGAAAATTTCCCTGAAATCATTTGAAGGTATATTCCAGGTGCACTTGGAGTATAGGGAAAGGACAAAAATGTCACTAGAGCAGTCAGGGAAAGTCACTCAGAGGAGGTTAATACTTGAGATGTGAAAATAAGCAAGGTAGATAGGGAAGGTGAGAGCAACAAAGGCATTACAGGTAGAGGGAAGAACACGTGCAAAATCATGATGTCAGGTGAGAACCAAAAATGACCTTAGATCATATGACTCTTTCACTTTACTCTTAGGAAAAAATAGACTGCTACACTGTGACAAGTATTAAGAATACAGAGATAAAGTCCTTGTCCTCAAGAAGCCCACAGCATAGTATGAAAGTAATGATTTTATATTTCCCCACCAGTGTCTCTGTTTTGTTTCTATTTTGTATGATTCTTTCATGGGCCATGAAGCTTAGTTCTACTTCCTGACTAAGGGCTTCATGCCTATTATTTGTTATCCATATTGCCAGTAGTGCTAGAATGCAAGACCAATTTCAGGTTCTTCCCAACTACAGGATAAACACAGCACAGGGGGCATGGACTACTGATGGCAGGATTGGTGTCCTCATGTTTCTACCTTAAGATTAATTTTCCAAAATACATTAATTCACCACATTTATATTTTTTTGCCAATTCTTGAGATCAGTATTCATAAATTCATTTCACTAACCTCCCTCCACTGAGCACCAGTTAGTCACACAGCATTGAGTCAGGTGTTGCCAAGAGGCAAGGATGGACTGCATGAGGGTTCTGCCCTTCAGAAACTAAAGGTTTCATTGGGATAAATATCTGTATATTGTTAAAATAAAATATAGCAAGGCATAGATTTCCTAAGTGAGGCAGCATGGTTTAGGGAAAAGAATATTAATTCTTCAATAATACTGACCCAAGTCTGCAACCTAACCTTTTTTTTTTTTAACCTGGGATAATTTATTTAACTTCAAGTTATATAAAATCCCTAAAATGGATATGATGACAGTCCCTACCTCAATAGCTGTGTATATGTGTGCATATGTATGTGCACTAAATAAATAAAATAATATACAAAGCAACCTAGCATATAGTAGGAATTCAGTATATTTTTACTTAGTCTTTTGCCCCCTGCCACCAATCCCGACACGCTAAATAGTTAATATTGCCTAAGTTCAGGGGAAAAGGAAATATTTGGTGGTGTTTTACTTCTTTCATGAAAGATCTAATGTAAAGAAAATTTACATGGCAGCCCCTATAGTTCTCTCAAAATTCATAATAATACCTTTACTAAAAACAATTTGGAGTGGTGACTTACAGTGGCCTTGGATACTGCTTCATAGAGATTTGGAATATATTATCGAGAATATGATTTTATTTAAAAAGCTCATAAAGATTCATCCTCAGCTATTACTGATTTAGGAGTAGCAGATATATGGAAACTTTCACACTCTACTGAACGGTATCATTCTTTTCTAGCCCACATAACTCATATTTCCAGGCTGACTTCATCTAAATTCTTCACTTTCTGATTAATGATGTGAATAGCATGACTCTAGGCAGTGTACTCTTATCTGACCATGCCACAGACTCACTTTCAGTTGACCTTCAGAAAGCAGTAGGCAGCATTTTGGCAAAACTTACTTTAGTAATGAACGTTGGAAAAGGAAGTTACAAGTTGTGATTCTAAGACTACATAGAAAGTTCAACACACACACACACACACACATTCACATGAGGACTCTAATTGCCAACATATATACACAGGCTCTCCTTTATTTTTTACTGATTGCCATCAATTTTTTGTGTAAGGAAGTATCATTCATTACAAAAATAAACTAACTGATGTGAACTAAAAATGCTCACCACCCCCCCACTGGCTGACTGAACAGACCCCCTCATGGCCAAAAGAATATCCTAAAGCAAAATTGCCTTCCAGGAGAAGGGAGGTCAGACATGCCTTACCATGCCCCCCTCCCTTCTTGGGGACTTCCTTTTTAACCCCATTAACAGGCCTAAGAATATGCAAGACAAACCTGCAGGTACTCAATTTACACAACAAATCTATGTCCCCTGGCTTATCTCTGATAATAGCTCCTTATGTTAAAACATTCCAAGCCTTTAGACAAAGCTTCATGTCTTTAACCAATTACAATCCAAAGAATCTTTAAACCTACCTATAACCTGTAAACCCCTGCTTCTGGTTGTCCCACCTTTTGGGGCCAAACCAATGTATGCCTCGCACTTATTGATTGATGGCTTTACCTGTGTAACTACTGTCTCTCTGAAATGTATAAAAACCAAACTGTAACCCAGTCACATTGAGTCCACTTGCCCAAGGCCTCTTGGGAGTGGCTCTGGGTCATGGTCCTCAAATTTGGCTCAGAATAAATCTCTTTAAAATTATCTTACAGAGTTTGGCTTTTTTTCCATTGACATTGACAGAGTTCTCATTAAAAATAAATACAAACTGGGAAGACTGTATGGATAAATTGTTCCCTGCCTCATTCAGACTGAAAGAAACATTTACACTCTGGAGATAAGAATGAAAAAAGTGTATATTATAGAGTTAGATGTTTTAATAACTTCACTGCATTCTATTTAGCATATAATCTCATTGGAATCATAAAAGGTTAATACTGTGATGAACCCTAAGAGCATAAATTAGGCATTGCCATTACATTCCCCCAAATGAGCCTTAAGCTATGTAACATTTGATCAGCAGGAATTTCCTTTTTTATTAAAGAAATGAAGATACACTGCATTGCGTATTATTATATTATTAAGAATTATATTATTATATTATTTTATTATATTATTTTATTATATTATTAAGAATGCATAAATTTTCTCATTATACTACAAATGCTTAAAATTGCTATTACAGATTTCTATAGACCAAATCCCAATCCCAGTGGACCCCTGCAAAGTGTTATGGAGTGCTAGGAGCGAACATGCTTCAATTGCATATAAAAATATACTTATATAGTCATATTGAATATTTTCAAAAGGAAATTAGATATTTTATTTTTATTCTCTCTATAAAGAAGTGTCAATCTGAATTGGTGTGCTGGAGTTTTAGGCCATAGATCAAAACTTAGGCATCATCACAAATATTCCTCATTTATGAACTTTTTATGATATTAAAAAAGTACCAAGTTACCTATAATTTCTTGCTCCTTGGTTGGCTTCATTTTTCAATATTATATATTACTACTTCACATTTGCTATTGATCAAGTTTAAAAGTGACACTTGTTCGATAAAAATAATTGGATATATTTTTATTTTGTTGCGTCCTTTCCTGGCTTTGGTATCAAGGTGATATTGGCTTCACAAAATGAGTTAGGAAGGATACCATCTTTCTGAAAGGTATGGAATAGTTTCTGTAGTATAGGTATGAGTTAATCTTTGTATGTTTGGTAGAACTCTGAAGTGTAGCCATCTGGCCCAGGACTTTTCCGTTTGGGGAGGTTTTTAATTACTGCTTCAATTTCTGAGCTTGAGATTGGTCTATTCAGGAATTCTGTTACCTCCTGGGTGAACATAGGGAGGTTGTATGAATCCAGGAATTTGTAAATTTCATCTTAATTTAGTAGTTTTTGGGCTTATAGATTTTTATAGTAATCAAATATAATATTTTATATTTCTTTGGTGTCTGTTGTGATCTCTCCTTTTTCATTTCTTAATGAGGTTATAAGAGTCCTTTCCCTTTGAATCCTTGTGAATCTAGCAAGAGGGCCATCACTGTTCTTTATCATTTTGAAAAACGAGAAAATTACAGATCAACATCCCTCATGAATATAGACGCAAAAATCCTAAATAAAATTTTAGCAAATAGAATTCAGCAGCACATCAAAAAAATAATTCACCATGACCAGGTGGGTTTTATTCCAGGGATGCAAGGCAGGTTCAACATACACAAGTCTATAAATGCAATTCACTTCATAAATAAAATCAAGAACAAAGACCATATGATTTTGTCAATAGATGCAGAAAAGCATTTGACAAACTCCAACACACCTTTATGATAAAAACTCTTAACAAAATAGGCATAAATGACTCATGCCTTAAATTATCAAATCCATATATGACAAACCCACTGCTAATATCATTCTAAATGGGGAAAAATTTAAATCATTCCCTCTTCGAACTGGAACTAGACAAGGATGTCCACTATCTCCTCTTCTATTCAACATAGGGCTCGAAGTCCTCGCTATAGCAATGGGGCAAGAGAGGTGTATTAAGGTTATCCAAATGGAGGCAGATGAGACCAAACTCTCCCTCCTCACTGATGATATGATATTATACCTAGAAAACCCCATGGACTCATCCAAGAGACTCCTAGATTTAATAAATGAATTTGGTAAAGTTTCAGGCTATAAAATCAATATACACAAATCAGAAGTATTCATATATGCCAAGAACCATCAAGCAGAAACTCAAATCAAAAATGCAATACTCTTTACTACAGCCCCAAAGAAAATTAAGTATTTGGGAGTATACTTAACAAAAGATATGAAAGATTTATAGAAGGAGAACTAAGAAACACTAAAACAAGAAATTGCAGATGACTAAAACAGGTGGAAAAATCTACCTTGTTCATGGATTGGTAGAATCAATATTGTTAAAATGTCAATATTACCTAAAGTGATCTACAGAATTAATGTAATCCCCAGCAAAATACCACCAGAATTCTTTACAGAACTAGAAAAAATAATTCTTCACTTTGTATGGAACCAGAAAAAAACCTCGTATCATCAAAGCAATTTTAAGTAAAAAGAACAAACTGGAAGGCATCAGTCTTCCTGACCTCAAGCGGTACTACAAAGCAGTAATAGTTAAATCATCCTGGTACTGGCACAAGAAAAGAAGCATCGATATCTGGAATAGATCTGAGATACCAGAGATGAAACCCTCATTATACGGTAACCTAATCTTTGATAAACTAGACAAAAATATACAATGGGGAAGAGAATCTCTCTTCAATAAATGGTGCGGGGAAAACTGGTTAGCTACATGCACAAGATTGAACCAGGATCCCTACCTCTCACCTCTCACAAAAATTCACTCAAGATGGCTAACAGATTTAAACCTAAGGCATGAAACCTTAAGAATCCTAGAAGAAGATGTTGGGAAAACCCTATCAGACATTGGTCTAGGCAAAGAACTTTTGAGGAAGACCCCCAAGGCAATTGCCGCAGCAGCAAAAATAAACAAATGGAATCTCATCAAATTATAAGATTTCTGCATAGCCAAGGAAAATATCATCAGAGCAAATAGACAACCCACAGAGTTGGAGAAAATATTTGCTCTCTACACTTCTGAAAAAAGTGTAATAACAAGAATCTATCTAGAACTTAAAAGGATTCATAAGAAAAAAATCAAACAACCCCATTAAGAAATGGGCAATGGAAATGAACAGAAACTTCTCTAAAGAAGACAGAATAATGGCCTGCAAACATATAAAAAAAATGCTCAACATCTCTAATCATCAGTGTAATGCAAATGAAAACCACAATGAGATACCACCTAACCCTAGGGAGAATGGCCTGTATCAAAAAATCCTAAAACAACAAATGCTGGCGAGGATGTGGAGAGACAGGAACACTCTTACACTGGTGGTGGGACTGCAAATTAGTGCAGCCTTTGTGGAAAAGAATTTGGAGATACCTAAAACATCTCGAAATAGAAACACCATTCGACCCTGCAATAGCATTGTTGGGCATTTACCCAAAAGAGCATAAGACTTTCTATTATTTAGATATTTGCACCCTAATGTTTATTGCAGCACAATTCACTATTGCAAGGTCTTGGAAACAACCCAAGTGCCCATCAATTCAGGAATGGATAATTAAAATGTGGCATATGCTCACAATGGAATATTACTCAATTCTCATAACGACTGAATTTGCACCCTTTACACTATGCTGGATTAAGCTTAAGCCGGTTATCCAAAGTGAGGCAACACAAGAGCAGGAAAATGGGCTCCACATCTACTCATCATCAAACTGGTTTTGACTGATTAAAACTATGTTGCTCAAATGGTGGTAGTACTCACCAGGGAGTTGGGGGCGGAGCCCCACATCCTGGGGATATGGCGAGCATTGTGGAGGGAGGAAGAGAATACCCTTAACCCTTCTTAGGGAGAGTCAAAGAAATACAATGTAACCAAAATGTCAAGAACAAAACAAAACAAAACAAAAACCTTTTATCGGGTGGTGGGCTGGTGGGGGTGAGGGGAAGTGTGTATACTTACATAATGGGTGTGACACGCACCACCAGGGGGTTGACATGCTTGAAGCTCTGGCACAGCCAGGGGGGAGGATTGGCAGGGGCAATATATGTAACCCTAACAATATCTGTACCCCCGTAATATAATGAAATTAAAAAAAATAATTGAATATTCTTGGCAAATACATGGTACTTTTGCATTGCCGTCTATATCATCAACCTCTTCTAAGAAGAGACCCCCAGGTGTTAAATAATAAACATGTGGCTCTAGCATACGGAAAACAATTTCACATGAATCTTTCCTGGCGTCTTCTGTTTCCAAAAATATTTAAATTTAATTCATATATTTCAAACATGTTTTTCCCTCAGCATCTAACCTAAGTTAAAATTCTTAAAATTTAAAATATATATAAATCTTAACTTTTAGTTTGTGGCACAAAGATTTAATTATATATAGCATAAGTTTCTAGAATAGTGACATTTATCTAATCTAAAACTTATTTTTCTTTTAAAGCTTCCTTTTAATGTCCCATTAATAGTCTTGCAAAGATAGTAATTTGATCATCATTTCCAAATCTAGGAACAATTATTGGTGGTTCTGATGAGTCATATTTCCCATCAAAATACTGGGGGAAAGAATAGACAAGAATTTAATTACTGAAATGATGTTTTGTCAAAATAAATACATTAAATTTAAAGTAATTTTGTGTTTGGGAAATGCTGTGTTGTTTATAAACTACTTTCACATTTGCACCCGTTTCATCCTACAAACGCCTAGAGATAGGGGCAAATGTTTTTCTGCTACAGAATGAGGGTAATTACTTAAGAGAAAAGAAAACATACTAGTGATGTAGAGATGAATGATATACTGTTTGTAAAATCATCTATTATAGACTCTGGCACATAGTAGATGTTCAACAAATATTTGAAAAATGAATTTTTTCATTTTATCCGGTGGAGATATTACAATTCAATTTGTTTTAAATTACTTGCTCAAGGTCATATAGATATTAATGATAGTTGTGTTATTAGAAGCTAAGTCTTGCTGACACAGCTGAATTATTTATAAATATAAAGATTTAAATGTCTAGTATTAGTTCAGTTCCTGTGAGATTATTTTAATCAATGTTACTTGGATTTATTTATCTTCATTTTAGTTAATTTTATTGGCAATGGATTCCAGAGAACAAATAGATTATAGCATATTTCAAAATTACGATAGCCTAACCAGGCAATACCTTCAAATCACAAATTTGATCTGTATCACCTAGCACTGTAGTACAGAGATCATAGAAAGAACAGATTATTTATAGCTAATTTACCATTTATATTGTACCAGGTATATAAATGATTTGCACAGGTCATCTGAAGTAAACTTCTCAACATCTTTAACAATGTCATTCTCATTATTATCTTTATGAACAGAAAAAATAAAGCACAACAAGAGGTTAAGTAACTTAGCTCAAGGTCATGGAAGTAGGACGTGGGAGAAGAGGGGATTTTGACCCAAGCAGAGGGCTCTACTCTAGAGTCTACACTCTTAACCCCCATGTTCCACAGCCTCTATGAATGATATGTAGGTAAGAATGGCTCAATTGAAATCCACAGCAATTCAGAGTGGAAACCAATAACATCAAAACTTGACTGTTAAGATTTAGAAGAGAGGAAATGGAGGGTTTGGAAGAGCAAAAAAATAATATGAATGGACAGCAGAGCAAGAGTAGGGAGTTTTGCAAAGCAGTCTTTGGTGAGAGTAAAAATCTGAGAGAAATGTAAAGACTTTACTCCTGAATCTGTCAAGGTCTGAGGTGTGTAGGAAGGCTGATCGGACTAGGGAAGAACATTTTGGAGTGTTCTGGTGTGTTCTAGTATAAACAAAGTCATCATGTGACAGATTATAGAAGGTGTGCAGCTGGGGAAGGGAATTGAGCTAGTGTATCAGTGTATAGCCATGGTGTAGGGAGAGCTCCAGTGGTGTAACAATAAAATAATTAGGCTTTTCCAGCTCACACGTCTAAACTTATTGCCTTTCTGAAGCTAGATAAGTAGGACTCTCACGACCTGAGATAATAAGGAAGATTTTACATATTGAGAGTTGATGAAAATGGGAAGGCTGCCAAAACATAATGGTAAGCAAACCCTGTTTGCATTGATCTGAATATATGGTTAATTTAATACTTTAATTTCACACACACACACACACATACACAAAATACACATCAATTCACAATTCCCATTCTACTTTTTCCTTAGGAGTATTTTTAAAAATTCATTATATCATATTTCATGTGGAAATTATCTAATATCATGTGTAATTTCTTCCTCTATACAACTTAGTTTTGACAGCACTAGTAGAGAGCTAGTATTATACAGTTTGAGGAACATAATGTTTTTTGTTTTTTGTTTTTTTTCTTTTTTGAGACATAGTCTCACTCTGTTGCCCCAGCTAGAGTGCTGTGGCATCAGCTTGGCTCACAGCAACCTCAAGCTCCTGGGCTCAAGCAATCCTTCTGCCTCAGCCTCCCGAGTATCTGGGATTACAGGCATGCACCACCATGACCGGCTAATTTTTTCTATTTTTGGTAGAGATGCGGTCTCACTCTTACTAAGGCTGGTCTTAAACTCCTAAACTCAAATGACCCACCTGCCTTGACCTCCCAGAGTGCTAGGATTACAGGCGTGAGCCACTATGCCCAGCCGGAACATAATGTTTTGCTTCAAACGTATTGTATCATAATTTACTCAGGCTGACATAACAAAATACCATAGACTGGGTTGCTTAAACAGTAGAATTTTATTTCTCACAGTTCTGGAGGCTGGGAAGTCCAAGATCAAGGTACCAGCAGATCAGGTGTCATTCTGAGGCCTCTTCTCTTGGCATACAGGCAGCTACCATCTCACCATGTACTCACACTGCCTCTCTGGTGTTTCTTATTATAAGGATACTAATCCCATCATAATGACCCTACCTTTATGTCATCTAACCCTCATTACCACCCAAATGTTCTATCTCTAAGTACCATCACATTTGGTGGTAGGGCTCCAACAAATAAATTTGGAAGGGACACAAACATTGAGTCCATAATATATGGAAACTACATATATGATGAAATTTTATAGTAAATACTAATGAAATGATTTAAAACATTTTCAAATTGTGGAATAAGAAATGACTTGTTATGCTCTATTCTAACTTTATATCCCCCTATAAAGATAAATAGAAATCTGTTTTTATATCTCAATAATTTGCCTATAGAGCACTATTATTTTTTCCTTTACTCATACAATTTGATCAATGGCCAGATTTGGATCAATAAAGAATAGGTGAGCAAATAGACAACTTACAGAATGGGAGAAAATATTCACAAGCTACACATCCAATGAAGGGCTAATATCCAGATTTTACAAAGAACTCAAGCAAATCAGCAAGAAAAAAGCAAACAACCCCATTAAAAAGTGGGCAAAAGACATTAACAGAAGCTTTTCAAAAGAGGAAAGACAAACGGTCAATAAACATATGAAAAAATTCTCAACATCTTTACTCATCAGAGAAATGCAAATTAAAACCAAAAGGAGAAATCACCGTACCTCAGTTAGAATGTTTTTTATTTAAAAGTCCAAAACTAATAGATGCTGGCATGGATGCACAGAGAAAGGAATGCCTATACACTGTTGGTGGGACTGTAAATTAGTATAACCTTTATGGAAAACAGTATGGGGATTCCTCAATGAACTAAAAGTAGACCTATTATTCAATTCAGCGATCCCACTATCGGGTATCTAACCAAAGGAAAAGAAGACTTTTCATCAAAAAGACACCTTCACTCAAATGTTTATTACAGCACAATTCACAGTTGCAAAGATGTGGAATCAACCCGAGTGCACATCAATTCATGAGTGGATTAATAAAATGTGGTATATGTATACCATGGAGTACTACTCACCCATAAAAGAGATGTATTAATATATTTTCCAACAATCTGGATGGAAATGGAGACCATTCTCCTAAGTGAAGTATCTCAAGAATGGAAAAATGAACACTTCATGTACTCACTATTAAATTAGAACTAACCAATGAGCACACATATGCACAGAGGGAACTAACTCAGTGCAAATCAAAGGTGAGGGGTGAGGAGCGGAGAGTCAAAAACCTACCTAATGGGTATAGTGAACACTACTTTGGTGATGGGCACACATATAGCCAGGACTTAAGCATTATAAATGTGATCCATGTAACCTAAAACATTTATACCCCATTAACATTTTGAAATAAAAAAGAAACAGATTTAATAAAAATAATAGATAATATGCCAATATGCCAGCAAGAGCTTTAAATTGGAAATCAATAGTCTATGAGGGGGAGCCTTTAATTTGGAACTGATTTTCTGTGTGACCTCGATTTGCTTTTTTTAGTCTCACTTTCCTCACTGAGAAAGAAACATGATTGAACTAAATGATGTTTATTTTAACAAGCTGCTTTGAATGACCAAATGACAGGATTTCCCTGAAACTGTCTTGGTTTTAGCCCTAAAAGTCCCACCTACCAAGAAATTTCTATCCTGGAATGTGAAAAGCTCCAATTTTCTGTCATGTGTAGGGACAGATGGGGAAAAAGGGAAGCCCCCCCAAATAAGGGTTGACAGTAATACTGTTTTCAGTGTTAAATGGGTAGGGCATAGATTGGATAAGGCCTTCCGTGGTTGCTTTTATCCTTTTGTTCCCTCAATGCTGATGTTGCAACTCTGATTTGTGGTTCACAGTAATGGATCATCCATTGTTGCCTCACCCTGAGTTATGCAACTCAAGTGTGTGCAATTTAATTCAGTTTATAATTTGCTTGTATATTAGCTGTTATGCTTTGTATCAAAATAGTGTTAGTTTAACTTTTAACATTGTGAATAATGTTATCATGTTTTCTAATATAACTACGATACCAATGTAGCTCTTACCAGGATATCACTGAAAAAGAAAGTTTAAATTTAGGGATAATTCTGATACTAATGGAAGGACTCAAACCTGAGATTAGGGAAGTAAATAAAACAAGAAATACTGTACATTATGAAAAAAATTATTTTGGATTAGGAATGATGGTGAAGGGGAGATGAAAGCACATATAGTGACTGAATTTTATAAGTCTAGGGTGAGACAAGTGAGAAAAGTTTTATCTTCCCCTCAAAAAACACATCAATGCTCAGTTAAAAATACTGTGCACTGAATTAGCCTGTCATACCACATGAAGGCACAGCTTTTATTATATCATCCCTTTGATTGCTTTATGAATCTTAATAAAGTTACATTTTCTGATTCAGAGGTGGCAATTAAAATGTCGTATAGACAAACAAAGGAGTTTGATATCTGATTTGTTTGTCCATTACAGTTTAGAGCTGATTCTGTCAGTTTTTCAAACAACTATGCTTTCTGATGTATATCAACTGTTTCCTCGAATTATAGCAAGTCTTCTCTATCTTATAGATACTTTCATTTGGATTATGGAGTTTCAAACTCTCATCTTGATTTCTATGAAAATTTAAGTTAACAATATAGGAAACATGAAATAAAAGATAAAAATTAGACTTTGCTCATTTATCTGCATATTTGGGAAATAGTGCAATGGTAAATTTTGATGAATTCCTTTCAGTTTATACACTTCTTACCAAAAATAAATAAATAAAAGATCTTATCTGGTAGTGCAGGTATCTTATTGATATATTGATATCCTTTTTTATGGATATATGTCCAGCAGAAGGATTGCTGTATTATATGGTAATTCTATTTTTAGTTTTTTTGAGGAATATCCAAATGTTTTTTATAGTGGCTGTACTAATTTATTAATACATTCCCACCAACAGTGTATGAGGATTTCTTTTACTTGACATCTTCAATGTCATCAGCTATTTTTTGTCTTTTTTAAAAAAGCCATTTTGACTGGGTTAAGTTATCTATACTGCCATGTTTATGGCAGTACTATCCACAATAGCCATGATAGAGAGTCAACCTAAGTAAATGTCGATAAAAGGATGAAAGGAAAAAGAAAATGTGGTGTATATATACACAATGGAATATTATCCAGCCATGAGAAAGGATTGGGATCCTGTAATTCACAACAGCATGGAATGAACTGGGGGACTTTATGTTACATGAAATAAACCAGGAAGAGAAAGACAAATCTCACCAGTTCTCACTCATATATGGGAGCTAAAAATATTGATATCATGGAGATAAAGTAGAATGATGGCTACACAAGTCTGGGAAGGACAGTAGGTAGGGGAGGAAAGAAATGATGGTTAATGTGTACACAAATGTAATTACATACTAGAAATAAGATACAGTGTTCAGTAGCAAAATAAGGCAACCATACTTAAAATAATTTATTGTATATTTCATATATTTCAAAATAACCAGAGAAATGGATTTGGAATATTCCAAAAAAAAAAAAAGAAATGATAAATGTTTGAGGTGATGAATATCCCAATTACTCTGATTTGACCATTACATAATGTATGCTTGTATCAACATATCACAAATATGTAAGAATATTGTGTAGCCAGAAAAATTAAAAAGAAAAAAAATTATCTGGTAAATATTATGTAGGACTTGCAACAGCCCTGCTAAAAAAGGATATAATTTGTTTACCTGTGGCATTAAGACTTTTGTAACATCATTTTCCAAATATTTATAAAAAATAATTCTATGTTTCCTATTGAACCAGAGAAGATGTCATATAACAAAAGCAACCTTAAGCAAAAAGAACAATTGAGAGGCGTCAATTTACCAGACTTCAAGCTATACTAAAAGGCTATAGTAACCAAAACAGCATTTAACTGGCACAAGAACAGAGACACAGACCAATGGATCAGAACAGAGAAGTCACATATAAAATCATCCTAATATTGCCATTGGATCTTTGATAAAACAGAAAAAAGCATACACTGGAGAAAAGAATACCTATTCAATAAATGCTGCTGGGAAAATTAGCCACACATAGAAGACTCAAACAGGATCTGCACCTCTAACCACTCAAAAAATTAATTTACGATGGATAACAGACTTAAACCTAAGGGATAAAACTATAAGAATTCTGAAGAAAATGTTACAAAAACTCTTATAGACATTGGTCTAGGTAAAGAATTTATGCAGAAGACCCCAAAAGCAATCACAGCAAAAGCAAAAATAAATATATGGGACCTGATGAAATTAAAAAGGTTCTGCACAGCCAAGGAAGCAGTTGAATAGAGTCAATAGACAGCTTACACAACGGGAGGACATGTTTGCATGCTCTATATCCAATAAAGGACTGATAACAAGAATCTGCAAATAACTCAAGCAAATCAGCAAGAAAAGATTAAAAACAGATGAAATACATGAATGGAAACTTTTGAAATAAAGATAAACTAATCATCAACCAACAAGAAAAAATGCTCACCTCTAATCATTAGGGAAATGTAAATCAAAACCAAAATGAGATATCACCTAAGTCCAATGCGAATGGCTCTTATCAAAAAGTCCTAAAACAACAGATGCTGGCATAGATGCGGAGAGAAAGGAACACTTATACACTGTTGGTGGGAATGGCAAACTAGTACAATATCTATGGAGAATAGTGTGGATATACATCAAAGAACTAAATGCAGACCTACCATTGGATCCAGCAATCCCACAACTTGGTATTTACCCAAAGGAAAAAAAAAGACATTTTATAAAAAAGACACTTGCACTCAAATGTTTATATCAGCACAATTCACAATTGCAAAGATGTGGAAAGAACCTAAGTTCCTTCCCATTAGTACATGAGTGGATTAATAAAATGTGGTACATATATACCATGGAGTACTACTCAGCCATAAAAATCATGGTGAATTGATATCTTTAGCAACAACCTAGGTGGAAATGGAGACCATTCTAAGTGAAGTTGTATGAATGGGAAAAAGAAAAAAAAGCACCACATATACTCACTACTAACTGGAAATAATCAATCAACACTTATGTGCACATACGGAAGTAAAACGTGATGGAAATCAAGCAGAAGTAAAGGAATGGGAGGGGATGGATAAATTCACACCTATCTGGTACAGTGTGCAATATATGGTTGATGGGCACACTTTTAACTTTGACTCAAACTGTATAAAAGCAAATTATGAAACCAGTTCGAAGAGGGAAAGATTTCAATTTTTCCCCATTTAGAATGATATTACCAGTTAAATCAGCCTGGTATTGTCACAAGAACAGAAGCATTGACATCTAAAATAGATCTGAGATACCAGAGATGAAACCATCAGTATACGGTAACCTAATATTTGATAAACCAGACAAAAATATACAATAGGGAAAACAATCTCTCTTCAATAAATGGTGCTGGGAAAACGGGTTACCTACATGCAGAAGATTGAAGCAGGATCCCTACCTCTCACCTCTCACAAAAATTC
>VBSM01003018.1:5679325-5689944 GCA_008086735.1 Cheirogaleus medius
CCATGACCGTGCAATAGTGAATTGTGCTGCCATAAACATATGGGTGCAGATGCCTTTATTCAACATTATGTTTTTTTCTCCATGTTGATACAAGTATCTGTATTTCATGTGATTTTTATAATGTATATAGTATCCTATTGTAGACTTATAACATGGTTGTTTTGTCCATGAATCTTTTGGTCGATTCCAGTGTTTTGATCGTGCAAAAAATTCTCCTGTATTTCTGTACACAGTTGAGGTTGCCAGATAAAATACAAGATGTCCAGTTAAATTTTAATTTCAGATAAACATCATAAATTTTTAGTATATTACTAATATTGCATAATTCATACATATACTATTTTTATTATTTATATTAAATTCAAATTTATCTGGTTGTCCCATATTATGATTTGCTAAATCTGGCAACACTATTCATGGTGCAAATTTTCAGGAAGTTAACTGGGATATTTACCTAATGGTGTAATTGTTATGTCATGGGAAACAAGCATGTTCAATTAATTTCCAAATTGGTTGAATAGATTTACATATCCATTTGTAGTTATATGAGAGCTCTCATCACCTGATATTTTCACTAATATACAGAATTATCAGAGTTTTTAAATTTACCAAAATCACAAAGGTAAAATTATACATTATTGTGGTTTTAATTTTAATTTCCCACATCACTAATAAAGTTGAGTATATTTTCAAATGACTGTGGATCCTTTGTATTTCTTCTTTGAAATACTCATTCATGTGGTGTGGCTCTTTTTTTATATTGTGTTCTATGTCATTTTGAGAATGTGGAAAATTTATTGAATATTCTAAATACTAAAACATTGTGAGTTTTATATTTTGCATATTTGGGCTCCCAGTTTGTGGCTTTTCTTTTTAAATTAACATTAATTTTTGATGATCATATATATAGATTAGCTTCTTGGATCTTTATTTAGTGTCATTGCTTTCATCATCTATCTCTAAGCCAAAAATATAATCTTAATTATTATAGCTGTATAAAAATAGTGGATTATCTTATAGGGCATTTTTCTCAATTTTTTTGAGAATTGACATAAAGATAAATAGATGATGAATTTTTAATGTCCCATATGTTTTTAAAATGAACATTATCCAGTTGTTTGGTGTTACGTTCTATATATGTCCACTAGATAAAGCATGCTATTTATGCTATTCAAATTTTCCATATATTTACTGACATTTTTTTGCTTAATCCACCAACTAGAGAGGCATGTTAAAATTTTTCCATATGATGGAGGATTTGCTAATTTTTGTCAATTATAGTTGGTCAATGTAAATTTCAGACTGTTTCCAAAGCTAGTTTTACTAGGTTCTATCAATTATATAATTGTCAAATCTACATAATAAATTGATACTTCTATAAATATTGCTTCTCTTTATCTATCATAATAAATTTTGCCTAGAATTTATTTTATCTAATATGAATGTAGCTGTGCCAGATTTCTTTTGGTTCACATTTAATTCATATATCTTTTCTATTATTTTACTTTTGTATTTTTTCTGTCCTTAAGTTTAAATATGACTCTTATAAACAATATATAAATATATTTTTAAAATATATAATCTGATAGTATTTGTTTTTGGAAACTTCAAGTGTTTATTTAGTTGTTACATATTACCATTGTAAATTAAATTTGAATTTTCAGATGACAAATGTATTTTTGAAAATTACATTCTTTTTTTCCCCCAGCATATTATGGGGGTACAAATGTTTAGGTTAAGTATGTTACACTTGCCACCCCTCCGAAGCAGAGCTTGAAGCGTGTCCATCCCACATATGGCGGACATCACACTCATTATGTATGTTATACCCACCCAGTCCTCCCTCCTCTTATCTGCCTGATGTCGCATAAATATTATTACTATATGTGCACTTAGGTGTTGATCAGTGAAACCAACTGGATGGTGATAACATATGGTGCTTAGTTTTCCATTCTTGGAAAACATAACTCAGTAGAATGGGTTCCAGCTCTATCAAAGAAACTACAAGAGGTGCTGTATCACCATTGTTTCTTATAGCTGAATAGTATGCTAAGGAATACATATATCACATTTTATTAATCCGCTAATATATTGAGGGGCAATTGGGTTGTGTCTAAGTCTTTGAAATTGTGAATTGTGCTGCTATAAACATTTGAGTGCAGATGTCTTTTTTATAGAATGTCTTTTGTTCTTTTGGGTAGATGCCCATTAATGGGATTGCTGGATCAAATGGTAGATCTACTTGTATCTCTTTAAGGTATCTCCATTTTGCTTTATACAGAGATTGCACTAGTTTGCAGTCCCCCCAGCAGTGTGTGAGTGTTCCTATCTCTCCGCACCGATTTGAACATTTACTGTTTTGGGACTTTGTGATAAAGGACATTCTCACTGGAGTTAAGTCATATCTCATTGTGGTTTTGATATGCATTTTCCTGATGATTAGAGATTTTGAGCATTTTTTCATGTTTATTGGCCATTATTCTGTCTTCTTTTGAAAAGTTCTGTTCATCCCCTTTTCCCACTTTTGATAGCGTTGTGTAATTTTTCCTTTCTGATTTTCCTGAGTTCTAAATAGCTTCTAGTTATCAACCCTTTATCAGATATGTAGAATGTGAAAATTTTCTCCCATTCCGTAGATTGTCTGTTTGCTTTCCTGATAGTTTCTTTGGCTGTGCAGAAGCTTTTTAATTTTATCAGGTCCCATTAATTTTTATTTGTTGTTCCTGTGATTGCCATTGGGGTCTTCTTCATAAATTATTTGCCTAGGCCAATGTCTATAACAGTTTTTCAACATTTTCTTCTAGAATTCTAATATTTTCACATCTTAGGTTTAAGTCTGTTACCCACTGTGTGTTGATTTTTGTGAGAGGTGAAAGTAGTGGATCCTGGCTATCCAGGTTTCACAGCATCATTTATTGAGTAAGGATTATTTTCCCCAGTGTATGTTTTTGTCTACTTTGTCAAAGATTAGATGGCTATATGAGAATGGTTTAATATCTGGGTTCTCAGTTCTGTTCCACTGATAAATGTCACTGTTCTTGAGCCAGTCTCAAGCAGTTTTAATTACTATAACCTTGTAGTATAGTTTGAGGTCTGTTATACTGATTCCTCCCATTTTGTTTTTAATGCCTGGATTGAATTTGCTATACCGGGTCTTCTCTGGTTCTATACAAAGCGTAAAATTATTTTTTCTATATCTGTGAAAAATGATGATGGTATTTTAATAGTGATTTCATTGAATCTGTAGATCACTTTTTTATTATAGACATTTTAACAATGTTGATTCTGTTTACCCAAGAGCATGATTTGCTTTTCCACCTGTTTATGTCCTCTGCTATTTCCTTTTTCAGTGTTTCATAGTTCTACCTGTAGAGGTCTTTAACCTACTTAGGTAAATGTATTCCTAGGTACTTTATCTTCTTTGCTGCTATTGTGAAGGGTATTAAGTCTTTGATTTGGTTCTCAGTTTGACTGTTATTGGCATATATGAATGTCTCTGATTTGTATGTATTGATTTTGTCTTCTGAGACTTTACTAAATTCATTTATAAATTCCAGGAGTCTCTTTGTTGAATCCTTGGTATTTTCTACATATAATATCATATAATCAGCAAAGAGTGAGGGTTTGATCTCTTCTGCCCTCATTTGGATGGCATTAATTCCACACTCTTGCCTAATTGTCCTAGCAATGTCTTCCAGCACTATGGTGAATAGAAGTGGAGATAATGAGCAACCTTGTCTGGTTCCAGTTCTAAGTGGGCATGCTTTCAATTTTTCCCCATTCAATTTGAGGTTGACTGTGGGTTTTTCGTATATGGCTTGTATTATTTTTAGGTAAGCCCCTTCTATGCCTATTTTATTAATATTCTTATCATAAAAGGGTGTTCAATTTTGTCAAATGCTTTTTCTGTATCTACTGAGAGCATCATATGTCTTTGTTTTTTTATTCTATTTTGTGGTGAAATTGTTTTATACAATTGTGTATGTTGAACTATCCCTGCATTTCTGCGATGGAGCCCACGTGGTCATGATGGATTATTTTCTTGATAAGCACCTAGTTTCGGTTTGTGAAGAATTTATTGAGAATTTTTGCATCTATATTAATAAGGGATATTGGTCTCTAGTTTTCTTTTTTTGTTGCGTTCTTTTCTGGTTTTGGTATCAGAGTTATGTTGGCTTCATAGAATATGTTTGGGAGCATTCCATCCTTCTTGATGTTGTGGAATAATTTCTGTGGGATAGGCACCAGTTCTTCTTTGTAGGTGTGATAATATTCGGGTGTGAAACCATCTGGTCTGAGACTTTTCATTGTAGAAAGGTTTTCTATGGCTGTTTCAATTTCAGTACATGATGTTGGTCTGCTCAAGAATTCTACTCATTCCTGGTTGAGCTTAGGAAGGTTGTGTGTTTCTAAAAATCTGTCCATATCCTGTACATATTCCAGTAGGTGTGCATAAAGATTTTTGCAATATATACAGATAAGAAATTGTCTCTTTGTGGCATCAGTTGTAATTTCTCTATTTTCATTCCTGATAGAGCTTATTAAAGACTTGTCTTTTCTACTTTTCAGTAGCCTAGCCATAGGCATGTTAATTTTGTTTATTTTTTCAAAGAACCAATTATTTGTTTTATTAATCTTCCCTATAGTTTTCTTGTTGTCAATTTTATTTAGTTCTGATTTGATTTTATTAATTTGACTTCTTCTACTGGGTTTGGACTAGGTCTATTCTTCATTTTCCAGCTCTTTGAGTCGATTCATTAGGTTGTCTATTTGTGATCTGTCTGTCTTTGGGATATAGGCATTTATGGAAACAAACATTCCTCTCAGGAATGCTTTAGCTGTGTACCACAGATTTTGATAACTTGTGTCTCCTTTGCCATTTTGTTCAAAGAATCATTTGATTTCCATCTTGATTTCCTCATTTATGAAGTAATCCTTCAGCAGAAGATTCTTTAGTTTCCAAAACTTTCTGTAGAGATAAGAGTTTCTATTAGGGTTGATTGCTGCTTTTATTCCACTGTGATCTGAGATCATACATGGTATAATTTCTATTTTATTAAATTTTGTGAGACATGCTTTGGGTCCTAGGATATGGTTCATCTGAGAGAATATCCCATGAGCTGGTGAGAAGAATGTATATTCAGTGGTTTTTGGGTAGAATGTCCTGTAAATGTCAATCACGCCCAATTGTTCTAGAGTTCTGTTTATGTCCGTTATTTCTTTGTTAATTTTTTGTTTGGAGGACATGTCCTGTGTTGTGAGTGATTTGTTGAACTCTCCAGCTATTATGGGCTTGCTGTTTATCAATTTGTTTAGATTAAGCAGAGTTTGCTTTATGAATCTGGGTGCACCTAAGTTGGGTGCATACATAGTTAGAATTGTTATGTTTTCTTGTTGAACTGTACCTTTCGCCATTATATAATGTCCCTCTTTGCCTTTCTTTACTTTTGTTGATTTAAAAACTAAGTTATCTGATATCAAAACTGCCACACCAGCCATCTCTTGGCTTCCATTTGATTGAAATATTGATTTTCACCCCTTTACCTTTAGTCTATATGCATCCTTGATGGTTGGATGTGTTTCCTTCAGGCAGCAGATACTTGACTTGTATTTTTATCCATTCAATCAACTGATGTGTCTTGAGTGGGGATTTCAAACCATTCACATTTATTGAGAGAACTGATAGGTGGGGCAGATTTATGTTAATTCTGTTGGGTTGAACTTTGTTGCTTTTTCTCTCCTGAGCCATTGTGGTATCTGGCCTTTGATCTTTAGCTTTTGAGTGGTTTTACATTTGTGTGTATTTATTGTGCTGATCCATATGTAACTCTGTTTTAAGTACTTCTTGGTGTGCTGGTCTTGTCTTGGTGAATTCCTGCAGACTTTGTTTTTTTGAGAATGTCTTTATTTCTCCTTTGTATACTAAACTTAGTTTTGCAGGATACAAGATACTAGGCTGGGCATTATTTTGTTTCAGAAGAGTGAGAATGGGGCCCCAGTCTCTTCTTGTAAGGTTTCAATTGAGAAGTCTGAGGTTATTTGGATAGGCTTTCCTTTGTATGTTACTTGCTTCTTTTGCCTTACAGATCATAGAAGGGCGTATTTAGAATATATTTTGCTCAATCTTATGACCGTCTGTCGTGGTGTATTCCTTTTTGCATTGACTCTCTCAGGTTTCCTTTGAGCTTCTTGTATCTGGATATCTAGATTTTTAGCAAGTTCTGGGAAATTTTCTTCTATTATACATTCAAATAGCTTATCCAACTCTTGTGTGTTTTCTTCTTCACCTTCTGGGATGTGCATTACTCTCATGTTAGGCTTCTTCACATAATCCAACATTTCTAGTAGGCTTTGCCTTTTTTTTCTTATTTCTCTGCTCTATCTCTGTGACTGACTCATTTAATTGGAAGGTGTTATCTTTAGTCCCTGAGATTATTTCTTATGTTTAATTTACCCTGTTCTTGTGTCTTTTCACTGTGTTTTGTAGTTCCTTGAATAAATTCTTCATTTCCAGGAGTTTGGTTTGATTTTTCTTTAATATTTCAATTTCTTTAGTGAATTTTTCTTCCAAGTCCTGGATTTTTTTGTTGTTTCCTTGTGTTGGTTATCCATTTTTTCTTGCATATCATTGAATATTCTTACAATCCATGTTTGAAATTCTTCTGTCATTTCAGTGTTCTGAATTTTGTTAATGTCCATTTCTAGAGAGCTGGTATTCCTCTTTGGGGATGTGCTTTACATTTGATTCTTCATACTTCTGGATTTCTTTCACTGAGTCCTTCCCATCTGGATCAGCCATTGCTTCCCAACTTTGGTTTTCGTTTGGAAAGTAACACACAGTGCGTAGGCTCTGTTCCAGTAGATTCTTTTTTTCCCCTGTTTTGTGTGTCCCACACTGATTCTCTGCTGATTCACAATGCTATTCTTGTGAGGTGTGATCCACTCATGTGTAGCAGGCTGAGATCTACTCATCTTTCTCTGGGAGCAAGAATCCTTGAGGTTACCTTTACCCCACCATTTTTGTCTCCCCTGACAGTCTTTTGATTGACAAGCACAGCTTGCTTATATTTGCTATAGTTAGTTATATATATTCTTAGCTTTATTTTATTTTCAATTGTACATATTTATGGGCTACATTGTGATGTTTTGATACATGAATACATTGTTTAATGATCAAATTAGGAAAATTGGCATTTGATTCATTTCTATCCTCTGGTTTAGTATTTTCAATTTGTCCCACTTTTGCTAGTTTTTATTTTCTTCCTTACTTGACTGCTTTTGGTTTATCTATGATTCCTTATCCAGATTCAATTTTTCATTATACTGGTTTGGAAGTTATATATTCTGTGTTAATTATTTAGTAGTTCATCTAGAATATTGAATGTGTTTGTATAATTATACATCATAATATTTTTAGTATTAATCAACATCTTTCTCTTTTTTCAGACTATACAAAAACCTTACAAAGCTTGAACCCCAACAAAAAATTCCAAATTATATGCATGTGTTATTCTATATTTTTGTTTTTATTTTATGTGAATATGTATTCTTTCAGATTAACAGAAAAGAAATAAAAAATTTGTTATTAAGTATTTTTTATCTTATATCATCTTAATCACATACTATTCAATTATTCTGATGTCATAATTAGACCAAATCACTTTTGGTGGATAGTCAGAGAGTTTGCAAACTTTTGCTATTATGAAGAGTAGGCTTGCTTGGCTGAAAATTATTAAGAAATAAAGGTAATATCTCATAATAACAGTTAATATTTCATTATCACTTATATGAGGCAGTAATCATGCAATGTGATTTCTATAAATTATTTCATTTGTCTTCACAGTGACTCTAAGGTAGGCACTATTGTTATACTATATTTGAAATCAGGGAATAAAAATTCTAAAAATATGTAACTTGGTTAAATTAAGGTCAAACAGCTAGTAAATGGTTAGAATGGGCTTTGGATACAGATAGATTATATATTCAGACAGACAGCAAGAAAGTTCTATTTAAGGGAACAAAATGGTGTAAAACTACTATAAGACACAGTGAAAATTGTCAATTCATGAAAATGTGTGAAATAGGAACATTCATTTTTGACCTATTGATTGTTCTAACCATTTTTTTTTTTAGCCAAACTGTCATCTCTGCAGGTTCTTTTGTACAATTTGCTTTCAAACATCTTTTCCCACCAAGGAAACATGAGTGAATGGCTTTAATACACATTGCCTAACTCTTAAGATGTCTATTGTGCAGGTGTATCTGTTGTAACCTTCATGCCTTCCCAACAAAGATATTTCCTAAATCACAAAATAGTTACTCATTATAAAGAACATATGCACTTTACAAAAAATGCCTTACTTCGTAGCTTCCATTGAAATATAATTAAATGAACATGAAGATGCTTTATACAACTATTCAGAAATAGTCCTCTAGCATGACAATAATGGTATTCATAATATATTTTAATTGTAGATGTGAGGCATGAATTAAGGTTGTTACAGTCTTGACTATTTTAATTAAACCAAATACTGAGACTTGATTGATTTAGTGAGCAATGACAGATTTTGAGATTTAAATTTACAAAATCTGGCATCATTTTTTTATTTTCCTATTGGCTACCATTTGTGTGATTTCAGTACGATTTCAGGTTTGCATACGTAGCAACTTTAATACGTCTGACAATACAATATGCATTTTGTAAAATTAAGTGTCATTATATTCCACATAATTTAAGATGAGAAATAGTTACAACCAGAGCATAATGTAAGTGACATGAGGGCAGGGATTTTGCCTACTTATTTACTACTATAGTTATAGTTCCTTGGGCAGTACCTGACACAGAGTAGGCACTCAGTAACTATTTCTTAAATGAATACACTAGTGAATAATTTTTCCTCAGCAATCATTACTGGGTGCATATCAATTTTGTGCTACCAAGGGGAAAAAAAAAGACCTCGAATGTCTTGCTCTATAGCATCAATTTTCAACAGGTGGGCTAGCTGCTCCTACTATATATCTCTGGCAGTAGTTGTAGTTTGACAAATTTCCCTTGATGATACACAATTACCCCCCATACTTTACAACAAGTTTTCCCAATGTCATAAGTGCAAACCAGTTATCATGTTTCTCCCTGGGTAGATTTTTTTTTCTATTAAACAGTGACCCTCAAAGCCTAGCATGTGTGAAAATATTTCCAGAATCATCTTTTGTCCTTTGTTCAATAAAATATGACTATCTTGTGCACCAGCAGATGTAGCCAGTAGATGGTAGGCAGTTGTATGGGGTCAGCTGAAATGAAAGAAGATAGCAGACAGAATGTTAACACATGGTGGATACAATTACCAATATCGGAAGAGCCATTTTAAGTATTCAATTTGTGTGCTCACTGATTTGCAGATGTTCTGGAAAACTTCCTGTGATTTTATTTTTAGCATCTGAATCAAGAGACCATTCTAATCATTTTAAAAGTTTTTCATTATAAAGAGTTTTAAAAGAAGCTGTGCGTTAGTAACAGCTATTGAATATATACATTTTCAAAGAAAAGATACAGTTTTATATGTCTTCCCTTACACTTCTCAAAGAAAGCTGGGAAATCTGTGCATTGTTTCTCAAAAAGAAATGTAGATTTAAATCAATATAGGTGTGCCCCAATCTATGAAGACACAATTTATGAAAACATGAAATTTAAATACTCAGTTGGCATGTTAATTTTTTTTTTTTGTCTAGAGACAATTTTCATGTTCAGGAAAATCCAGCAAGATCTAATACAGACAGCACAGAGACAGAATCTTGCATTTCTGTGTTGGTTTTGTCTTATAAGGTTAAGTTGGGATTAAATTATCTTATTTGTATTATCAGAGACTTTTAAAAAATTTCTCTAACATAGAAGCTTCTATGAAAAAATTTTATTCTAAATCATGGTTCCAAAATGTCCAATGTCTGGCTGGCTATAGAACCCCCTGCAGAGTTATTTAAAAGTATATATCTTTTAAATTTATTTTTATTTTTAATTTAATTTTATTTTTTTATTTCAGCATATTATGGCGGTACAAATATTACGCTTATGTATATTGCCCATACCACCCTCACCCCTCGAAGCAGAGCCTCAAGCATGACCATCCCCCAAACGTTTCACATCTCACTCATTATGTTTCTATATACCCATCCCCTCCTTCCCCCTCCCACCTGCCTAAGACCTCACAAATGTTATTCCTATATGACCACTTAGGTGTTGATCCGTTAATACAAATTTACTGGTGAGTACATGTGGTGCTTGTTTTTCCATTCTTTTTTTTTATTTCATCATGTAACGGGGGTCAAATATTGTTAGGGTTACATATATTGCCCTTGTCACCCCTCCCCCCATATGCCAGAGCTTCAAGCTAGTCCAATCCCCAGGTAGCGCGCATGGCACACATTATGTAACTCTACACTTCCTCCCCCCTACCGCCCGCCCTCCATCCAACAAAAGACATTTTTTTTTACATTTTGGATACATTGTATAACTTTGCTTCTCCCTAAGAAGGGTTAGAGTATGCCCTTCCCCCCGACAATGCTCGCCTCATCCCTATGATGTGGGTCTTGCCCCTTCTCCCGAAACCCTGGTGAACACTACC
>VBSM01003018.1:5695123-5724256 GCA_008086735.1 Cheirogaleus medius
TTCACGGCAAATCCACTGTGTCACTTTCCTCCTTTTCCCAGCATTGCTGCCCCTCCAAGCTTCTTTGTAGTTCCGTGAAGCCGATCCTGTGGGAGAACTAACCCCTTGTGTGATTCAGATCACCTTCTTCACCTCCCATTCTGAGAGCAGAGAGCCAGAAGTTCATCCCTAATCCGCCATTTTTGACAATGCCTCTGTTTTTCCATTCTTGAGATACTTCACTTAGTAGAATGGGTTCCAGCTGTATCCAGGAATATACAAGAGGTGCTATATCACCATTGTTTCTTAAAGCTGAATAGTACTCCATGGTATACATATACCACATTTTGTTAATCCACTTATGTATTGATGGGCACCTGGGTTGTTTCCATGACTTTGCAATTGTGAACTGTGCAGCTATAAACATTCGAGTGCAGATGTCTTTTTCATAGAGTGACTTTTGTTCTTTTGAGTAGATGCCCAGTAATGGGATTGCTGGATCAAATGGTAAAAGTATAGATACCATGATCCCATCTCTGGAAATTTGTAGTTTTGTTAAATGTTTTGTTAAATATGTTTTTTATGTGAATCTCATTTATCCTGCCTCGTAAACCTCCAAATTTTGGAACTCCTGTTTTAAACACTTTCCAAATCTGTTCAATTTATTGCTCAGATTTTAAAACAGGCCTTTAATGTATGTCTTTTCATATAGCTGGTTTTATTATTCTTTTAGATGCTTTATATATGATATTGCAATTCTGTTTATTGTGCAATAATTCCTTTTCCTTTTTTATCATTATTTTATATTTTATAATTAGGTTTTATTTTCTTTTTTCAGGCACAGAATAACTGGATGACAGACTATGAACACTGCCAGAAAGGCTGATACTTGGTACTGGGGTGAGCCAGGAGAGGCACTCACCTTGCACACAAGATCTTAATGATATTTAAGTGCAATATTTTAAAAAACAAAATTATAACAAAAATCCATGATAAACAAAATAACAACATTTCAAATAAAGATAGGCTATGATTTCTTCCTTTTGCCTCAGACTCCAATATGGATAGGCATGGGACTGCTGCCAGCATCATTTGAATATGATCATTTTGAAGATATTTACAAATTAGAAAGGTGGAAAATAATGTCTTACTGTTATAATTTGTGTCATATGTATTTATTTATACATACTTTATCCATGATGCCACAATAAAGTAAGATGATGATCAAATCATACCGAATATGGCAAAATGATGTGGATTATAAGTAGGTGTGAAAGATAGGTGATTCTATTTTTTTGTAATCTTTCATGTTTTTATTTTATATCATTAAAGTCTGTATTATTTGGTCCATACCAGTCCACGATTATCATCTTCTTCGCAGATTGTTCCTTTATCAGTGTGGAATTTCTGTTTTTGTTCCCATGCTTTCTCACTTTCAATTCTGTTTTGCTGAATATTAATATTTCTTTGTTTCTTTTGTTAGTAATTTACTTGATATTGTATTTTAAATCTGTCATTTTGTTTAGATATGACTCTTGTAAATATTAAATAGTATATACCAGGAATTACATTGGTTCTCATTTGAATATCTGACTTTTAATAGGCATGCTTAATTTTTTTCCTATTTCCTGAGATAATTGGTCTATTTTCTTTTTTGTTGTTGTTGCTTTCATATTTTATTCATTTTTTTATTTTTTTATTTCAGCATATTATGGGGGTACAAATATTATGGTTATGTATATTGCCCATGACCCCCATCTCCCTCGAGGCAGAGCCTCAAGCATGACCATGCCCCAAACGTTGCACATCTCACTCATTATGTGGGATAATTGGTCTATTTTCATGTGTGTTTGTATATGCAATGCTTCAACGCCACTTCTTCTGTTCTCCTTTTTCATTTAATTTTGGATTAAGCTTTATTCCTTTCTCTGTTCTATTAAGTTACACTTTCATTTTGTATCCTTTTACTAGCTTTCATTACATTTTTACTATTTAAACAAAAGTCTTAAATTACTGGGACAATTAGATATCTACCTGCAAAAGACTGAAATTGGGACCCTATCTCAAATCATCTATAAAAATACACTCAAAATGGGTCACAGACCTGTATGTGAGAGCTGAAACTATAAAACTTTCATGAGAATTCACAAGTTTAAATCTTTTTTTGTTGTTATTCTAAGCTTATTTTTTTTTTATTTCAGGAAATTATGGGAGTACAGACATTTTGGTTACATGTTATGACTGCCACATCCCAACCATGATTTGAGACGTGACCTTCCTCCTCCCCTACAACACTCACCACGTCCATTAGTTGTGAGTTTACCCACTCCCAATCCCCCTATCCCGAAAGAGTATTACTACTGTGTGATCACCTTAGTGTTGATCAGGTAGTGCCAGTTTGAAGGCGAGTACATATGGTGCCTATTCTTCCATTCTTGTCATACCTCATTTCAGAGAATGGGCTTAAGCTCTATCTAGGAAAATATAAGAGGTGCTAGATCACCATTGTGTTTTGCAATTGAGTAATATCTCAATGCATACATATACCATATTTTACTAATCCACTCATGGATTGATGCGCACTTGGATTGTTTCCACATCCTTGCTATAGTGAATTGTGCAGCCAAACCACCCTGAACGCTCCCGATCTCATCTGATCTCAGAAACTAAGCAGGGTCGAGCCTGGTTAGTACTTGGATGGGGACAAGTTTAAATCTTTGTGACCTGGAATCAGGCAATAGTTTTTTAAATATGACATCGAAAACACAACCTAAGGGGGTAGGTATCCCAATTACACTGATTTGATCTTTACAAATTATATGAATATATTAAATTATACTGTAAACCCTGAAAATATGTATATCTATTATGTATCAATTAAAAACATTAAAAAAGGAAGAAACCAGAAAGAACTTTAAAAACACATAATAAACAATAACAAAAAAATAGATAAATTGAACTTTATCAAAAGTCAAAACTCTGTACTTCAAAGCACACCATCAAGAAAGTAAAAAGACAACCTGAAATATGGAAGACAATATTTGAAAATCATATAACTGAATATAGTACTTCTATCTAGAATATACTAAGAACCCTTAAAACTCAGTGATAAAAAGCCTAAGCCAACTAGAACAAGGCCAAAGTAGTTGAATATTTTCTCTATTAAGATATATAGACAGCAAATGAACATATGAAAAGATGCTCAGCATCATTAATCATCAGGGAAATGAAAATCAAAACCAGATTAGGATGGCCAAAATAATAAAGAGAGATATTAACAAGTGTTGGCAGCATGTGGAGAAATTGGAACTGTCATACATTATTGGTGTGATTGTAAAATGCTACAGCAACTCTGGCAAACAGTTTGGCAGTTTCTGAAAATGGTAAAGAGTTAACATATGATTCAGTAATTCCACTCCTAGGTATATACCAAAGAGAAATGAGAATACATGTTCACACAAAAACTTGTACATAAGTGTTCATAGCATTATTATTTATAATAGTCAAAAATTGAAAACAACCCTAGTGTCCATCAACTGATGAATGGATAAATAAAATTTGATATATCCACACAGTGGAATATTATTTGGCAATAACAAGAAATAAAGTACTAATACATGATACAACATGGATGAACCTTAAAATCATCCTAATCAGTGAAAATTAAGCACATAAATACAGATATTATATGATTACATTTATAGGAAATGTCCATAATAAGCAAATCTTCAGAGACAGAAAGTAGAGTAGTAGTTGTCTACTGCCAGAGGGGTGGTGCAATAAATGAAGAGTAATTGCTAATGGGTATGAGATTTCCTTTTGGGATGATGAAAATGTTTTAAAAGTAGAAAGTGGTGATGGTTACACAATTCTCTGAATTCACTTAAAAAAACACTGAATTGTATGGTTCAGAAGTGTGAATTTTATGGTATTTTATTTCAAAGTTTTTATTAAAAATCTAAAATTGGTGAGTTTGTCTATTTTTCTAAGATAGCTTGCTTTAATATCATTATTTTCTTGGGTTAGATTTTCCTATTTCAAGGGAGTGCTCGCTCTCTCTCTCTCTCTCTCTCTCTTGAATCAGAATTACTTTTTATGCTTCAGAATTATTGATGAGGGCCATCTTGAATGGGAGGTTGTTGTTTTATTTTGTTTTAAATCATACGTGTCCCTGCATATTAGGTAAGGCACCAGCTAGATGTTTTGGGTTTGGGGACACCAAAGAGAGTCACATGAGCAACTTGGAACTCTTTATATAACACAATCCTAGTCACCATATCTACCACAGGCACCTTTGAAATGGACAGTTAAGTCTACTTCTAAACATAGGCAGAGGGTGCAATTTTAGGCCCTTGCTATCCAAACACTTAGCAATAAATTCACTCTCTGTTACTGCAGGATATTAGAATCCTGGCCCTCACAGCTTGTTTCTGATTGTGGCTTCCTGTGGTTTTGTACCTTCAGTTAGTGTTCTGCACTGTGGGTTTCTTCTCTCTCTGGCCAATAGATAGTCTAACCTTCAATGCCAATGCAGTTAGGCATTTTTTTTTTCTTTTTTTTAGTAGAGACGAGGTCTCGCTCATGCTGGTCTCGATCTTCTGACCTCAAGCGATCCACCCGCCTCGGCCTCCCAGAGTGCTAGGATTACAGGCGTGAGCCACCGCGCCCGGCCCAGTTAGGCATTTTTAAAATAAAAAAGAAAGCACACAGGCTTCCATGTTTTCAGTGAAAGAGGAGGTTTTAGTATTTGCCCAGTCATCTACCTTATCTGTGAAACTAATCAAGGATAGGAACATGGAGGTAGAATTTAGCTAATGTAAAATACAAAGAAATTGTGTGCATGTGATAAAAGTATTATTAATATTTAGGTATGATCACTACTAGTGAATTTTAATATTTCCTTGTATCTTTGCTAACATGTTATAGTTTATTTTAGTGAACTAATTTTTCTTATCCTTTTCCCTATTCATCTGTTTGAAACTTGGTCTTTTCCTAATCAGTTCTTATGAGCTACAAACGTGGTTCACTTTATTTATATTTTGACTTTTAACTTCAATTTTTTTTACAATATGCAAAGTAGTTTAGTTATTCAATGAAATCTGTTACTCTTCTTTGTGTTTTACTATTTTAATACTGATTCTTTTATATTTTTTTTCTATTAAAAAAATTTTCCCTCTCTGTATTAGACTCTAAGCTCCCTCAAGGCAGAGTTTGGGTCCCTAGCTTCTAGCACTGTGCTTGACACACATAATTACTTAATGGATCAATCTCTTAAAATATCTGTGTTTCTCTGAATATCTTCTTATAAAAGTCATTTTTTTCTTAAATCAGCATATAACAACAGGTAACTATTCCTCAGCTAGGTAAAACTATCTCTGCAGCATGGTATCTTTCTTTACACATTGTCAGCACTCAGTGCATGTTTGAGTGATTGATGACTAGGTTCATTCATTCATGTAATAATCAATCAATTTCAAAGGAATAGTTTTAGTTTCCACCTAGCATCTAAGTGGCAAAACAAACTAATTGAGAGTCTCAAAGGGCCATGATTTCGATATTTGAGTAACCATAATATAGAACAAGATGCTACATCTTTGACTCCTAATATCTATGATACACACTCTCTTTTTTCCTCTACCTTCCCTTCATCAGATCTCATAGCCCACAGCAGGGAAAGCTTTACCAGATCATCATCATCCCTGTCTGTTTGTTTCTACCAGGGTTCAGACCTGGGGCAAGATGTGCTTTTCCTGATTCTTTTTTTTTTTAATTTTTTTTTATTTCAGTAAATTATGGGGGCACAAATTTTAAGGTTTCAAATTCATAATTGCAAAGCTGTGGAAACAACCCAAGTGCCCATCAATTCATGAGTGGATGAATAAAATGTGGTATATGTATACCATGGAGTACTATTAAGCTCTAAGAAATAATGGTGATATAGCACATCTTGTATTTTCCTGGATACAGCTGGAACCCATAATACTAAGTGAAGTTTCCTGATTTTTACGTAAAAAACACACTTTGAAAAAAATTAGGAAATGATCTCAGTGTGTTTGGGACAGTTCAAGAAGCAAAAAAATATTCAAGACAGACCAAAACACTGAACACTTACGTTTAACTAACTTCATTTTTTTTTTTTTGCTAGAATGAAAACCTTATTAACGCAAATAATCCTCCTTATGCAAATAAACTTGTCATGAAATATGGTGTTTATCATGGTCACAGTGAAATAAGAATACATTGCTTGTGATCTCTTAAAATTGCTATGAATTCTTGATTTTGAAGTGGACTGTCAATCATCAGATTTTTTCTCTTATCCTATTGCATTTGCATACCTCAGAGAAAACACCACAGAAGTACAAAGAATGAAATTTCACTGCCATGTTGCAAAAATTAGTTTTAACACAGATTGTAACTGAGAAACAAAAAATGAGACTTGAGACGCAACTGAAATATGTTCTATTAATATTTATATTGAGTTTCTCATTGGATACATGTCTAGACTAGTTGACTCTTTTAAAGAATAAACTATTTTTTACCTTACTGCTGAGAATTTCTTCAATGAGAGTATATAATTTTTTTAGTATATAATTTTCTTTCTCTTTTATTTGTTATTTTATATTTCTCTTGCTTCAATCCTCAAAATAGTCAATAGCTCTTTCTTGTATAGAATAGAAGCCACCTTATTTATCATTGATTTCGGAGTCAGCTATAATTTGTTTCCCAACCATTTTTTCCAACATTATTCCTTTAAATAATAATCAAATTGATAATATTAATAGTACAATTTTGTTGATGATTACTTACAATGTGCCATTATCTCTTTTAATCCCATTATATACATTATCTCATTTAATTATCACAGCAAACTTCATAGTAGCTACCATTTTTGAGATGAGGAACTTAAGGCTCAAAAAGGATAGATAACTTGCCCAAGGTCAAATAGCCAGTATGTGTAATAGATACTCTGTCTGATTCCAAAGATTGTGCATTAACCCTCATATTTTTGATAGACAAGTTACACTGGCCTACATGTCATGACCTAAATATCTTTACCTCAAATGTTCATATGTTTTATTGTCTTTTTATCAACTCTGGATCAATGTATTCATCATTTTAAAAATATTTCAATGTTCTTTCCAAATGCTGAGAACTTCCATGCTATAGCACCACAACAACCCAAATATGTTCTTTTGTATATGCCCTTGGAATTTTGCTTGTATTTAGGTTGAACTCATATTTAATTGTAATTATTATATTACTATTGTTTGATTATAAGTTATACGCCATCACCTTATAATCTCAGAAACTGTTCATGTAAGAAAACCTCAGAATCACATCCACTTAGGATTTGAAAAGAAGGGATCTTTGAGATCATCTTTTCAACTCCCCATACTTCACAAAATGGGAAAATGGACATCGGCAGAACTGACTGTATAAGATTATACAGTTCATCAACTGCAGATCTAGGAAGAAAAGTCAAATCTCCTTAACTACAGATCACTGTCTTTTCATCCATATGCCAGAGTAAGTAGTTATTCTCCCAAGAGATTTTCAAAAGACCTTTTTTCCTAAGCAAAGTATCTCAAGAATGGAAAACAGACACCACATGTACTCATTATTAGATTGGAAGTAACCAGTGATCACGTATGTGCACAGAGGGAAGTAAAAGTCAGTGGAAATCAACCAGGGGGGAGGGAGGAGGAGAGGGGCAAAAACCTATCTAATGGATACAATGAACACTATTTGGGTGATGAACACACCTATAGTCGGGACACAAGCATTACAAAACAATCCATGTAACCTAAAACATTTATACCCCCTTAATTTTTTGAAAATTTATAAAAAGATTACACAGCACCTGAATGTGAGATTCATGAATGCTTCTGAGCTAGCCCCATGGCCTAACCATAACAGTATCCTTAGCTAGCTACATCTCCTAGATCTGAGTGATCTGGGTTTGACACATTTTGACTCTTATTTCAAATTTTTTTTCCCATTCATTTGTAGTATCTTTCCATCCTACTTATCATTCACGTCACTGGTTTTCTTCCAAACCAAATAAAAAAACAGCCACAGGCTAGACATAGAATCTAAGTGAGACATAGCTGGGTATGAGTGTCAGGTGGACCCAGTGTTGGACAAGGATTATGGTTCAGGAATGGCAACTTTTTCAGACTCCTTTCCATAAAAGAATATGTGCTAAGAATTGTGGAGCATCTCATTGAACTCCCATGGCCTGTGGCCAATAGATAACCAAAAATTGTTAGTTAAGCAAGATTTTCTTAAGCCAATCTTAATATACTTATTATACTCACTTGCTTCAGTCTTCACAAAATATGAATTAACCATGTTTTTTGGATTGCCCTTTTTTAGTTAGCTGAATCCAATAAGTATTAAATAACATTTTGACAAGTGGTTTTCTCAGGTGAATAATACTCTGACAATAAGCCACTGTCCATCATTCCCTCATGTGCTATTATTTCTAGTCAAGAAATTTTCCTTTGTGTAGAGAGATTCAGAAGAGGGTGTTACAGATATAGCATGGCAAATATCTGACTTGCTTCATACAAATGGTGATCAAAATACTCTGAAGAGGAATGGTGCAGTTATAATATGCTCACTAATCTACCTGCTAAGACCTCTAAAATAATATTTATTAGAGATTTTCTGCAAATCAAATTTTATAATGGACATAATATTTACTTATTCACTTGCTCATTCTTTGTTCATTTAAAATAATATATATGGAAGAATTTGGAAAGTGAGCCAACAGCCTCTACAATATTGTGATTTCTATAAGATAATGTACCATTTATAGATTGAATCACTCATGAGATATGTCTCCTGTACAGATTTCTAAAAATATAGTAATATGAAAAAGTCCCTCTGACAGAATCAAATGCAATAACATTTTTAACAATGTATTATTTATCTTTCTTTACCAAGAAGACAGATGTATACACATACATGCAAAATAGAAGATATTTAATGATACAGAAACCTGCTGAGAAATTATTGGCCTTTATTCACAAAATAATACAATAATCTTAAGAAATATACATATATAACATATAACTAGATAGCATTAACTTATTGAATATTTATATCAATCTGGATTCTAAAATTTTTAACAAGTTATTTTTCCTTAAACCTAATACGTTTATGATAATTTTAATATGGATTTGGCATATACAAAATTTGAAATTTTTTAACTACTCAAGCGACTAAGTATTTGTCCTATGCTTAGTGCTGTGCTAGGCAATGAAGGTGCTACAAGTCTATATAAAGCATGAGACTTGCCTTTAAAGAGTTTACTATCTAATTTGGAAAACTGTAGAGTGATTGTCTGAGATGGTTCCCTTGTGAGATGCCCCTACTAGTCTCACAGGGTAACAGCTTCAGAGCTCTTTTCTATAATATAAAAGTGGTTGTTGAAGTAAGGAAGTAGCTAAATTAATTTCTGCAACAGGTTTCCATAAGTTAGCTCTTTGACTTCTTTAAAATAAGATTTCCATATTTTGTTTTAATTTCTATTAATATCTCATAAACAAAGTGCTTAAGAGTACACACAAAAAGGAAATTAACATTCTTTATCACATTTTCCATCAAATCTCGCACAGAACTGATTTATACATAGTTCATAAAAATAAACATCACTTGTACAATGAAAGTAGGGAATAATCACTTTTGAATTTAACAAGAAATAGTTCATTAAAATACTGAAACATTTATAATTTTAACCTTTCATTGGAGTACCCTCATTTGTGACACATGAGCCACATATGCTGTTCTGTCTTCCAATCAAATGTTTCCAATTTCAATGGCCAGTTAGCCCTCAGTAATTAGTGCATTTCATTATTTCTTGATTTGAAGAAAATCGTAAATTATACACACAAATCAATGCAAATAAGCTGTGAGCTAATTATCTTATTTTACATAATATAACAGTAGAAGAAAGATCTTCAGTGATGTATAGAGAAAAAAATTAAAAGGGGCCAAAGGAGGCCGGGCGCGGTGGCTCACGCCTGTAATCCTAGCACTCTGGGAGGCCGAGGCGGGTGGATAGCTCAAGGTCAGGAGTTCGAAACCAGCCTGACCAAGAGCGAGACCCCGTCTCTAAAAAAAAAAAAAATAAAAAAAAAATAAAATAAAATAAAAGGGGCCAAAGGAAAAGAATCTGTAAGCATACTTACCCACCAGCCCTTTCTCTAAATAGGGCATCTCTTGAATTGGTGTCTGTCTGGGTCACCCAGTGGAAGCTGCTCCACATCTGTCCTCTGTGTTCTTTTACCCACAGCCATGAGAACTGCTGAGGACCTTTCTAATGCTATCTTAGCACTCCATATCCTTCCTTCCCTACTCTTTCCTGTCCGATTACCTTGCAGTCCTTTCTTGCCTGATTAGTATTGATCAGTATTCTAGCAATTCTTTCACCTTCAGAAATTTCCAGACAAGTAGTCATCAGTTTTCATGTTCATGTGTATACCCAAATTCTAGGACATGCATGTGAAATTCTATCAAGAATCCCCTTGGAACATTCGCCTCACTTGCTTGGCAGCACCAGATGGCCCTGAAGATTCTTCAGTTCAGCAAACTTTCATTTGGGGAGAGAGGTGGCAGTATTTCCTTCTAATAGACACTGCCAATCTTTATGATCGAGTTTCTTGCAGCCTTCCCTTACTTGGCTACCAGGAATAAAGAAAGTAACTGCCCTCCTCCACCCCTGAAGAAGTAAAAGGTAAAAACTCTATAAACGCCACATTCCTCACAAGGCCGATGACAGTGTTGACTTTCCCCTTACTTTTTACAATCTTCTGTTAAAGATGGTTAGGGTGGAGGTGAGGGGTAAGTAGGTGGTTGCTTATATAGGGCATAAAATGCTGATTTTTAGTGATGCCACAAAGCTGATGACTGACATCAATCATTTGCAGCTATCTTTAGTATGTGCAGTAATTATAACCTCTTTGTCTTTATCCTCATGTTGGTTTCTAGTCATCAGTTCAAGGGCAAAAGGAAAAGTTTTAGTTAACATTCTATTTTGATTTGAGACTATCCCTTGTGTTTAATTTACTGTTCCTTTAATAACTTCTTGTGATGGAGGCTTGGGCATAATATATGCATTTAAACTCATGTTTTGATGTAAAACATCTTTATTATTATTCAGTTCCAAATATATTCTAAATATTTTAATTTCTTCTTTAATCTATGGATAATTTAGATGTCAATTTCTTAAATTTTACACATTTGGTTATTTATAGCTGTCTTTTTATTATCTAGTTTTTCTTTTATATTATGTTAGGCAGAGAATATATTTTGTCTGATGCTTATTTCTATAAAATTTGTTGAAATGATGTATGGAACAGCACATGTACAGTTTTGGAAATTGTTTCTTGTGTACTTGAAAAGAATATTTATACTTACATTATTGGGTGCAATGTTCTATATATGTAATTTAAGGCGAGAAGATTTTTTTCCTGATAGTTTTATCAGTTATTGAGAGTTATATAAAATATTTAATTATGATTATGCATTTGTCTTTATGATTTTTAATTAGATAGTGTTTACTCTTTATATTTTGAAGATACGTTATTAGATGCATAAACATTTAGAATTATTATATGGCAATGAATTTTCCTAAAATCTACTTTCTTTTCAAATAGCTATACCACCTTGGTTTTGGTTAGTGTTTACATAATTTACTTTTCACATTCTTTTACTTTCAAACTTTCTCTATACCTATGTTTAAAAGGTATCTCTTATAAGCACCATTTAATTATGATTTGTTTTGTTTTTTATAACCTATCTGACAACTTTTGCTTTTTAGTTGAAATGTTTACTGTATTTACATTTAATTACTTATATATTTGGAATTACTCACTACTTGCTTTATACTTGTCTAAACCCTGAATGGTTTTCAACTTACAATGGTCCAATTTAAGAATTTTTAACTTTATCATGGTGTGAAAGTGATACATATTTAGTATGCTGCTCAACTGATAATGGAGTTATGCCCCAATAAACCCATCATAAGGTGAAAATATATTTTATATATATATGTATATATATATATATGAACTTTTCTTTAGCGTATGTATAGTACAGCTTTTCTACTTGTTCTTAGAGGGAAGTTAGCTCCAAATCACTTAGTACACTATTGGTAGGAGGGGAATTCTCCTAAAACTATCCTGTTTTAACTACATTTTATTCTTTTAGAAAAGTAAATTCTTTACCACTTATTACTTTGAAATTTCTTCCCTAATTTCATATATTTATTCTTACATGTGACTTTTAGAATATTTTTTCAATTCATAATATAGAATTGCCTTGCATTTATTGATTTATTTGGGAAAGTTGCCATTGTTTTACTAGGGTTTTATTAGAGTATGATTTGAAAATAATGATAATTTTGGCCCCTTCTTTTCAATTTTGATATCATTTACTTTTATCTTCTTCATGAAATTTTAAATAAAAATATGCCCAATTCTTTTATTTTCAGCATGAAGCTGCCTAATGAATCTTTTTAAACAAAAAAGGTTATGTATGTATTTTTCTATTTTTTAGTTCATTTTTAATTTTTTTTCTTTTTTTTTTCTATCAGAATAATACGGGTATACAAATGTTTAGGTTACATGTATTGCTTTTTCCCTGCCTGAGTCAGAGCTATAAGCATGTCCATCCCCTAGACAGTGTGCCCCACACCCATTAGGTGTGAATATACCCATCCCCTCCCACATGTCCAACACCGGATGAATTTTACTACCATATGTGCACATAAGTGTTGATTGATTAATACCGATTTGATGGTGAGTACATATGGTGCTTGTTTTTCCATTTCTGTGATACTTCACTCAGTATAATGGGCTCCAGTTCCATCCAGGGTAATACAAGATGTGTTGGTTCATCATTGATTTTTGTGGCTGAGTAGTAATTCATGGTATACATAAACCATATTTTATTAAACCACTGATGTATTGATGGACACTTGGGTTGTTTCCACAACTTTGCAATTATGAATTGTGCTGCTATAAACATTCCAGTGCAGGTGTCTTTTTTGTAGAGTGTCATTTGATCTTTTGGGTAGATGCCCAGTAGTGGGATTGCTGGATCAAATGGTAGATCTACTTGTATCTCTTTGAGGTATCTCCATATTGCTTTCCACAGAGGTTGCACTAGTTTGCAGTCCCACCAGCAGTGTAGGAATGGTCCTATCTCTCCGTATCCATGCCAACATTTATTGTTTTGGGACATTTTGGTAAAGGCCATTCTTACTGGAGATAAGTGATATCTCATTGTGGTTTTGATTTGCATTTCCCTGATGATTAGAGATGTTGAGCATTTTTTCATATGTTTCTTGGCCATTAGTCTTTCTTCTTTTTAAAAGTTTCTGTTCATGTCCTTTGCCCACTTTTAGATGGGATTGTTTGATTTTTTTTCTTGCTGATTTTCTGAGTTCTATATAGATTCTAGTTATTAGTCCTTTATCGAATGTGTAGCATGCAAATATTTTCTCCCATTCTGTAGGTTGTCTATTTGCTGTCATGATAGTTTCCTTGGCTGTTCAGAAGCTTTTTAATTTGATCAGACCCCATTTATTTATTTTTGTTGTTTCTGTGATTGCCTTTGGGGGTCTTCTTCATAAATTCTTTCCCTATGCTGATGTCCATAAGAGTTCATTTTTAAAATCAGGAATTAACGTATCCTTTAGTCTATTTTTCTTTTCCTTTAACTAGTATTTATTTTAGGTCTGCTAGCCAGAGAGTCACGTTTTATAGGTATTACAATGTACAAAAGAGAGTGAGACAATTTCCAAGCTTTAATGAAGCTTACAGTCTTATATTACTCAGTCTAAGCAAGAAACATGGTTTATTCAAAAGGGAAAATTCAAGAAATCATAATGAACAGCCTATTTACAAAGATGTAGGGAGGGTCAAGGAAAACTAACAAATGTTGTGAAAGCATACTTGAGTCAACAAGATTGGAAAGTTACTACTATCCGAAGGCCTAAAGGGACAAGGTGAGGCAATGCTTTTTGGAACCCAGAGTACAAGCACTATCTCTAGGAGAGTTTTGACCACAGGAGCTATTAACAGATACACAAATGAAGCCAAAACGGCCTACAGTCTATAAGGGAGGGAAGCAAAGGAATTCAACCTCTCTTCTTCCTCTCTCAGATATCTTGCCAGTATCATCCTTTGGCTGGATCTTTTTAGAAGCCAGAGGGTATACTCCAGGGATTAGGGGGGTTGAGGGGGTAAACTCACACCTAATGGACACTGTGAGCATTGCAGAGGGGAGGGGCATGCCTCTAATCCCTGCTTGGGTGAGGCAAAAACATAAAATGTAACCAAAATATTTGTACCCTCATAATATCCTGAAATAAAAATTTAAAAAAAAAGAGAAGTGAAAGGGTAAGAAAACACAAGCAAGCCAGGTTCCTGGAAAATAGAATACCATGGAAAGGGATAAAAAGTTGATCTATAGAGACAAATAAAGAATAACTAGCATATAATATATGAAAACTTGCATTTAAGTAGGTGAGTATTATGTAGAATAATAAGTGCTATGACAGAGGAAGTTCTGCATGGCATGGAAAATTTTAGAAGAGACATCTCTGATTTGCTGCTCTGTAGCATCTCTTGGACACTTTTGCCCACCTGTTCTGGTTTAGTCAGATCCACGTCTGCATCTGTACTCATATTTAGTGATTTTTAAAAATGTTTTATTATGAAATTTTTCAAATGTACACAAAAGTAAAGACAGTAGTATAATTAGTTGCCAAGTATCCATCACCTACTTCAACAATTACCACTGCTTTGTAATCTTGATTCTTCTATCTCCCACTACTCTTTTTAATTTTAATTTTGAGAGAAGTTTAAAACAGATGCCAGTATTTTGTTATCTTACCAGAAAACACTTAAATGCACATTTCTTGCTGATAAGAATATTTTAAATAGATTTTGCAGATCACCATACCATCATCACACCTAACAACATTAACTAATTTAAGAAAATTAATTAAACATTCTACTGTCTTAAAGCTGAATAATACTCCATGGTATACAATGGTGATATAGCACCTCTTGTATTTTCCTGGATACAGCTGGAACCCATTATACCAAGTGAAGTATCCCAAGAATGGAAAAATAAGCACCACATGTACTCACCAGCAAATTGGTATTAACGGATCAACACCTAAGTGGACATATAGGAATAACATTTATCGGGTGTCGGGCAGGTGGGAGGGGGAGGAGGGGACGGGTATATACATACATAATGAGTGAGATGTGCACCGTCTGGGGGATGGTCATGCTTGAACCTCTGACTTGAGGGGGGTAGGGGGGCATGGGCAATATACGTAACCTTAACATTTGTACTCACATAATATGCTGAAATTAAAAAAAGACAAAAAAATTCTACTGTCGCCTAATATCATCTATACTCAGATTTCCCTCAGATCATTGAATTGATTGAGGGAGAAACCTGGTCATTTTTACTATAGAGCATCCAACATTCTGGATTGACAGATTACTTCCTCATGACATTATTTAATTTGTCCCTCTTTTTCTATTATTTCCTATAAATTCATAGGTAGCTCTAGAGCCTTAATTGTAATTTGGTTCAATTTTAGGCAAGAATATATAGTGAATGATGGTGTGTATTTCCTATTACATCACAATGGAGGCATGTAATGTAAGATTGTCCTACTTTGAGTAATGTAAACTATAATAATGGGTTCAGGTGATGTCAGCCTGAACCTTTTTATCATCAAAGTTTTCATCAACATTTCTCCTAATGTTTTTAGCATTAATTGATTATTATGGCCAAGATATATTATGCCTTCAGGAGTTACAAAATGGAGATTTTATCATTCTATCATCCCTCCTTAATTTATCAGTTGTAACTCTTGTATAAAAAAATAACTTCCCCCCTTGATTATTTAGTTACTTTGAAATACACATCATCTGGAAATGCAGGGTAAATGCTTAAGTTTTCCACTTCTTATTTGTAATTTTTTAGAACAGATCCACTTGTCTGTTTTTCTGAACGCTAACCCCAAGGTAAGCGAGGAAATAATGGAACAAGAAGGAAGGTGGAAAATAGGATAGAATGTAGCTTGCTGGAGGAGATGGCCTGAATCATAAACTACTGGTAAAAAGAAGAAACCTCAAAAACTCAACCCAATAATTTATTTAATTTTAAAAATTGTTTACATTTTTTAATAAAAATAATTTTTACCTGATTAAAAAAATAACAATGGGTTGATGCTTTAGCAATTCCCAATGCTAACTAATGAGTTTTTATCAATAGAAATTTATATATTTTTATATATTTGATTTGTTTTAGTCCACTGAAGTCACTGTTGCTCAAATTGTACCATTTTCTGAAAACCAGCAGGATTTTTCTGAAGGTAACTTCTAAATTCACATTTCACTTAACTTGAAATTGGATTCTGTCTTTGGATTATAGTCACTCCTGACATCTACCCTTTTAAAATACTATATGTTGCTATTGGACTTTGATGGGATACTATATGAACACTCTTGAATGCTCTAGTCACCAGCCACACATTGGATAGTGGTCAACATTCATTTTAACATTCTAAGGTATCATCAATTAAAGCTGGTTAAATTCTATGTCAGACATGCCATTGAAATGAGATTTGATCTTTAATAACTCTCTACATCTATAAATTCTGTTTATACTCATTGTTATGGAACTTAGAGCCCTCTGTGATACATCCTTAAACTCATTTCTCATTATTAATACTATTTCACCCTACCTTATTGTTCCTCAAGTTGTCTTTTTCAGTTTCTGAAAGACATATTTATTTTGGATACCCCTTGAAAGTCTAAGATCATTGACGTTTCTGAACTAATTTTGGGAAAGCTAAATAGAATTTGAAATCAAAACAGTAGATGATGTACTAGCAAGTTTTTAAGTTCATCTAACTCCCTTTATTCTTGTTCTAGGCTCACCAAGATAGTACTGCCAATTATGGGACTTCCTAGGTAGGTCTTACGTTCAAAAAGAGACTGCTTTCACCCGAGTAATTACTGACCCATTCCTTTTTAAGTTATATTTTTCATTATAATCAAGTTTCTGGCATTTTTATTATAGGTGGCTTTCCACACTGTGTCTTTTACATAAGGAACATCTATAGGGAACAGATATCTTAACTATAGTGCCTGGTTACTAACACAGGTCAATTTATCACTGCAAATTAATTATTTTTTTTCTGATCAGTTTTATTAGCCAGCAGGATGTGAAGCTACTCACCCTCAGGGTGCTGATAACTCAGATTGCTGAGTCAACAATGCTGCAGAATACATTTTAGACCTTGCATCATGGTAATGATTGTATCACTGTGAGACAGTCTGCAGTCTTTCCCTTAGTGATACAAGACTTTGTGTTGGCTTCATCCTCATTTGTCTTATTTTATCTTACACACGCAGAACTTGCAAGACCTCATAGATTATATTATCATGTGATCTAGTTATTTTATTTTACAGATGAGAAAACTGAAGCCATAGGAGGGGAGAACTTATCGAAGATTACAAAGAGTCATGAAAAAGTCATGATTTATTTCAGGTCTCCTGATGCTCAATTGAGCATTCTTTTCATTATTTGGTGCTCCTAAATGGACAAAAAACATTTTTCTATTATCATTTGGACTTCATACATACGCGTGTATCATAAAACTTTAATGATGTCTAAGATCTTAGAGATCATCTAACTCATTGTTTCTAAACAGGAATCTATGGACTGGATATGTTAGAATGATCTCTGGAGATTTTCATTCCATAGGACTGGGATTAAGATAAAAGATTATATATTTTTTAATTTCCTGGATGATTCTCCTGCACAGAAAGATTTAGAAAGCCTTGATCTCTTATAATTCCTCACTTTTACAGATGGATTAAGAGAGTCCTAGGAAGAAGTAATCTTACATTTACATATAATTTATTGCTTAGGGTCTAGAGTTACATCACTCTTGACTTTTCAACAGTTATTTACAAATCCAGCACTATGTACTGAAAAAAATTGGAGTTTTTCAGTGTGCAACATGTAGATTAGGGGAGTAATAAAAGCAGCACAGTGTCCTAGAGTAAATCCTAAAGCAGATTGTGAACTCAGTCGCAAATGCCATTTGGACACAAATGTTTTCTGCTTTTATTTCTGCTACGTAGATAACTTATACTGTTGGATGTATTCAAAAAGGCAGAAAGCCATAATTAGAAGAAGGCCATAACACACATTGCCATCATCAAATTTAGAGAAGTAGTAACTGAAGAGGTTATTAAGTCAAAGTTGGATGTACTTTGGAAGTGTATTCAGGTTCTGAAGGGCCTCACAGCAAAGTATTCATGTCTTTGGAGGTTGTTCTTAGCTACATACTAGGATCAGGAATGTAGGGTGTACTTTACTGCTCCTGAGCAGTGCTGGGGCTGTAACTTTAACTCATTTTAGATGCTCATATGCCTATATCAACTGTCTATGTCAGTACCTCCTCAGATGTGTATCTGTATATTATTTTCCTTAATGATACTGAGCACCCGTATATACCAGGCACAACTATAAACCATTTTATGGTCAGATAAGGGAGCAAGACAACTTACATAGGTCTTAAATAAAAGATAAGTTCACTAACTGCTAACTGCTGTACTTGTTCAGGGGCAGGATTTATCATATTCAATTTGTGTCAGATAAAGGGAAAGGTTGATGGCATATGATATGGGCCTTAGAGAATGGGTAATAGAGGGAAGTGGCCAGAGAGAGAGAGAGAAAGAGAGAGAGTGTATGCAAGAGAGAAGGTGGAGGAGGAAGAGGAGAGAGAAGAGAAAAAGGAGAAGGAATGAATGAGAGCATTCATTCCAAGCATAGGGAACTGTATCAACAATGCCATGGATGCAATAGAGTCCAAAATATATCAGGTCAGACTAACCCAGAGACTTATCCTTAACATATCTTCTTTGATAGGATATTTCCACCCCTAGTTCCTTTAAGAAACTTACAAATGAAAATTCCTGCCTTCTATGTATTAATGAAGAGTAATGGCTTTCATAGATCGGTGATAAACAGAGAGATGAATTTTAATATCACCTATAGGCCAGATTTGGTATTAATGGAAAACTAGAGCTCTAACAATGATAAAATATGCTGGAAGGTGGGACAGTGGTGTTAAGGTAAAAGGAGTAAAGGATTTGGAAACAGAGGAGCAAAGTTTCAGCCTCTCTTTTGGCTACTAATTAACTGTATGATCTTGAGTTTTCATTCAATATCTTTTGTACCTCAATTTCTTTATTTATAAAAACAGTATGAAAATGCTTATTCTTTCCAACCCTCTGGATTGTTGCGATGACCAAATAAGATAAATGCAAAGTTAAGTGTTAATACGGAATGTGATTATTATTAGCAGTGATAATGGTAGCATAGAAATTTTTGTATCTTTTTTTCTTTTTTTTAATTTCCTCTAATTATGGGGGTACAAGTATTGTTAGGGATACATATATTGCCCCTGCCACCACTCCCCCACCCCGCTGTGCCAGAGCTTCAAGCATGTCCAAACCTCAGGTGGTGCGCACCTCACCCATTATGTAAATATACACCTTTCCCCTCCTCCCTCCTCCCACCAGTCCACAACCCGATAAAAGTTTTGTTTTGTTTTGTTTGTGACATTTTGGTTACATTGTATATCTTTCTGTCTCCCTAAGAAGGGTTAGAGGTAATCCCTTCCCAACGAAAATGTACGTCACATCCCTAAGATGTGGGTCTCCCCCCACACACTCCCTGGTGAACACGACAACTATTTGAGTATCATAGTTTAAATCAGTCAGTACCAATTTGATAGCAAGTAGATGTGTAGCCCATCTTCCAAATCTTGTGTTGCCTCACTTTGGATAATGGGTTTAAGCTTTATCCAGGATAGCATAAATGGTGCTAGCTCACTGCCGGTTCTTAGAATTGAGGAGTATTCCATTGTGAGCATATACCAAATTTTAATTATCCATTCATGAATTGACGGTCACTTGGGTTGTTTCCATGACATTGCAATAGTGAATTGTGTTGCCATAAACATATGGGTACAGATGTCTTTATAATAGAAAGTCTTATGCTCTTTTGGGTAGATGCCCAACAATGCTATTGCTGGACCGAATGGTATTTCTATTTCTAGCTGTTTGAGGTATATCCGAATTCGTTTCCACAAAGGTTTCACTAATTTGTAGTCCCACCAGCAGTGTAAGAGTGTTCCTGACTTTCCACATCCTCGCCAGCATTTGTTGTTTTGGGATTTCTTGATACAGGCCATTCTCGCTGGGGTTAGGTAGTATCTCATTGTGGTTTTGATTTGCATTTCTCTGATAATTAGAGATGTTGAGCATTTTTTTATATGTTTGAAGGCCATTATTCTGTCTTCTTTGGAGAAGTTTCTGTTCATTACCACCACCCATTTTTTTAATGGGGTTGTTTGATTTTTTCTTGTTAATTCTATAAGTTCTAGATAGATTCTTGTTATTAGGCCTTTATGAGAAGTGTAGAGGGCAAATATTTTCTCCCACTTCGTGGGTTGTCTATTTGCTCTACTGATACTTTCCTTGGCTGTGCAGAAACTTTTTAATTTGATCAGATCCCATTTGTTTATTTTTGATGCGGCAATGATTGCCTTGGGGGTCTTCCTCAGAAATTCTTTGCCTAGACCAAGATCTGATAGGGTTTTCCCCACATCTTCTTCTAGGATTCTTAAGGTTTCATGCCTTAGGTTTAAGTCTGTTATCCATCTTGAGTGATTTTTTTGTGAGAGGTGAGAAGTGCGGATCCTGATTAACTCTTCTGCATGTAGCTAACCAGTTTTCCCAGTACCACTTATTGAAGAGAGAATCTTTTCCCCATTGTAAATTTTTGTCTGCTTTATCAAAAATTAGGTTGCCATATACTGATGGTTTCATCTCTGGTATCTCAGATCTACTCCAGATATCGATGCTTCTGTTCTTGTGCCATCCCCAGGCTGATTTAACTATTATTGCTTTATAGTACAGCTTCAATTCAGGAAGACTGATGCCTCCCAGTTTGTTCTTTTTACATAAGATTGCTTTGGCTATGCGTGGTTTCTTCTGGTTCCATACAAAGTGAAGAATTATTTTTTCTAGACCTCTAAAGAACACTGGTGGTATTTTGATGGGGATTGCATTGAATCTGTAGATCACCTTAGGTATATTGACATTTTAACAATATTGATTCTACCAATCCATGAACAAGGTAGATTTTTCCATCTGTTTAAATCATCTGTAATTTCTTTTTATAGTGTTTCATAGTTCTCCTTGTATAAATCTTTCTTATCTTTCGTTAAGTATACTCCTAGATATTTAATTTTCTTTGGGGCTATAGTGAATGGTATTGCGTTTTTGATTCGAGTTTCTGCTTGATGGTTCTTAGCACATATGAATGCTTCTGATTTGTGTATATTGATTTTATAACCTGAAACATTACCAAATTCGTTTATCAAATATAGGAGTCTCTTCGATGAATCCATTGATTTATCTAGATATAATATAATATCATATCATATCATCGGCGAAGTGTGTGAGTTTGATCTCATCTGCCCCTACTTGGATGCCCTTAATACCCCTCTCTTGCCTGATTCCTATAGCTAGTACTTCATGCACTATATTGAATAGGAGAGGAGATAGTGGGCATCCTTGTCTAGTTCAGGTTCTATAAGCCTAGTATCTGCTGCCTACAGGAAACACATTTCACCCACAAAAATGCCTCCCGGCTGAAGATGAAGTGATGGAAAACTATCATCCAGGCAAATGGGAGTCAAAAGAAAGCTGAGGTAGCTATATTACTCGCAGAAAACATTAGTTTTAAAATAGCAAAAGTAAAAAAGGATAAAGACGGCCACTTTATAATGATGAAAGGGACGATCCAACAAGAAGATTTAATAATCCTTAATATTTATGCTCCCAATGCAGGAGCACCCAATTACATAAAGCAAACATTGAACTAAATACCACGTTAAACAATACTGCCATAGTAGCAGGGGACTTCAACATGCCACTAAATGAACTGGATAGATCCTCCAAACAGAAATGAAGTAAAGAAATAAGGGACTTAAACAAAGTTCTTTACCAAAAAGGACTGACAGATCTTTACAGAACATTACGCCCAAATAAAGTTGAATTTACATTCTTCTCAGCGTCCCATGGATCCTTCTCCAAAATTGATCACATACTAGGCCGCAAAGCAGATCTCAAAAAATTCAAGAATATAAAAATAATACCATGTGTCTTCTCTCACCATAGTAGTATAAAATTAGAGTTCAATTCTAACAGAAATACACACCACTTCACAAAGTCATGGAAACTGAACAATCTACTGTTGAATAACTTTTGGGTCAAGGAAGAAATTCAGAGGGAAATCAAGAGTTTCTTTGACAAAATGACAATGGAGCTACTTCTTACTAAAACTTGTGGGATACAGCAAAAGCATATCTGAGAGGAAAACTAATAGCAATAAATGCTCACATCCAAAAAACCAAAAGATTAGATACCAAGAACCTAATGAACAGACTCAAGGAATTGGAAAAAGAAGAGCAAACCAATTCCAGTCCTAGCAGAAGAAAAGAAATTACTAAGATCAAAGCACAACTAAATGAAATGGAGAACAAGAGAATTATATGAAAGATCAACAAAACCAGAAGCTGGTTTTTCGAAAAGATCAACAAAATTGATGGCCCTCTGGCTAGGCTGACAAGTTCTCGAAGGGAAAAGACTAATAAACTCAATAAGAAATGCAAAATGAGAGGTCACAACAGACACCACAGAAATATAAAACATTATGTTCAACTACTACAGAAATCTATATGCCCAAAATTACAGAATGAAGATGAAATGGACAGATTCCTGGATTCATACAACCTCCCTAAGTTCACCCAGGAGGTAACAGAATTCTGGAATAGACCAATCTCAAGCTCAGAAATTGAAGCAGTAATTAAAACCTCCCCAAACAGAAAAGTCCCTGGCCAGATGGCTACACTTCAGAGTTCTACCAAACATACAAAGATGAACTCATACCTATACTACAGAAACTATTCCACACCATTTAGAAGGATGGTATCCTATCTATCTCATTCTACGAAGCCAATATCACCTTGATTCCAAAACCAGGAAAGGATGCAACAAAAAAAGAAAATTACAGACCAATATCCCTCATGAATATAGATGCAAAAGTCCTAAATAAAATTTTAGCAAATAGAATTCAGCAGCACATCAAAAAAATAATTCACCACGACTAGGTGGGCTTTATTCCAGAGATGCAAGGCTGGTTCAACATACGCAAGTCTATAAATGCAATTCACTTCATAAATAAAATCAAGAACAAAAACCACATGATTCTGTCAATAGATGCAGAAAACGCATTTGACAAAGTCCAACATACCTTTATGATAAAAACTCTTAACAAAATAGGCATCGACGGCCCATACCTTAAATTTATCAAATCCATTTATGACAAACCCACTAGTATCATACTAAATGCGGAAAAATTGAAATCATTCCCTCTTCGAACTGAAATTTTTGTATCATTTAAAGATTTTTATATATATGCTGAATGAGGAACATTTTTAATGCTTTTCCAAAACATCAATCCTTTAGTGTCAGAAATAAATTTCTGAGATGAGTTACTAATATATAGACCACATTCTGATTCATAAGTCCTTTCTGGATGGCTTAGAGATGTTTAACTGTTAATATGAATATGAAAGGCACCAGCAGGCTGAATCATTGAGGGGGAAAAAGAAATAGCTTTTTGTGTATCAATCAGATTTCAGTAGCTGATATTATCTGTCTAAGGAACCTGGCAACAAGGACTCTCCTTTCATTCTTGGGATTCAGATACATTTCTATTATCATTTAACCCCTGTCACTGAGTTTGGAAAGGAGAATATTTGTTATTTAAGACCACTGCATAGAAACCCTCATTTCTAAGTCATCAAGCTGGAAAGTATTGTCATGAGATCATCATAATATTTTATTTGCCAAATATGTTCCAAATATGTTATTTGTCCTCGTTGTTATTGTTTTTAGAGAGATAGAATACTGTTCTTAATAAAATACAGAAACTGCTCAAATAACCAACTATGAAAGAAACGGCAATCATCAACAAATATTTGGAAGCATATTCACTCTCACTACTAATCAAAGAAATAAAACATAAACCACTCAGATACTGTTTCAAACTATCAAATTCAGCAAATATTTAATAGAAAGATAACTGGGAAAATTCCTAAAATCCTAAAATATGAGAATATTTATAAAATTGGTGATGTGGAAGGAAATGCAGTGAAAAGTTAGTAGCAGTTATTTCTGAATGGTTACACAATTTAAAAATTTTTAACATTAATTTCCAAATTTTCTGCAATGATTATTACTGTTATTATAAGTCAAAACAAAAAACAAAAATGAGGATGTGTATATTCACTGAACCATGCATGCACACTTAGAAATCATATTCTAGAGTTGCTTGTTTCTATTTATAGCAAAAGTGGTATCTACCCAAAATGACAGCAGCATTCTTCATTGAGCTGCTCCTCTGTATGTGGCTTTTTTTTTCTTTTTATAAACCATAATACCTGTTTGGTTTTCTCTATTGTAGACTTTTGATATTATAGAAATAGCTATTATAAATATTTGCTGATTAGATGTTTTCAGTTACCTAGTCCCAAATTTCAAGGTGACATATGCACTCTACTACACTCATTTGGGGCATCAACTTACATAACAGAAAGGCTACTGCTTTTTATTTAACTATACAGGATATTTTTTTTCTGTAATAGCAAGAAGAAAAGAAGAGTTAAACTGACATTTGCTCTGTAGACCTAAGAGTAGATTTTTACCCGAGTAAACATCATTTTGTTATTTTCTAGTGAATAAAATCTCTGACAAGCATGTATTTCATGACTACTTGTTGAGTCATGACTATTACCAAGTAAATATCTCATTTATGAATTTCAATGCAATTTTTATTTTTGAATTGAAGCAATATCGTTTTATAATGTCTTCGATAGAACACACCTAAATGGCTTAAAATGCACAGAACTCAGCAGTTTTATTTTATGTAATGATGCAAAGTATATTAATAGTTACATGAGTCAGCTAGGAGACCAGAGTTCATAGCCAGGAGACTTGTGCTTTGAGCTTTGGATATAGCTGTTATTACATTTTTCGACCTTGGATGGGCTGTTTACTATAAGTCATCTCACTGGCCTCATCCATGAAATAGTACTAATAGCATCTGCCTTGTTTATTTTTCAGATTTGTTTAGAGACTTGAAAAGAGATAATACATGGAAGTTCACTAACACCGTATGTGCCCAGCTTGACTACATATTCAGCTATTTGATCATTAGCTCAATTAAATTGAATCAAAGGGGAACAAGCTGCTGATTTAATTTTGGGTTAAAGTAATTGTCTTCACACTGTGTCATAGCCTAATTTAGTCCAGGCGCTCTGTAAATATGTGTGTTTATATAAGAGATTAGCTAAAGGTGGGTGGTAGTTCAATGTCAATCTATCTCAGCTGTAGAAAAACAATCCCTGCGTGCACCCTACTTGTGAGTCAACAGTGGTATTTTATATAAATAACGGCATATTTATGTTTACAAGATTGAAAATGTAGGTGAAATTCATAACCATCTCAAGTAATCCCTCCTGAAGGCTTTCCTTCTCCTCTGGCATTCTCCTCTGTAATATTTAATTTAACATATACTCTCCCTATTATATTGCAAACTCCATAAGGGCAAAGAATATGTCAGTTTTGCTCACCACTGAGTCTGCTCTATCTGTTATTGTTCTTCACACATAGCAGATGTACAAGAATTATTATAGTAATTATATATACAAACACATATAATGTATGTATATAAAACAACTATTGATTGACAGACTCATTAAGTCCCAACATCCACCTCCTAGTTCCTAGCACAGTGTCAGATACTTATCAGTGCACAATAATTGGTGACTAAATCAAGCAGGTGGGAGGGGTGAGGGGAATGGGTAAATTCATAACTAACGGGTACAGTGTACACTATCTGGGTGATAGGCACACTTATAACTTTGACTCAAATGGTACAAAAGCAATTTATGTAACCAAAATATTTGTACTGCCATAACATTTGAAATAAAATAAAATAAAATAAATAATTGGTGAGTGAATAGTCTTCATATTATTTAAGATGGGGCAGTAGGATCTCAATGACCTATGGTTTTATAGTAAATCCAAATGTTAATCCATATATAGCGCTCAGATGTATACAGTATTGTGCCTAAGTAGGATACTGTCCTCATAATTGGTAAATATATGTACATACCTAAATTTATTTTACATGCATTGAAAACTACAAGTCAAGAGATGGATATGAAGGCAGTGATTAAAGTTTTGGAGTAATCCATTCTAACCTAGGGTTTGAGGCTCATTTGAATTCCTTAATCGTCCTGGTCGAGATCTTCAGGCTTGTAGTTCTCCCCTGAGGCTCTTGGTTATTTTTCCTAATAGATAACCCAGTCTTGTTAATCAAACAAGTTTTCAACATTAAACATGAATCACATCATAAAATTGAATTTGTATTGAATTTATTCTAGCAAAGGTTTAAAGCTACTTTCTACTAATGCCAAACTTCAGGGAATAATTTGTCTAGACTTTAGCAACATGCTAGGCCCACATCTGGGGTTATAACGTATGTGCTTAGCCATATTTAGTGGTTAAAAAAATATGAATCCTCCTACTTGGGGTAAAAGAGATTCAAAAATAAAAGCTATAATTTAGTGAAGTGTTTTTGTAAAATGTGTGTGTGTATCTCTGTACATACATATGTATGGTATTTATTCATACCTTCTAAATTAGAGCAGCAATAAACTATATTTCATATCTGATTTAACTGGTTTTATAAAATACCAAGATTATGAGAATTCCCAGTTCACAGACATGAAACACAGCATTTAAATCTATGATACCTAAAGGGCATATTTTGAATAACTTCTAGGATATGTGCTCATAAATTTATTCCAAATGTTAGATGATTGACATTTCATTTTCACATCTCTTTTAGACCTGACAATCTGAATGGTAAACTGTAAGCCAGTATCTCCAAATTTATTTTTGGTTTTGGATGTCTCCAATTCTTATCCCATGTGTGTGTGTGTGTTTGTGTGAGTGTGTGTGTGAGTGTGTGTGTGTTACAGAGAAAGAGAGAGAAACAGAGAGGAATTTAGATAATTTAATGTTTTCCTCTTCATTAAACAAACCTTGTAAAAGAAAAATTATACCTTAGTGGATAGGATTATTTTCCCTCGTGGTACTCTTGGTATAGTCTCTTCATAATATTTTTGATCTATTATTTGGCAAAGAGAACTAAACACACCCACTAGTGTGTCATTTCTGGTGAGATTAATGTTTAATACATATAAAGTATTGTTCAACAGTACTCAAACATTTTATTCTTTACCAACCACAAAATTACTCCAGGGCTTCAAAATAGTTCTTTCTGCAGTTTTGGGGGAAAATGAGTAATATATATGAAAGACTTTGCCAGCACCATGCTGCTAAATGTTTACCTATGTGGCAGTTACATGGTCTCAGGTGAATTCACTTTTACCACCTCCAGAAGCAGGACAATTGTAGGAATTTTCACTGCAGGTAACACAACATGCATCACAATACCTCAATGCAGCATAACTGTCACCCCAGAGTGGCTTTGAAGAGCAGTCAAAGGAAGGTTAAATTGCTCCTTTATCTTAGGTTTGCTCAGTTAACTTTGGAGAATATTCCTATATTTGTGTTTGTAATCACAACTCTTCCTCAGAACTTAATCCTAAGGGAAAGTAATTTCCCCTGGCCAATTTTTTCCTGAGGGCATGCTGACTTCATGACATCTCTGAACTGTATTTTCATCTCATGTGGTTGAATGGAAAAATATCAAGTTCAAAATGGTAACTTTAAACCAAAGAAAAAATTCTGGAAAGAGTTTTACATCTGATGTTTAAATTTACTTAATCTATCATTCATTCATGCATTCATTTCCTTCAAAATACATTTCTTAAGTACTGATTATAGTCTAGGTTCTAAGTGAGATAGTTCAGATATGACAAAGGGTACAAAATAAATTCTGCCTTTAGTGAGCTCAGAACCAAGCAAAGAAAGTGAAATATAAATAACATTAATACAAAGTTATAATGAGAGCATCTTTAAAAAAACACACAGCTTAAAACAACAAATAACAGGAGATGGATCTTCAAAGTCTTCCACCAATAAATAAATTAAGGCCTACAAAGGTTTAAATTGCTTCCTGGAAGTGAAATCTCAGTGCTGTGGAATTTTAAAGGAGAGATAGATTAGTCCTACTTTGGTTGTTCAAGGAGCTGAACCTTCTATAAGGGGAAGAATTTACACAAATGGAAAAGTGGCACTCTCAATTAAGAGAAGGATAACAAAGGCATAGAGGTAAGAAGATGAGATTTGGTTTGAAATATATCCAGGTCATGATGTAAAATATGATGTGAATTATTTTACACTTAGGGAGCATAGACAGTGAAGCATTATCTTGGTCTTTTTCATAGATAAATATGATACTTTCCAGAGTGATTGTCAGCTGCATATGCCAAGTCACTATTACCACCCAAATGTGTGTAGCTATTGAGGCCAAGATCCCAGGTTAGGTTAGATGGTTTCATTTTGTCTGGAGGTCATGGGTAGTACCACTAACACTGCTCAGGAGCCTCTTCAAATTATCTTACTGGTCACAGAGAAGCCCATGTAAAGAAGGAGCCATCATCCTCCCTGCTAAATAAAATTAAATCCCTTAATTATGTAGATGGTGAGTGGAATGCAGTATCACACTCATGTAAGGACTTCACATTTAATCCTCGGCTGTGACACACGCCAGTGGTATGACTGTCTATAGGTCAATTTATTTACATTTAGCCTTAAGCTGTGCCAAAAGGTGGTTGCCATTTAATTCAGCAGGAGATTGTTGTGTAAATACATTTTCTATTATCATTAGGATTTGGTCTTGCAGGTGAATTTACATTGTACAAGCTTGCTTTTTCCCAGCTACTTATGAAAGAAAGAACATAAAATACTTTCTTTCTTACCTTCATTT
>VBSM01003018.1:5729927-5749014 GCA_008086735.1 Cheirogaleus medius
GTCACTTCTCCTTTTTCTTCTGTCCAACAAAGTGAATTATATGCCATCTGTCTGGTTTTGCAAGATTTTCCTGCCGAACCTTTAAATATTGTTAGTGATTCACAATATGCTGTTTATGTGACTTCTCAGTTTCCTACTGTCTCTTTAGCACTTAACCCTTCCACAGTTCTGCAGCATTTGTTTTCTTACCTACAAACCATTCTTTTAGCTCGTCATTTTCCTGTTTTTCTTGTACACATCCATTCTCATTCTGGATTGCCTGGTCCTTTGTCTCACAGTAATGCTAACATTGACTCTGTACTTGTTGCTATGATCCAAGAAGCCACTAATGAACATGCTCTTCACCATACTAATGCCAAAGGCCTCCAACAACGTTTCTCTCTCTCCTGTAAACAGGGTCATGCTATTGTTCATTCTTGTGCTGCTTGTGCTCCCCTTACTCTTCCTTCTGTTCCACCCAGATGTAACCTGCGAGGTTTGCACAGCAATCAAATCTGGCAGATGGATGTCACACACATTGCCTCGTTTGGCCGGCTCCGCTGTGTTCATCATACTATTGACACTTATTCTCATTTTCAATGGGCTACAGGTCACAGTTCTGAAAAGGCTGATGCCATTATTACTCACCTTTACTATTGTTTTGCCGTTATGGGACTTACAGTTACTCTCAAGACCGACAATGCTCTGGCATATACCTCTCAAAAACTTGCTAATTTTTAAGCTTTGTATTATATTCAACATGTCACTGGTATTCCATTTAACAGTCGAAGACTAGTCATCATAGAATGTGCTAACCATACCCTTAAGTTACAGTTACAAAAACAAAAAGGGGGAGTCTAGGAATCTCCTCATTGACACTTACTTCGAGCTCTTTTTACCCTCAATTTTTTAAATCATTGGCAGACCCTGCATTCCTCAGTGACAGACAGTCATTTTGCTTCCTCACCTCCCTCTACAGCAAAAGTCTGCAAACCTGTGTACGTTTCCACGCTCACAGGGGAATGGATAGAAGGCAACGTTCTACAATGGGGTCGAGGATATGCTTATGTTTCCACAGAACAAGGCTGTGAGTGGGTTCACACACGCTGTCTTAAAAGGAGATATGAAAACAAGAATGCAGGTCAATGTATCTTACCCCTATCTTCTATTAATGGGCTCTGTTCATTGGAATCAGTCTACAGGGCAAATTTCTTTCCCTGGTAAATGTGCCTTTATCACTTGTGTAAATTACACTTCCTCAGCAACGTTTAATAAATCCTTACATAATCTATACATTCTGAAGGCTCGAACAGAATTATGGTTGCCTGTTAACTTGTCCCGACCTTGGGGTGATTCTGCTATGGTCACCGCTCCTCTAAACAAGATAACATCCTTGACTCATAGGACAAAAATGGCTATCGGCCTCATAATTGTGGCTGTTACTGGATTAATTGCCATTGCTCCCTTGGCTGCCGTTGCTGGAGTGGCTCTACAACACTCTATACAGACAGCCGATTTCATCCGTAAATGGCATGAAGACTCTCACCGGCTGTGGCAACATCAACAAGAAATTGAGAGCCGTCTAGAAGGAGAGATCATTCATTGACAGAGTACTGTCAAATGGATCGGTGATCAAATTCATGTTTTGACAACCCAGTCTTTCCTTCATTGTGATTGGAACTCATCTTGATTTTGTGTCACCCCTATTCCCTTTAATAACAGCTGACATTGGATGTCACTGCGAAAATTGCTAAATGAAGGTTGAAACTTAACTGATGACCTTAAATACTAGAACAAGAAATCACTTCTACTTTTCAGGAAAATGTGTCTGATTTTAATGGAGATGATTTCTTCACAGGTTTGGCTAACGGACTGTCACAGACCAACCACCTAGTTTCCTTAAAAGCTTTGCTTGGTAGCATTGGAGGAAACATAGGTATTCTTCTCCTTTTATTTTGTATTGTGTTCTTAATCTACAGATGCTGGCAAAAGAAGTGGGTGATTCAAAGTCAACAGAGAAAAGACATTATGGCTATATTTCAGCACAATAAATCTCAGAATTAATAAAAAATAGGGGGAGATGTAGGAGTCAACTCTGGGATATGTTTGGCTTTAGGCCCAGAGTCAGTGAAAATGGACGTGCCCTGCCCAGTGGGCTGGAGGATGAATTGTTCTGGACAGGGTTCACTTAACAAACAAAGTTGTTTGTCCAGGTGTGCAATAAGAGCCCCGGGAGTGTTTGCACATATACAAGAGCTGCCCAGCCCCACAACAGTGGAGGTCTGGAGGCCATGAGAAAAACATGTTGTTCCCATGAATGCTGCTCGGCCCCATAAGATGGCTGGTTAGCCAGAGACGGGTAAGATTCCTCAGGGAGAAACAACCTAAGACAGGCACAGCCACCAGGGGGCCAGCAAAGAGGAACTGGGGGATAGAAACTACCTCCCGTGGCTGCCTTGTTTCCCATGCATATTCGGTCTGAAATCTTGCCCTGGCACCTTAAGCAACCCACCTACCCTCCTTGTTGCTATGAGGTCAGTAACCATTTGTCTCCTTATAAGGTCCGGAACGAACCTAGACACATTTTCCTCAGAGACATCTGGGAGGTCATGTACCAGGAAGTAGCTGTGGTTTTGGGGGTTTAAAAATAAAACGACTGGTGCTCATGGCACTGCAGTCTTATACCATCTTTGTGAGTGTCTGTGTCTTTCTTTGTGCATCTCTTTGTTCTGTGTTCATCCCCCGTCCTGCAAATGGGCCATGGCAAGTGGCGCAGTGAGCACGGTCAGCGTCATTTTTGGATGGAGGGACCGAGCAGGCACCCCTTTGGCTATTGGTAAGTGGCACCCAACAGGGGACTCTTGGGAAAAAATGGAAAATACCCCCTCAGCCACAGAGCGTGAATATCGAAAATTACTTCAAGAACTATTAAGTTTGGTGGTGGTTAAAGTAAAAGAAGGGACCGTAAAGCAGCTGTTTGCTTTAGTGCAAAAGCACTGTTATTGTTTTCAGTGTCAATCTCAAGTGCAATTAAATCTTCATGGTTGGCAACAGGTCGTTAAGGCCTTCCGTGTTGCCTATCAACAAAGGGACATTATTGATCCATTTCCTCCACATTTTCCAGTTTGTGTGCATAGAGGTTTTTGTAGTATTCCTAAATTATATCTTGTATCTCCGTAGCCTCCATTATAATTTCTCCTTTATTGTTCCTGATGGAGCTTATTAGAGATTTGTCTTTTCTACTTTTCATTACTCTAGCCAAAGGTGTGTCAATCTTGTTTATTTTTTCAAAGAACCAACTTTTTGTTTTATTAATTTTCCATATAGTTTCCCTGCTGTCAATTTCATTTAGTTCTTATTTGATCTTAATGATTTCACTTCTTCTGCTGAGTTTGTGGTTGGTCTGTTCTTCTTATTTCAGCTCTTTTAGATGATTCATTAGGTTGTCTATTTGTGATCTTTTTGACTTTTGGATATAGGCATTTATGTAAATAAACTTTCCTCTCAAGACTGCTTTAGCTGTGTCCCACAGGTTTTGATAACTTGTGTCTCTTTTGTCATTTAGTTTAAAGAATCTTTTGATTTCCATCTTGATTTCCTCATTTATGAATTGATCATTCAGCATAAGGTTCTTTAGTTTCCATGAATTTGTGTAAAAATGAGAGTTCCTGTCAGGGTTGATTTCTACATTTATTCCATTGTGATCTGAAAAGGTACATGGTATGATTTCTATTTTTTAAATTGTTTGATACATGCTTTGTGTCCTAGGATATGGTCAAACTTAGAGAATGACCCATGAGCTGATGAGAAGAATGTATATTCAGTCGTTTTGGGTAGAATGTCCTGTAAATGTCAGTCAGGCCCATTTGCTCTGGAGTCCTTTTAAGTCCATTATTTCTTTGTTGATTTTCTGTTTGGAGGATCTGTCCTGTGCTGCAATGGGGTGTTAAAGTCTTTGGCTTATGGTGTTGTTGTTTATCCATTTGTTTAAATCAAGTAGTATTTGCTTTATGAATCTGGGTGCACCTAGGTCGGTGCATACATATTTAGAATTGTTATGTCTTTGTGTAGAGCTGTACCTTTCATCATTATATAGTGACCTTCTTTGTCTTTTATTACTTTTGTTGATTTAAAAACTAAGTTATCTGTAATCAGTACTGCCACTCCAGCTTTCTTTTGGCTTCCATTTGCTTGAAATATTGTTCTCCACCCCTTTACCTTTAGTCTAACTGAATCCTTGAAGGTTAAATGTGTTTCCTGAATCCAGCAGATACTTGGCTTGTATTTTTTTTATCCATTCAGCCTGCCTATGTGTCTTGAGTGGGGAGTTCAAGCCATTCACATTTATTGAGATAGCTGATAGTCAAGGCAGATTGCTGTTCATTATGTTGGGTTGAACTTTGTTGCATTGTTTAGTACTTCTTGGAGGGCTGGTCTTGTCTTGGTGAATTCCCTCAGTCTTTACTTATCTGAGAATGTCTTGATTTCTCCTTCATATACAAAACTTAGTTTTGCAGGGAATAAGACTCTAGGCTTGGCATTGTTGTGTTTCAGAAGAGTGAGAATGTGGCCCCAGGGTTTCCTTTCTTGTAAAGTTTCAGTAGAGAAGTCTGGCATTTTTTGGATTGGCTTTCCTTTGTATGTTACTTGCTTCTTTCCTCTTACACTCATAGAAGAGCCTTTTGAGTTGATATTTTCTGTCAGTCTGATGACTGCATGTCGTGACATCTTCCTGTTTGCATTGAATCTCCCAGGGGTCCTTTAAGCTTCTTGAACTTACATATCGAGATTTTTACCAAGGCCTGGGAAATTTTCCTCTATTATATCTTCTAATAACTCATCCAACACTTGAGTGTTTTTTTCTTCCCCTTCAGGTACCACTATAACCCTCACATTAGGTTTCTTCACATAATCCCACATCTCTTGTATGTTTTGCTCTTTTCTCTTGTTTCTCTGCTCTATCCTTGTGACTGATTTATTTAATTGGAAGGTGTTATCTTTAATCTCTTATATTCTTTCTTCTGTTTGATGTACCCTGTTCCTGAGGCTTTCCCCTGTGTTTTGTAGTTCCCTGAATTGATTCTTCATTTCTAGGAGTTTGGTTTGATTTTTCTTCATTATTTCAATTTCTTTAGTGAATTTTTGTTCCAGATCCTGGAATCTTTTTGCATTTTCTTTGTGTTGATTATCCAGTTGTTCTTGCAAGTCATTGAATTTTCTTACGATCCATGCATGAAATTCTACTTCCATCATTTTAGTGGTCTGATTTTGGTTGCTGTACATTTCTAAGGGGCTGGGCTTCCTCTTTGGTTGTGTGCTTTCCATTTGGGTCTTCATATTTCCAGAGTTCCTTCTCTGATTTCTTCTCATCTACGTCAGTTGTTGCTTCTTACTTTCAGCTTTTCTTTTGGATAATGACACACCCTGTTTAGTCTCTGAGCCAGTAGGTGGTGTTTGTGGGTGAGATTTGACCACACCCTCTATGATGAGTCAGTAGATGCCATAAAAGGGTGTGCAGAATAGCCTCCCTGTCAGTAGGTGGCGCTTGCTCAGAGGAGCTGGCTACACTGCTGTTTTTGGGTCCTGTAACCAGCTCTTGTTCCTCTGGAGAGGCATTCTAGAGCCTCAGGTGGTGGGTTGGACCCTGGGACTTCCAGGTGTGTCCTTATTCTCCATTTCAGTGAGGGCTAGTCTGAGAGTGAGTCTGGGCAGAACTGGGTTGCATAAGGCTGCCCTCAAGCACCACAAATGCTGTTACCAGGGGTCAAATTTCTGTTCTCTGCTTCCGGGAAAAGCTGTCAGGGTGGGGCTGAGATGGCCCCACTCAATAAGAAAGTCCGTTTGTGTCAGTGGGGCTGTCTGAGACCTGCAGTCTGGAGCAGGCCTCTCTCATTTCCACCCTCCCCAACTCTGCGGCTTCTCCTGGGCCTCTGCCAGCAGGCCAGATGTCACACCACCGGGTCTCCCCTGGCTATGATGTGGGCTGGGAGGTTCCCTGCACAGAGTAGCCACCTGGCCTGGGCACACAGCCCTTCTTTGGGAGCAGGTTTGCCCTCAAGCACGCTGATCTGCCCCTGAAGGCACACACACCTTAGTAGGCTTGTTCCCGAATATTCCTTCTGTGCCCTGGGACATGCGAGACCTCCTGGGTGTGAGGGATCTGTTCTGCAGGCCTGACCTCTGGGCACCGAGTTCAATCCCTGTCCCCACCAGGGAGAGGAGTGCCCGTCCTAATTTCCCCCATGGGGATCCCAAGCTGGGTCGATATCTCCCATCCTCAGGGTCTGTTCCATTCTCCTGGGATCACCAGGCCAGCAGCACCTGGGAGGGCTGGTGGGTAGGGAGCTCCCCGTCTGAGTACACCTCAGTCAGCCGTAGGGCCTCTAAAGGTAAGGTCCCATTCCCTGGAGTTGCCTCTGGGTAGTGGCTATATTGTCTCTCTTGGCAGCAACGGATAGGGAAGGGGGAGGGGAGAATGAAGCAATATGGCACCTGGCGCGCGGCTCGGGTCTGTACACTTGGAGGTGCCCAGAGGGAGTTGGGAACTTGGTGCCACATCTGCTACAGGCTTACTGCTCACTGGCGGTGGCCATCTCTGGGCTGGTGTCCGCAGGTCTTTCCTACTGCTGGGGAGCCCACCAGCAGTCCGAGATGCAAGGGAAGGGAAAATTAACCACTCTACCTACCCTTGTTGCTGGTCTCCAAGCTGCTCCGGAGGTCTCTTCTTCCAGTTCTCCTCGGCAACCTCCTCCCGTGGAGCCTCCCGTTATCTCTGGTACCTCTCCTTCCTACCCTCATCTGCTGTATGGTCATCTGCTTGCTTCTTTCTTCTAATTTCTTCTAGAAGCTGTCTTTTCTGCAGAGACACTCTGTCTGGCGGTGTTTCTTGTCCGCCATCTTCCCTGCCTGTGTATTCTACATTTCATTTGGTCTGATAAAGTGCCCTCACAGAGCCAAAAAATTTCACAGTGATTTTGAACTTCTTGTTTGGTAGCTCCTCAAACTAAACTCTTATATTTTGAATTTTCAGACTTTGCCTTTGGCAATATTTTAACTTCTTTTCAAGATGGGAGAGAAGGAAGAAAAAAATACATCACCTCAATTAATACTCCCCACATGTACTAATCATTTCAGCCGATAGTTGAGAAAGGGCTTCAGTAACCATTACAAATTATGATTAATGGAGGCAGTAGCATTGTAGCGGGACTTCTAAGTAACACTTCTTTTGATAAGGACCCATCACTTCATCTTTGATGTCCTGTTGTGTACCATTCAGGGTCCCCTCATTTTTACAGGCACTTACTCAGTTTCCTATTTTGTATTGTTAACATAATCTAAAACAGGTGTCCTCAAACTTTTTAAACAGGGGGCCAGTCCATGGTCCCTCATACCATTGGAGAGTGTGCACTGTGGGCCCGGGACGAATTGGCTGCTAAGCAAGACAGGCAGCAGCAGCAATAACAACTGGCGGGCTGGATAAATGTCCTTGGTGGGCCGCATGTGGCCCATGGGCCGTAGTTTGAGGATGCCTGATCTAAAACATTAGATTATCACTAAGTGTGCATGGCTTGATCATTACACTCTTTATGTCACTTTCTTTTTTGAAATAAAATAGGTTCAGGAATAGGTACTGGCCCCTTTCCTATCTCTACAAATGACTACGTAGCATTCAATGATTTGTAGGTTCTCTTCCCAATTAAACAACATATGGTTAGGACTAGGGCACATTTCAGTGTATCATATATGTCTTTTTTTGGCATGTATTTGTAAAAGGGAGATAGCTAATATTTTGTTTCATTAGAAAATAACTGTATCCTTGCATTCTGAAGTGAGGAGATAGTTAATTTCATGTTAAAACATGTTACAATAAAAAAGGCTATTGTAGAAGCCTTTTTTACAATAGGCACCACTGAAAGTGAAGCATTAAATGTATACAGTATCTTTGTTTTAAATAGCCTTATGTGAACAGTGTGTAAAAAGCATACAAGTGTTTCTCATTCACAATCACATTTTGAATAACATTTTGTTTTTAAGAAAGAAGTTCAGATATAGGTAAAATCAAACCATACACTGTTACTATGGTTATAGACTGTTTAATGGAAGCATTTGAAGAATATTTATCCTTGACATTTTCAAATGAAGTTCAGTGAATTGTGCACAGGGTAATACAAATGGATGCATTCATCCTGACTTGAGAAAAAGACTCTGACTTTGTTAAACACTCTTTTAAAACTTCATATTCTCAGGTAGGCATTAAAATCTGGTTTTATGATAAAAAATAACTTCTATATAAAGATTTTAGGTCTCATATTGAAATTCATCATCAAAACTAACTCAAAGCATTAGGAATATATGTAATGTTCCGTTTTATGTTTTTTTTTTTGAAAAGCAACCATAAATGATGAAGCTAGATAATAAATGCTAGCACAGGTTGAAGTTTTAATTTGCTATGTCATATTAGGGTCATTCATCTTGTCTCCTACCATTTTCTTAATTAAGAAATCATATTAGAAGCATATGAGCAGTTTAACCTTCATGCAGTGCTCTGGAATGTTGTATAGATAAGTTGAAGACACTTCCATTTTCTACTTTCCTTTATCAGGATATCATCCTTTGGGTGTTTTCCAGTCTACTAGTGAACAACAAACACTGCTATCTCCAAATGATAAGAAATTGAATACATTGCAGGTTGCCACACACGTAAGACAGAAGTGCCCTGTAAGCAAAAGGAGGGATTGGATACATTCATTAGAATTATAATGGTGACAAGCAATAGGGATATCAGTGGAGACAATCTTTGTATTCATTTTAGTGTACTGAGCATTTGTTCCTAATTCGATGTTATTAAAACTCTAATGAGATGCACTGAGTTGCTTTCTTTGTAATTTTGCTGTTTATTCAGGTATATAAAATGTTGATAGATGAAGCTATTCCAAGAGTACAAACATATGTTCTTTGAATGGGTTATATTAATATCATAGCTTTCTACTAAAGAGCCCAGAAAGTGCAAAATGGCAAATGGTCACACGACACACATGTCTTACTGAAGGATGTTCAAACATTTTTTTAAATAAGGAAGACTAAGACTTAAGAATTCTGTCACTGTATAAATAAAATAAAAAGAGGGAGGATAATGGAGGTGATAACATGGTAAGAAGACAAGGAATAGCCAATGAACAAAACCAACACCAGACAGAAGATAAAGTTCAAGCAAAAATCTTTGAGATACTGCCTAGAAGTAACGTCTTTCCTCTAAGCCACTGTTGCTTCTATTACCTGTATGACTATCTAGTTTGGCTGATTGATTGGCTTTTGTCAAGTTTATTAAGTTTAAAATATTTTTGTAGCCTCAAAGAATCATTTAAACAATAAATATTTTTAAGCTGTAAGTAGAGATGTCCTATTCTTTGAGCATTTAAACATGTTACATTTGGGCCATTAAAACAAAGCAAAACAGGTCAGGTGCAGTGGCTCATGCTTATAATCCCAGCATTTTGTGAGGCTGAAGCAGGAGGGTAGCTTAAGGCTAGGAATTTGAGACCAGCCAGAGAAACATAGCAAGACCCATCTCTACAAAATATTCTTAAAACTTAGCCAGGCATGATGGCCCATACCTGTAGTCCTAAATACACAAGAGAATGAAGCAAGAGGATTGCTTGAGCTCAGGAGTTCAGGCTGCAGTGAGCTAAGATGATGCCACTGCATTCTAGCCCAGGCAACAGAGCAAGACCCTGTCTATTAAAAAAAAAAAAAAGCAAAACAATATTTTTAATCTGTATTTATTGAGATATAGTTTGCATCCAGTAAATTCATCGTTTTTAGGTGTACAATTCTATGAATTTTAAGAAATGTGCAACCCACTTTTAGAATATCTCTATCACAACAAAAAAGTCCCTCATGGTCCTTTGTAGTCAATCCCTTCTTCATACACCCAGTCCCTGGTCGCCACTGATTTGTATGTATTTCTATCAGTCTATGTTACAGCCCAGATTCGCAGGACTGGAGGACAGAGAGTCAGAGTCACCGAGGCTGTAATCATAAAAAGGAGTTTTATTATCTAGCTAGCTAGGGTCCAAGCCTCAGAGCACCAACGCAGTGGCCTCTATTCAGGCAGGGACCTCGAATGGGGTGGCTGTAAGCTTTTTATACTCAGTGCACATAAGCTGTTCACACGCTGATCATGCATCTGCCCTTTACAGTGATTTGTTCTATATTCTGATCATGCAGCTGCCCGTTACAGTGATTGGTAAGCTCCTTATCTGCCATTTTTTCAGCCCTTTACTTCACCCTGTCCTTGACTGGTCCTAATCTGTTCCCAGTGGCCTCCGGAATAGCACTTTCTCCTGCATTTTGTTTCAGCCCATAATGCCCTGCGGTAAGCTGCGGTCAGCAAACAGGCAGTAAATGAAAGCTAGAAGACAGCTGTTAGCCTAATAGCCCAGTATGCTACAGTCTACATTTTCCAGAATATCATATTAATGAAATCTTGAAAGAGCCTTTTGTATCTGGTGTCTTTCCCTCATCATGATGCTTTTTTGAATCATCCATATTGTTGTGTGCAAAAATTGGTTTTTAGTATAAAATAATATATATGCTTTGTAAATTAGTTGAAAAATAGTATGCAGAAATATCACCAATAATCCCAATGCAAAGATAACCACCACATTAACTGGTTTTTTAAATGTTTATTTTTAGGCTGTTATTTATGCATATACGATTGCCGATACACACACACATACACACACATCATCACCATCATCGTCATCCATAGGTCCTGTACTATAAATATGTATATACAGTTTTGTACTTTTCCAGATGACATTATATTAAAATAAATCATTTCTCATGTCATTACAGTTTTCATGAGCCTAATTTTAAAGACTGAAAATTCCAGATTGTATGTTAGTTATTTAGCAATTCCTATATTTGTAGACATCTTATGGTTGTTTCAAATTTCTTATTATGTTTTGGCATTTTTTGATTTTAATTTAATTTTTTAAATTTAATTTAAATTTAATTTAATTTAATTTCTTTTATTTTATTTTTTTAATTTCAACATATTATGGGGGTACAAATGTTTAAGTTATGTATATTGCCCTTGCCCCCACCCAGTCAGAGCTTCAAGTGTGTCCATCCCCCAGATGGTGTTCATCGCACTCATTTTGTATGTATATACCCAACCCCTCCCCAGCACCTGCCCAACACCTGATAAATATTATTCCTATATGTCCACTTATGTGTTGATCAGTGAAACCAATTTGCTGGTGAGTACATGTGGTGCTTATTTTTCCATTCTTGGGATACTTCACTTAGTACAATGGGTTCCAGCTCTATCCAGGATAATAAAAGAGGTGCTATATCACTATTGTTTTTGTGGCTGAATATAACTCCATGGTATACATATACCACATTTTATTAATCCACTCGTGTATTGATGGGCACTTGGGTTGTTTCCACATCTTTGCAATTGTGAATTGTGCTTCTATAAACATTCCAGTGCAGGTGTCCTTTTTATAGAGTGACTTTTGTTCTTTTGAGTAGATACCCAGTAATGGGATTGCTGGATCAAATGGTAGATCTACTTATATCTTTTTGAGATATCTCCATAATGCTTTCCACAGAGGTTGTACTAGTTTGCAGTCCCACCAGCAGTGTAGGAATGTTCCTATCTCTCCGTATCCATGCCAACATTTATTGTTTTGGGATATTTTGGTAAAGGCCATTCTTACCGGAGATAATTGATATCTCATTGTGGTTTTGATTTGCATTTCCCTGATGATTAGAGATGTTGAGCATTGTTTCATATGTTGGTTGGCCATTATTCTGTATTCTTTTGAAAAGTTTCTATTCATGTCCCTTGCCTACTTTTTGATAGGGTTGTTTAATTTTTTCTTGCTGATTTTCCTGAGTTCTAAATAGATTCTAGTTATCAGCCCTTTATCCGATGTGTAGCATGCGAATATTTTCTCCCATTCTGTAGGTAATCTGTTTGCTTTCACAATGATTTCTTTGGTTGTGCAGAAGCTTTTTAATTTGATCAGGTCCCATTTATTTATCTTTATTGTTGCTATTATTGCCTTTGGAGTCTTCTTCATAGATTCTTTGCCTAGGCCAATGTCTAGAAGAGTATTTCCAACATTGTCTTCTAGAATTCTTACAGTTTCACTCCTTAGGTTCAAGTCTGTTATCCACTGTGAGTTGATTTTTGTGAGAGGTAAAGGGTGCAGATCATGTTTCAGTCTTCTACATGTGGCTATCCAGGTTCCCCAGCATCGTTTTTTATTATCATAAGGCAACAGTGTACATCTTTGGACATAATGCTTCTAAGATGTACAAACCTTAGCTGTCAGCTGATCATAGATTTTGCAGTCTGAATATAAAAAACGGAATCTGATATAAGTGTGATAAATGCAAAACAAGGAGGATTGCATTACCAGAAACAACAACCTGATAAGAACAGATTCGTGTAATAGAAGCAGTATTATAGTACAAAACACAGACTCAAAAACTGCAGAAACAAACAAGCACACAAATGAAAGCATATATAGGAATAAATTCCCTTCATTAAATTTTGCATTAAGCACTTGATCTATATTATGTCATTTAACTCTTGCAACAATCTTATGAGGTAGTGTGGTAGGCACAATCCTCCCCCAACATGTCCACAGCCTAACTTTAGAACCTATGAATATGTTCTCATACATGGCAAAAGGAACTTGAAAATGTGATTAAGGTTAGAGACTTTAAAATAGGGAGACTATTCTAGATTATCTATGTGGGCCCAATATAATCTATATTAGCTCTTAAAAGCAGAGAACTCTCTTTGGCTGGAATAAGATATGGCACAAATCAAGCCAGAGAGATCCTAAGTGTGAGAAGGACTCAACACACTGTTTCTGGCTTTGAGGATGGAGGGTGCAATGTGACATGAAATACCAGTACTGTTAAGAATCTGAAAGAGACTCTAGGCTGGTAGCCAAAAAAGAAGCAAAACCTTGGTGTTAAAATCACAAGGAGCTGAATCTTACCAACAACCTGAAGGATCTTAGCAGTAGATTCTTGCCTAGAGGCTTCAGATAAGTGACCAGGCCGCTGAAACCATCAATTGACTTTGGCTTTATGAAACCCAGAGCAGAGAAATCAGTCAAGCCCATCTGGAATTCTAACTTCCAGAATTGTAAGGAATAAATTTGTGTTGTTTTAATATACTGGATGTGGTAATTTGTTATGGTAGCAATAGAAAACTAATATAGCTAAGCTTATTATTATAATTAAAACTGATAATTTGAAGTAGTCTAGTCGCTTGCTCAAGGTCACTTTGTGGTCTAGTCAGAGTTTAAATCTAAGTCAAATAACTTTCTTGGACAATTTTAGTATATATCTTTGTTTAGATTATTATTTGTTTTACTGATTTAAAGATGGACATGGTGCCCTTTTAGTGATTTTTATTTTTTTTATTTCAGAATATTATGGGGGTACAAACATTTTGGTTACATATAATGCCTTTGCCTTGCCCAAGCCAGGGTACAAGCTTGCCCATATAGTGAACTCTGCATCCATTAGTTGTGAATTTACCCACCCCACCCCCCAACATCCAATGAATTTTATTAACATGTGAGCACCTAAATGTTGATCAGTTAGTACCAATTTGATGGTGAATACATGTGATGCTTGTTTTTCCATTCTTGTGATACCTCACTTTGAAGGATGGGCTGCATCTCTATCCAGAATAATACAAGAGGTGCTAGTTCACCATTGTTTTTTGTAGTTGAGTAGTATTCCATGTTTTTCTATTATGATGCTTTCAATTTGTTTCATTTTTCCCTTTCAAAACGTTTACTTGGTTTCATGTTTTCCTTGAAATTTTCATTTTACCGAGACTTGGGAATTATATTTACATTTATTTTTTTCAAGTGTTGTCCTTAAAATTTAATACACATAACTAAACATATTTTTCTGTTATCTATATTTAATTAGTATCTATCTCCTCTCTCTAACAATGCTAAGAATCTTTTATATACTTTATAGTACCTTACATTTGGTGATCCTTAACTGTGTGCTTATATTTTGTGTTTGATAATATCTGATGGCTTGTCTTTAAGATAATTTCCCTCTTAACTATTACTGATCTCAAGTGATTATTGTGGAGGAACAGACTATACTCCTAGAGAGCTTATTTCTGGAGTCTTTCCTGTTCTTCTGGTTATTGTTAGTCTTCCTGCTTTTTAACTTATTTACTGCTCCTTCCTTAGGCTATACATCTTTGTTGCTTACTCCAAGTGAAAATTAGAAAAGGAGAGAGAGAGAGAGAGCAATCTGCCTTGATGCTTTTATTACACTACCCTGAAAATTCACACTATTAGTTAACCAGGAACCTCCTCCTCTGGTTTATGGCACTTTAAAACCTAGGGTACTCCTGTGGTGATTCCTACTTCTTTTCTATGTTTATAACATATTTTTATCATTTTGGGCTTTGGTTTTCTTTTCAATCCAATCCCATCTTTCTTTACTTCATTTGGTATTCCTGTTAGGTCTGGTGGAGGGTAAACAAGTAGCATGGAAGTGGCTAAGGGCAGAGAGCGGGAACTGAATTATAGCTAGGAACCAAATTGTTCCCCTGATGGGAACATGCATAGTAAAATGCTCCTAGTAACCTTTAACTGACCTAAAGCTCATTACCACCTAATTAGCATAACATGGGTGGGGCTTCATGAAGGATTCTGGGAAAAATGCATACATAGAATGGGAAATCATTATATAACTTAACCCATTAGGTAATCTGTTCTATAACTCCAACCTGTCAATCACCCCAAAAGGTGAGAAATGACAACCAGTCCTGCCAGGGGAAAGGCGAGACAAACTAGTGAGCATGTAAAATATAGGATGTGCTCAGACTTTGGTGTCTTTCTCCACTCATAGAAACTGACCCATTCCTCTCTGTCTGGAATGTATTTTCACTTCGTGCCATTTTGTGTAGTTTCTTTCTTCACCTTCAGTTTGTATGGCTTCTTTCTTTTTCCTCTAATAAACTGTTTTTGTGGGATTGCTCTGTATCTGTGATCACTCTGTCATTGGCTAGACTTGATATCAGTACTCATTCTTGACACTGGGAACTGGAGTACCAGGGAACATCCACACAGACAGACCTAGCATTTCTAACTTCACAGAATTGAAACTGAGACACAAAGAGTTAAGTGTCTTATTCAAAGTCACAACAGTAGTAAATGGGAGAATTGGGTTTTGAACCTGGGCAGTCTGGTTTCAGAATCCACACTTTTAATCATTGAACCATACAGCCTTCCCTATCTGCATGTAGTCTATGTCTCTTTCCATTAAAGTTCCCATTTTAAAAATGGGCTATCTACTTAGGAAACAGTATTAATTTTCATTAACATAAAAATAGCGATATGGAAATATGGCTAAAGATAAATCTCTAGTTCTCATATCTCCAGGGTGTTACTGCCTATTCATAGAAATATTTGTGTTTTTGTTTCAATCATTACTATTAATGTAAATTCTTACCTTAGGGTTTCTGCTTATGAGCCACAATAAAGAAAAGAAATCTCATCTTAATTAGTTACCTATAAAACAAGAGCAGCATATTTTGTCCTTTAGTGGTTCTAGAGATAAAAACCCATTGGCCGGGCGCGGTGGCTCACGCCTGTAATCCTAGCACTCTGGGAGGCCGAGGCGGGTGGATAGCTCAAGGTCAGGAGTTCGAAACCAGCCTGACCAAGAGCGAGACCCCATCTCAAAAAAAAAAAACAAAAAAAAAACCCATTGATTCAATATATATATAATCCATTAAATATGACTGAAACTAAAGTCGATTACAGCCAAAGTAAAGGGATTTGTCTCTAAATTAAATATTTGTGAAAACTAAAGTGTATACATTTGAAAAGTCCTAGAAATCAAAAACAAATTCAGTCTCTTTCTCATGATTGATTTATCTACCCCTGAATCTCTCTCTTATAGATATGTCAGAAGTGTTCATGCCTAAACAGAGAGATTGGAAAGTAAATGAATTATCAGAGGCCTTTCACTTGAAAACTTTAAAAAATACCTGCAAAATCACCAACAAGTTAATTTACTTTGGGCCTTTATTTCTGAGTGCTTCCCATACAATTCAGGATGCATCACCAACTTCTCTTTTTAAAGATAAAAATATTGAAGGTTCACATATTTTCTTCTGTGCAATATTCTCATTCAAATGCATTCCAAAAAATAGATACAGTAAAGAATTTCTATAAGGTACTACAGGAAAACAAAAGCACTAATATTGAACCTTATTCTTTCCTTTAAGTCTCTGACCCCCTTAGCTATATCCTTTCAACTTTGGAGTGGGGATTGCATTTTTGCTCAGTGCCTTCTCCATAGTAGATGCTGAAAAATCTATTCTTCAATCCTTGGCATTTTATTAAGGCCTTCTTCCTTGGGTATGACATCCAATCTACAACTTCATTGTTTCATAATATGAAGTGATTGGGAAGCCCAGAGACACTGACTAATTCTTACAACAAGGACACAATTTTACAGCAGTCCTATTCTAGTTCCTTTCTTGAGAGTCTTGATAGAGTTGAGAGGAATGATATCTTGTTACAGCAAACAGGACTGGGAAACAAACCAAGAGTCACACAAGTGTGCTGCAAAACAGGCTTTTTATTACACATGAGCTCAGAGGGGTCTCGCCTCGAAATTCTGAGCAAATGGGGTTAATAATATGCTGGGTTTTATATGCTTTGTTATGAGGAAGTTGATGGTTACAGAAAAAAATGGTTACAAGGCTTGTATGAGGTAAGGGCTGTAAAAGTTCCTTATCCATGCTATTTGACAGTTCTGCTTTTATAAGATAGAAGTTATAAAGTTTGCATTAGGCCAAGGTTTAGTCAAGTGCTTTCTTTATAGTTACTTAATCATGTTATTATAAAGAGGGGAGTGCAGAATTTTTCACTTATAATCTGCCTATGACTCTATTGGCTTAACAATACCAGCTTATTCTGTTGTGACCTTGACTACCTTCAACAAAGTTATTTAACCACTTATTCTACAGAGTTTCTTTGTTGCAGAGTAGAATATTTATTTCAGGAACTTAAAGGGCTTTTGGAGAACTAGAAACTAAAGAGGTAGAGCAGATCCAGGTTGTCTTTATGACTGTCCCTTTAACACTGTGCATTTCAGATCTCCATTTTTAAAAATACAAGAAATAATAAATTGATGTAGAAATTATAAATAATAGGAAAAAGAGACTCTAAAATAAATGTATAGAAGGACAAATCAACCATTGTTACAATCAGGTTAAGCTGAGCAAGTCTTTTTTTTTTTTTTTGAGACAGAGTCTCACTCTGTTCCCTGGGCTAGAGTGCCGTGGTGTCAGCCTAGCTCACGGCAACCTCAAACTCCTGGGCTCAAGTGATCCTTCTGCTTCAGCCTCCCGAGCACCTGGGACTACAGGCATGTGCCACCATGCCCGGCTAATTTTTTCTATATATTTTTAGTTGGCCGATTAATTTATTTCTATTTTTAGTAGAGATGGGATCTCGCTCTTGCTCAGGCTGGTTTCGAACTCCTGACCTTGAGCGATTCGCCCACCTCGGCCTTCCAGATTGCTAGGATTACAGGCATGAGCCACTGCGCCCGGCCTGAGCAAGTCTTTATTTTTTTTTTTAATCTTAAATATTAGGAAAATTCTCCTAAGGGATAGGATTAAAAAGTGAACTATTCAGTCAATGGTGTTTAATTGCCTAAGCTAGATCCAGTGTCTTTCCTTTCAAACTTCAAGCTAGAGGCAGAACAGCTATATGTCTATAGAATAGAAGCAACCAGCATTTGAGCAGAGACTATTAAAAAACTGATGGTGGTGCTCCTCAAACCTTGTCTTTTTTATTATTAACTAATCTACCTCTTCGAGAAGAAATACCACTGTCTCCAGAATTGTGGTTAATTATCTCCTTCTCCTTTGTTTTCTCAAGTCTTTCCACATATCCAAGAGCTGAAGGTAAAATATCCACTCCTAGGGGTAGATTTAGTTGGTTTGGGCCATTGTTACACACTCTAATCCTGCCTGATGTCTTCTGCTCAGCCAGCCTCTCTTTTCTGGCCCTCCAAATATTCTTCAGATCTTACCCACATTCTTCATTTTAGCCTGATGTTTGTAGCACTGACACATGTTTTTTGTTTTTTTTAAATTTAGAGTCATTTGCCCCTACGAATTGGATTTTGAGTTTCCATCTCTAATCCTACATGCTATTGAATCCAGGTCACCTATCAATCTATCTTCACCCAATTGGTAGTCCTAGACTTAGGTATGCACCTCACCTATCCCACCCACTCTGCCATGCGTAGCTTGCTGTATCTCATGTCTCCGTCTCCGTATAAACCTATACTGACTTGAGACAGTTTTTAATTTTTTAAATTGTAATTAGTTTTCAATTCCTAATCCCTTTTCATTTATGACAAATAATACTGTTTTATGATGAATAAAAATAGACACTCAAAAAGATCTACCTGCCTGAACAGAAATTAATTGATGATACACACTGCAAAGTATATAAAAAATTAAGAAGATGAGAATAAGTAGGATATGATGATAATTATAAATAAAAAAGGATTTTGTTTGTCATTTAGATTGTTTTTTTCTTTTTATAAAAGTTATTAAGCATAAACCTGAAATGCTCCTCCTTCTATATCTATCTATATACACTAATCAAAATGTTATAAATATGAATTCATAATTTGCAAACACTTTATGACAGCATATTCACATGGAACTTGTTTAATGCTGTTTATTGCCATCTCCATGCTTTCTCCTTGCTTACTGTTTAAATATGCTTTGTAGGGGGGCAGAGCAAGATGGCGGATGAGAAACACTGCCAGACAGAGTGTCTCTGCAGAAAAGACGGCTTCTAGAAGATATTAGAAGAAAGAAGCAAGCAGACAACCACACATCGGACGGGGGTCGGAGGGAGGGGTACCGGAGACTACTGGAGACTCCACGGGAGGAGGTTGCGGAGGGGAATTGGGAGAAAAGACCTCCCGAGCGAGCAGCATGGAGACTAGTGGCAAGGGTAGGTGGAGCGGTTAACTTTCCCCTCCCTTGCATCTTGGACTG
>VBSM01003018.1:5751701-5775002 GCA_008086735.1 Cheirogaleus medius
GTACTATTCAGCTTTAAGAAACAATGGTGATATAGCACCTCTTGTATATTTCTGCATACAGGTGGAACCCATTCTACTAAGTGAAGCATCTCAAGAATGGAAAAACAAGCACCACATGTACTCACCAGCACATTGGTGTTAAAGGATCAACACTTAAGTGCACATATAAGAATAACATTTGTCAGGTGTCAAGCGAGTGGGAGCGGGGAGGAGAGGACAGGTATATACAAACATTATGAGTGAGATGTGCAACTTTTGGGGGATGGTCATGCTTGAGGCTCTGCCTCGAGTGGGGACTGGGGCATGGGCCATATACGTAACCTTAATATTTGTACCCCCATAATATGCTGAAATCAAAATAAATAAGTAAATTAATAAATATGCTTTGTAACATTAAGCAGGTGGAAGACTGTGTGTTTATTTTACATTCTGTGAAATAGATCTTGTTAGTGTCAATAGTGGGAGATGGTAACAAATAGATTAGAAATTTGGTTTTTATTGTAGAATAAGCTATAGATTTAACTAATTTGGCTTGCACAATAGACCAAATATTTCATAAACTCTAAGAATTTCAGACTTGTAACACATAAATCAGGATTAAATACACGAATGTATTAAATAAATCCCATTTTTCTTACTATTCTGAAACTAAAAATCTAAAAATAAAGTTAGAATTGTACGAACATTTTAATTTTGACCTCATAGTTTCATCAAATAGGCAAAATAGACATTCACATGAGGCTCAAGTGTCTTAGACAAAGTCTCATTCATTTCTACATAATAAACTTGGTGACCTAAATCTGGGGTTTTATTTTAGGCCTCTAGATCCATTGTTTGTAATTGTTGTTTTGTTTCTTGTATTTTTGGTTTTCTTACATCATCTATACTTTCATTATTATTATTTCAAGGTCTCTTGTTATAAGAGTTCAAAAATCTAACCTGTTCACCACTAAGAGCAATATTCAAATACCAGTCCTCACAAAGACACTTATAGATGTGTTTTAAAAAAATGAATCTGAGTGAAGACCATTTCTTTTTTCTGTTTAGGGTATAAATAGAACAATATGCTTGTGTTAAACGATACATCACAATTTTAGTATTTTATTTGCAAACAAGGAAATATATTAGCATAAGCACTAGAGATTTAAAAAATTATATTGAAATTTAGTTGATGATATGCAAGCTGTCTCCACATGTAAATGCTATGGATTATAGTCCCATTTTGCTGATTTTTTCATAGCTGGTATTAATTTGCCTATTTGGTCAAACTGCACTGGTTAATTTTTATTAGTAAGATAGATGACACCAACATCCAAAGGACCATATCAAAGAGATGACCTGAAACTGATGAGTCCATATGCATTGATTATTTTTGGTATTCATGAGGCAATTGAAGTTTGGAGCGGGGGTTACACGTAATATCATACAGTCAGTATTATAAATGAAATGACTATTTTACATGAACCATTCATTAATGAATCAGAAATGAGTGGTCAGCAAAAACTATTTAAAAACAACAGAGTACTCCCTAAGAGGTACACATCGCCACTCATTTTCTATTCACATGTATGTATAGATGTGATTTGCTTCTATATGTAATTTTTCTGACTTAGTTTTTCCCTCAGAAAAATGAATATTAGACTAAGTGATTTTATAATAAATAACTGAAGATCATTTAGATCATAAATATGAATCCAAACAGCACCATAAATATACAAAAAGGAAAGTGGTGCATTGCTTTGGAGGAAACAAATTTGCAAGTACCTATAGTGACTGCTTTTGTGCAATTGCTCATGTTATGCTACTACCCTATACTTATTATTGAGGTGTGTCACGTTTTAGCAAGTGTGACAAAGCCAAGAATGACCTCATACAATTTAGCTGCTTTTGTATTGTCCAGTATTTGATTCTCAAGCCAATACAAATATAGTTCAATCTCACATTAAGCATGCCATGTTTTCAATTTTTCAAATAAGCTGTTGCTGAACACACTTTTATTAAGTTAAAATAGGCTATCAATTGTGAATAATCTCATTTTAAATCCTCAAAATTCAGTTTATATTTAATTTAAACCTGATATAAATTACAACCTGAAGAATGACATGTGCTTTCTATTATTGTGATGTCTTTATATAAGAAGTTCTTGCAATATGATGAATAATCTTTAGGGGTGTGTGTGTGTGTGTGTGTGTGTGTACAAACTGGCATGATATATTCAACAGGGTAAAAAGAAGTGAAAGTAAAGTAAATAACTTATTTGGGTATTATAGTAGGCAGAATTCTGAGATGCCCCCATCAAAATTCTTGGCCACTAGTATATACATAACTCCCCCAACTTATTCATTCGAACACTGCCTTAGGGGTAGTTATGAAGAGATTTTACAAGTATAATTAAAATTCCTAATCATTTGATATTAAGATAGGCTGCGGGCCTGACCTAATAATGTGAGACTTTAAATTTGGGTCCAGAGGTCAGAGATAGAGGAAGTCAGAGACTCAACAAGTGAATTCAACACAAAAAAAGCCTGTGTTGCAGGCTTGGAGATGGAGGTAAACAATATGGGTGGCTTCTCAGAGCTGAGAGTAGCACCTGGTCATCAGCAAAAAACCAAGGACTTCAGTCCTGCAGCCACTAAATTCTGAAAAGCCTGAATGTATTTGGAAGAAAATTTCAAGCCTCAAATAAGATTTCAGATCCAGGTCACACCTTGATTTGAGCCATACTGAGACTCTGTGCATAAGACCCACCAAAGCCATCTTTGGACACTGGACCTAGAGAAAGTGAGATAATAAAGTTGTGCTTGTTTTAAGCTGATAAGTTTGTGTTAATTTGCTCTACAACAACAGAAACACATACTTTTTATTTTTTATTTATTTTTTGAGATAGGGTTTCACTATGTTTCCCAGGCTGGCCTTGAACTCCAGGGTTCCATCAACACTTCTGCCTCAGATGGTTTACCTTTTACCTGCATATGTCAACCCAGGTCCTCTCTCGTGAACAGTGACTGTAATTACTCTTGGATCTTGAGTGAAGATCAAAGTCTTTAGTGTTTGGGAACTTCTACATTCCCCCCCCCCATGTACTTTTTCAGTCTTACCTTCAGCTATACGCTTTTATTCATCCTCTTTTCTGAACATGCTTGTCTATGTGAAATATATTTCCATACCAATGGTTTCACTATATCCTCTATCCAGAAGACTCATCAACATTTCTTAAGTATCTGCAAGTACAAAGCTTAACCATCAATCAAGGTTAAACTAAAATGCTACATCTTTCATAAAAATATCTTTGATCCACTGCATCTATTATAAACTGTCCCTCCTTTTACCCCCAGAGATGTATCCTAAGCCTCTCATGAGTTTTTCTTGTTCTTCGCTATATCCTTGCTCTTCCTTACAAAGAGGAGACATCACTGTAGCAACAATATTGCCTTTTATATAAAAGGTAATTCAGTATTCAATGGAGTGATGGATTGATGGATGGATGGATAGATTGATGAGTGAGTGAATCCTTAGAGTTGGCCTTTGCTATCCTAATAATTCAGCTACTTTATCTTCCCTAACTCCTTTGTATATGATTACTCTCCTTTTTTCGTTAGTTTCTCACTATCCCCACCCTTCCATCCTCACACTATTCTCTTGCTAGTGTAGACTTTTCCACTGATTTTCCCTCTTTTCTAGACATCCATGAGCAGTAAACCTGAAAACATATTGTTTGAGAAATTATGTTAACCAAGTATTTCACTGTTCTAATTTAGCCTGAGAGAATTACTTGATATGTGGGGGATAACTGTATGCTTATTCAGTTTATCTCACTTAATTCTGAAAAAAAGCTTTCAGAAATAAATGTTTTATATATACGTATATATATATATATACACACATATATACATACACTAGACATTTTTGAGATCTTTTTAATACCTTTGTTACTTAAAAGTCTACGCTATATAAAATCAAACTCAAAGTCTTTGGTGACTAGGAAACAAAAGAGTGGAGTTACTCGTCATCACGTATAGATAAACATGTGTCATTTGAGCTTGAACAAACAATTAGAATAATCTGCTCCTAGTGTCATAATTTTGCTAGAAACATGGAAACAAATGGAAGTACATGAGCTTGCATAATGCCATAAGTAATTTACCAATACAGTTATTGTTGTTACTAATCCAGCAAGAGAAAAAGGAAAATTTATACTGGCCAGGATTATATTGGATAGTTTATGAATAACTTGAATGATAGCACTTGTATTGTTCATAATAGTGTGGTCATCACACACAGCTGTTTATAGATCACCAATTGCTTCTAATACTAAATTATGGATCTCAATAAATTGATTATGTTTCATTTAACTATACCAGGATCTTTCATGTGTTTTTTAAAGAAAATTGTGTCTGTTTAATGTTGTTTATGGTGATAACTGTGCATGTAAGGAGATGCTTCCTCTAAACAAAAAGATAATTTAATTTATTACTTGATTTTTCATGTCTTTCCAGTTCTTTCAGGGTAGGTGCTCTGCCCTTTCTCTGCTTCCTTTCACCACCACTGCTCACTGTCAGCTTTTTTTCTGTTTGGTTCCTGGATATCTCCATAAAGATTATGTTGAAGAAATCCACCAGTTACTGAGCAGTTACTATGTGCAACATAAATGATAACTGTATGTGTGTGTATATGTGTGTGTACAGATATATACACATACTTATAATTCTCTAAACAACCCTAAACAACAATGTGGGTACTCAATAAATATTTTTGAATTAATGAATAGTATAGTTGATAAAATCATAGGAAACATCAATCGGAAAACAGAATTAGAAAGAACCAAAAGTAGCAAAGAATCATTAAGAAAAATTTAAAGAATCTGAAGCTTTGAAACTTTGAAAGAAAGATTCAATCACCTAATCTATGAAGCAGAGTTGTAAGTCAAAACCAGATCTAGCTGGCCACAGAGTATAAATATTCACTCATAATCCTAGAACAATTGCCTGTTTCACAGAAAAGCCAGTGGTGACTCTTTGCTGTCATTTCTTCAAATTTCCTTTTTTCCTTATTTTTTAATTTTGCTCCAATTGATTTTTATGATGTAATCAGCTATATTATTCACCAATTCAAAAATATTTATTGAATGCCTACTTTGTGTCATGCAAATCAGTGAAAAAAAAACAAACACAACCTCCTATCCTCTTGGAGTTTATATTCTAGTAGGAAATGACAGAGAACAAATAGGTAGAATGTATAGTGTGTCAGAAAATGACAATGGCTATGAGGACAAAACCAGGGAGGAAGGAAGGGAGTGACCTGGAGTTAAGACTTTGGCCAAAGATGGCTTCAGTGATAAGGCGAGACCATTCAGAAGACACCTGAAGGACATGGTAAGTGACATCAGTCCCGTACAAGTGGAGACCTCTAGGCAAAACAGTTTAAGACTAATGCCCTGAGGGAGATATCCAGCGGTCAGACTAGTAAACATATGCATGCCCAGAGTTTACTTCTAGATCCACAAGTGCCTGATATGTAGTAGTTCTCAGTATTTTTGACTGACTGACTGACAAGGGACTCAGACATCAAAGTTAATTCTAGAGCTCATCCTCAGGTGTTGATGGGGCACCTGGCATTCTGCGGGAATGTGCTGGTTTTGATTCATGAGGCATGAATTCTTTGGATTTTATTTGTGCCATTGACCTGGCCCTTTTTGGTTTAGGCAAGAAAGAAGCTCCCTTCCTATTAATCTCAATTATTCTTTGAGTGGGAAGGCTTATACCGTGCAACTTTCAAAGAACCTCTACTTTAATGCAGCTGTCATACTCCCAGCAGGTCAGCAAGAGGAGAAACATTTTTAAGTAGATTATTTTCTTTGTGTGCTTTCTGAGAATTGATAGCTGAATGTAAATACACAAGAGCATTTACATTCATAGGCAACATTTATGAGCTTACATTAGCATAAAATCTTGCTGCTACACTTTTGGTGATACATTCTTTTATAAGTATAACTTTTATCAGTAGTAGTTTAAGTTCTATTAACAATCAACTTAGCTGCCATCAGTTTAATTTCTTATCTGATGTTATCTTCTTAGTATGCGTTGGATTTGCCAGTATTATGTGAAGTAGTCTGTACAATGATCACAGCCTCACCTCTGTTTAATAAGCTCGTGAGGTCGTCTCACATAATAGAGGAGGCGGTTTAGGATGGCTAGGAGTTCCATTTTCTGCTTTCCCGTGGCTTTCTAACATGTAGAAAGGAAAGTTATTTCCACTACAGAACTTCAATGTATAAAATTTCAGCAACTGGAAATTTTAAGTGATATTAGAATAAAAAATATTTGATGTTGTTTCTATGACCCTTTCACCTTCTGTGACAGATTTTTGCCCTTTAATAGCTTGATAAACAAATGAAGAAAATATTTCAGTTGCATGGTTTACACTGCATTTTTCCTTCACATGCCCTGTACTTTTGAAACATTTTTATTTATGGAATCATAGAGTGGTCAGTAAAATTACTTACTGCAGAAAATGGGATAGTTACCTTGTATAAATAAGTGTATAAAGTATATTATTGATGAGTTCTGTAAAAGAGAGTAATTGATCACATACATATTAAGACAGGTAGACTGCTGCATCTGCCAAGCTTTCCCTGTTTTTAGGAAATGTCAAGAATGAACCATTTCCCTATTGGCTCTTGGCTTCATCTAAATACATTGACATACATTGTGAAGACTGAGTCATCTGTAGTGCTTTTCCCCAGGGGACCATCCTAGGAATCTCCTAGGAATCTGAGGCCTGGATTAGAAAAAGATTTCTCTAGTTGGCTCAAGTAACCACTCATAATTTCTGGCTTTCTAATTTCACAATATTTCTAATGATTCTCTCTTCAGTGGAAAATAATGAAGGACTGACAGTCCTCTCCCTGGACATCAAGAGTGACTCATGCTGAGAAGAACACTAGTATTTGTTGAAAAAATTAATAAATCAAGTTATTGACAAATATTTATTTATCAATTAATTATGCATAAATTATTCTGATAATTGTAATGAGGGATTAAATAATAAATTATGTATTTTCCCTGACTTCAAGGACATTTTTTCTGGAGGAGGTGCTTTTAGTTAGATAGATAGATTAGATAGATAGACTCTCTCCCACACACATATCAAATTAATAATACAGGGCACACAGTAATACTTGTTGTTGAGGAGGTACTGTATTTCACGGTAATTTGAAAACTAAGAAATATTATTTACTGCATTCCTTGTCCTCACATATAAAGAAAGCTTCATGAACAATATGGTAACGGAGTAGGATATTGAAGGATAGGTTGATCTGATACGACTTGGCAAATAATTCATTACAGGATTTACAGAAGAAGTCAAGCAGGATTGCAAGTTTTCTGGTCTGAGTGACTGAATGGATAGTGGTATCATTCAATAAGATAGGAACTCAGGAATTGCAGGTGTTTGGGTAAGTGTTGGCGATGGTGAAGGCAGGTGGCAGGAACCTTATGAATCCAGTTTTTTAGAACAAAGATGGCTGGGCAACATTTACACAGTACCTTCTCTTTTGACCTTCTGTTTTGACCTCTAATACTTTATCTAAAGCTTCCATTCATTCACTGAGAAAATATTTATTGAGCTTCAACTATGTGCCAAGATTGTACTGAATACTAGGGCTATAGAAATGATACCACCTGTACAGAGCTTATAGGCTACTCTACTGAGGGAAGGTTAGTATTAAATATTATATGATTAATTACAGTTTTAATAGGAGCTAAGAGTACAGGGACTTGTGAAGGCATTTAAGAAGGTGATCTAATCCAATCTGGAAATATAATGGACCTCCCTGAAGTCAATTTTTGTACATAACTGCTAGTGGTATCTGATTGTTCTCTGAGATACTTGCTTCAACTTTTTGCACAAATTCTGAAGCTTCTTCTTAGTTATAGCAAGATTTCACATATTTTCAAAGCCTCAATACCCTTATATGGAAGATGAAGATGATTATATTTTCCACACAATCCCTCATGTAAAACACTTGCATGGTGCTTGCCAGTGTAGGTCCTTTCTCTGCCTGTTCCCCAAATCTGATTCTTGCAACTTTTTATATTCAGCAACATAGCTCAGCAAATGTTAGCACATTTTTGGAACTAGCCATTTAGTACAGTACATCCTTGGAACATGTCAACCCTTCTAAATCTGTCTCTTCCTCTCCTCCTTCTATGTTTGGGTTTTCATCAACTTCATCATATTTATGATTAAAAGTCCATTCTGAGGACTTATTATAGTAAAATCACAAATCTAGATGAATTTTCCAAACTTTCTCATAGCTCGCTTCATAGTTTTCTCAATCACACGGGCACTATGATTACACAGCTTACACTTTGCAAAAATCAAATGGATTTTGTCTTGCTGCTTGTACAAATACATTTGGACTTGTTAGACCACATGTCCCAATTTTTATTTCAGAAAAGAAGTTAATCATACTTAAGACAAATGGGTATATGTACAGTTTTATTCATAGTACTGGTACTATGAATACTCTTGGTACTCTTGGTATTTTAAAATGCTCCAAGTGGCTAAAAGCAAACATAATAGCAACCTGCATTTCATATGGTTAAACATTAGAGGAAAAGCAGGTCATCTGAAGCCTATTTCTTTTTCTTTTTCTTTTAAATATACACCAGTATTTTCATGTTTCTTTTTATGCATTTCCTCTTTAGACTCTGTTATAGGAGAAATTATAATCTTGCTCTTTCCTCTGCATGAACAACCAGTATCAATAGCTGATATCCTTCTGGACCTCTGAAGGCACAGTAAGACCAGCATTTTTAACCTTAATTGGATTTTTAGCACTTTTTTCCCTCATAAATTCTGGCAATGTTTAGCTATTTCATTATCATGGGTCTGTTATTGACTGTTCCTGCTATGTTTTTTTTTCTTTTTTGAAAGAGAAATTAGTTCTGTTCCCAGGGATTTCATAGGTAGCCAGGATGTACTTTCTAAATAGTATTTGTAGAAGGCCATGACTTGCAGGGCAATGTGAATTTGTGGTTCATATATTGGATGCTTTTGGTTAAGAACTCTGCCTCGAGGGGGGAGGGGGGCGTGGGCAATATACATAACCGTAATATTTGTACCCCCATAATATGCTGAAATAAAAAAAAAACTCCCACTTGCTTTGGAGGTTACAGGACAATTATTTTGATTGATCTCTCAAATTATCCCCTTAGATTCTTAGAGGATTCTCTAAAAAAAAAAAAAAAAAAAAGAACTGATTGCGGTAGGAAGACAAGTGATATAAAAGTAATATGTCTCTTTGAACTCAGAGCCAACATTTTGGAGTTCATCTTTTTTTACATATATAAATGTGAAGGGAATAACACACATACACAAACACACAATAGGGCAAACTGGGGAAGAAAGAGTAGTGCTCTGGAGTCCTGTGTTCATATTCCTATTGAGCCAGTTCATTTTCCTGTTGAGTTGTTTGAGCTTGGGGATGTTAGTTTCCTCATTTATAAAATGATAATAATAATAGAACTTACTGCAAAGTGTTGTTGTGAGAGTTAGATGACTTAATCCATTTATATATATTAGAACAGTTCCTGATATATAACAAACCTTTAATAAGTATTTACCTCTATTATTGTTTTTTGGTTCTGATTGGTTGGAGTGGATTGGTATAGAGCTAAATACTTCCATGCCTCACCTATAAGAATTTCAGATAAATGAAATGGTTATTCACATTGTTATTAGAATTCTTTGAAAGGTAGACTCAGTCAGTCTTCTTTACCCCTTTCCTCATATTACACATACTTACAGAGTCCCTCTCTGGTGTTTGCAGAGGATAGCTCTACAGGAAGCAGTTGTGCAACCTGAGCAAACATTATCCAACCTCATACCCACACTGTATATTTTTTATTTTTATTTTTAATTATTTTTTCTTTCAGCATATTATGGGGGTACAAATGTTTAGGTTACATATATTGCCTTTGCACCACTCAAGTCAGAGCTTCAAGCATACCCACACTTTATTTTTAAAATAGAAAAGCAGTATGTGTTTGGGAGGTGGTTGGGGGGAAAATTCTGAGAATAAATACAAAGTATGTATGTATAATGTGTATAAATATGTTTATATGTGTGCATATGTGTGTATTAATGGAGGATTAAATCTATTCTACACAAATTTGGATTTATTTAGTCTTAAAAAGTGCTTTCCCTCCAAGGTACTCATCAATAAATCCAGAAGTAAGTAACGTAGACCTGGTTGTCAGAAAGAGATGAGATGGGATTTTGAATTTTCTGTAGGCTTATCCATTTAGTTTCTCTGTGACTTTAAAGTTGATTTTATGTTTCAATCTCCACTCTTACTCCCACCACACCCCAAGTACTTGGGGGATTTGTTGGGATGTCCACTCGTCATAAATCAGAGCAGTCCAAAGTATGGAATTGGAGACAGCGAAGCATGGCTCTATCGCTTGATAACTGTGTCACAAATTACTTAATCTCTCAGAGCATTTATTTTCTCATATGTAAAACTGAGATTAAAAAACTTTATCCCTTAAGATTGAGGTGAGCATTAAATGAGATGGCTGTAAACTTCTTATCCCGTTCATTAAATGATATCTAGGTTTACTTACACGTAACTGGATGCAAATTATTAAAAGGTCTAACCTTCAATTTTTCACCTAGCATATAGTTTTCAAACAGAGAACTCTTTAGACTTTGAATCCTAATGAAAACCATTTAACCACAGAAAATACAGTAGTTAAGTCTTGGTAAAACACTTTTTGATTAAACTCGTGGTGCTGACAGACCAACTCTTTTGTCTAAAAAGAAACTTAATTGTAAATAATGGGCCATGGTCTTTACTACTGAATTGGGTCAATTTATTAAGGGTTTTGTGGTGCTATAGACAGTGTTCAGAAGGAAAAATTCTTACATAGACAGATTGGAATGAGATTTAGTAAATAAAAATCGGGGAGCAGATTGAAAGAGAGTATCTATGAGGCTCCATTTTGAATTTTAGGAAAAGTAGAATGAATTCTATTTTCCTGTCTTCCCTCTTCCCCATTACTATTTTATGTAGAACTAAGAGACGCATTGTAGTAAGGAGGGAAGTTGACAAGGCTGCATTTGCTAAAATCTTACTGTTCATTCAGCAAACTCCTAAGAATATAAGAATATTAACCACCCACCAACAAAATATCAATTTCTCAGATATCTGGCATTTGCTGGTAGTATTTCTATGAGCTATCCTTGAGCTAACACGGTCATAGATAAAAATTTCCCACCCAGTTTCTGTTTTCTGTGTCTATTTTGGACTATCATTGGTTAATGTTATTTGAAATAATTTCCATTGAACTGTGTGAACTGCCTGAAAATCTGCCGTCAGTTTAACTTCATGGAAGTCCAATTATATTATTTCCAAGGCAGAAAAAATTTGCAAACAGTGTTTGAAATACTTTCTACACACAGATAATATTTTGGGTTGAAAATATTTTCCTATATGAAGGTTTTCTAAGATTAAATCGACCAAATTAGTATGTAATGAAGAACTTGAGAAAATGATATTACAGCTTTGTGAAGAAAAACCTAAATAAAAAGCAGCCACTGCCTCTCTGACACCTCATGCATCATTCCAAAGTCATAATTTAAATTCAAGGTCTAGACATATGGCAAAGCTCAGTTTTTATTCACACGAGGCTTCAAAGTGCAAAATTACAGATAAAAATAAAAATATCAAAGAAACACAAGAAAATATGTTCAACATTATTGGCCATTAAGGAAAGGCAAATTAAAACCACAATGAGATACCACAAAACACGTATCAGAGGGCTACAATAAAAAAATAGTGACAAAACCAAATGCTGGTGAGGATGTGGGAAATATGATCATTCATACATTGCTGATGCGAATTTGCAATGCTACAGCTACTCTGGAAAACAATTTGGCAGTTCCTTTTCAAACAACAACAACAGGGCCGGGCGCAGTGACTCACGCCTGTAATCTTAGCACTCTGGGAGGCTGAAGCGGGAGGATCGTTAGAGGTCAGGAGTTTGACACCAGCCTGAGTAAGAGTGAGACCCTGCCTCTACTGAAAATAGAAAGAAATTAGCTGGACGACTAAAAATATATACAAAAAATTAGCTTGGCATGGTGGTGCATACCTGTAGTCCCAGCTACTCGGGAGGCCGAGGCAGGAGGATTGCTTCAGCCCAGGAATTTGAGGTTGCTATGAACTAGGCTGAAGCCATGGCACTTTAGCCAGGGCAACAGAATGAGACTCTGTCTCAAAAAAAAACCCACAAAAAAACAAAAACAACAACAATTAACACACAACAACAGCAACTAAACATCTAACTACTATACAACTCAGTAATTGCAGCCTTGGAAATTTATTCTAGAACAATGAAAAATTACGTTCCCACACAAAAAAACTGTAATGAATGTTTATAGAAGTTTTCTTTATAATAATAGCCAGGAAATAAAAACAACTCAAATATCCTTTAATAGATAATGGTTAGACAAACTGTGGTACATCCATATCTTGCAATATTACTCAGCAATGAAAAGAAATGAACTATTGATATATGCAGCAACCTTGATGAATCTCTAGAAAATAATGCTGAGTGAAATAAAATCTATGCCAAAATATGACTTACTATATAATTCCATTTATATAACATTCTGTAAAAAGAACTGGACAGCAGGCAGTGATTACCATGGGTTAAGAAAGGGGTGAGGGCAGGAGAGAAGTGAGTTTGCCACATAAAAAGACAGAATGAGGATGTTTACAGTCATGTAAATGTTCTGTATCTTGACTATATCAATGTCAAAATCCTGGTTGTGATACTGTGGTATAGTTTTGGAAGATGTTACACTTGGTAGAAACTGGATAAAGGGTACATGATATCTCTCTGTATTATTTTTTACAGCTGCATTTGAGTCTAAAATTACCTCAAAAATAAAAAAATGATTAATTAAAGAACACTGAGCAAAAGATAAAGACTATTTTGATCCAAAATATGAGGTTTAAATAAATGTTGAGTCTATTTGAAAGGTATTATCATAGCATATTTTTAGTCTTGTAGTCTTCACACAAATATTAACTCAATAAGCAGTTATCAAAGCACCGAGAATACCACTCACTTTCTGAGGGGTATGGCGATTCACTCTTTTATTTTGTCAGACATCATTATAAATTGTTTTTTTTCTGATAGGTCTCACATGTGTACCTAGCATGCTGTACATATTTTGATGTTCTTGAAAAGTATGTAAATCTAATTTGTGTAAAATGATTAGATTTATAAGTGCTGGGATACGTTCTTATTTAAGGAAGTCAGTGGATCCACCTTAAAATATAAGCCACCCAAATTTATTTTGATATTCAAGACTTGTTTTCAGAAGAGAAGTAAAGACCAAAGATATATATGGGTTATTTCAGGGTCCATATAAATACATTGATGGCTTGGTCCAGAGAAAGAGCTATACAGAAGAGTACAAATGGATGATGGATTTATTTGGATATGGTAGGTGGAGAAAATGGAAGAATTGAGAATGACTCATGGTTTTTGGCTTGAATACTTGACTGACTGGATGGTGGCATCATTTACTAAGAAAGCAAAGACTGTGTGGAGGTTTTAAGATGAAGGTCAAGATTTTCATTTTTAAGTATTAGATTTTAGACATCTGCGAGATATCCAAGGAAGGGATATTGAGTAAACTATTGAATAAATCTGGAGCTCCAAAGAGGTCAGCACTTCAGAAACAAATTTGAAAATCAATGGTAACTAGATGGAATTTAAAGGTATGGCAATAGATAAGATCAGGGATTAATGTGTAGAAAAGAGGGCTTGGAATTGAGCAGTGAGGAATCTAAATTTCCAAGTGCGATATAAGAAATTAGGAATGGAGCTGGGAAAAAGTGGGCAATAAGATAGGAGGAAAACAAGGTAATTTTGGGCCATGGTCATTTTCTTGTGTTGCCTACCACAATAAAATGGAGTTGGTTTATAAGCTTTACAAAAAAGAGTTCTAGTGGAGTGGTTATAATGGAAGCATAGTTGAAGTTGTGAGAGTGTGAATGGGATATGAAAAGGTTGTGATAGAAGGTGAGATGACTCTTTAGAAAAATATTACTGTGAAGAGGTGTAAGAAATTCAATAGTATCTAGAGGTGGCTGTTGTATGATGAAAGAGCTCTTGCTTAAACAATAGTTACTTGAACATTTTAAGAGGCTGATATCAATAATCCAGTATAATAATAATGTAATATATAATAATATAATAATTCAACATGAAGACATAATAACTATAGAAGCAGACTCAGGAAGAAATTGAGATGAGATGGTATCATGAGCACACAAAGAAATTTGGCTTTTTTAATTTTTTTAAATTTTGTTTTTAATTTATAAATAATAATTATGCATATTTATGGGGCACAGCATAATATTTTGAAAGACGTATACATTGTGTATTAATCAAATCAGTGTATTTAGCATAGACATCACTTCATATATTTATATTTTCCTTATAGTGAAAATATTCAAATCCTATCATCTAGCTATTTGAAATATACATTATCATTGACTATAATCACCCTACTGAACAACAGAACATCAGAACATTTTCCTCCTATCTAACTGTAAGTTTGTACCCATTGATTAGCCTCTCCCAATCTCCCCTCTCTGGTACTCTCCCCAGTCTCTGATAACTGCTATTCTGTGCTCTACTTCTATGAGATTAAGTCCTATAGATTTAATATATGCATGTAATTTGGATTTTCATGGGAATAAGATCACTCTGTGGAAAAAAGAGGGGCTATACTTTATAGGATAGATTATTATAAAATGATAGAAACTGGGAATCATTTGGTTGATATATCCTTAGAAAGGTATAATGAGCATGTGAATTTAAGAATATATAATGAAATGGAGGGGATGGATTTTTCAGCTTTATCACGTAGGTTTAATCATGAGAGATAGATGCCCAGGAGCGCATGAGAAGTGAGGGATAAAATATATATCTATGGAGGGAATGAGTTAGAAGTTATTATAGAAAGACTATTTTTAAACCTTAGTTGCCCAAGAATATTACCCTGGCAAACACATTTTATGAAGCGAACATAACCCTGATACCAAAACCAGGAAAGGATGCAACAAAAAAAAAGAAAGCTACAGACCAATATCCCTTATGAATACAAATGCAAAAATTCTCATCAAAATCCTAGCCAACCGAATCCAGGTGCTTGTCAAGAAAATAATCCATCACAACCAAGTGGGCTTCATCCCAGGGATGCAGGGATGGTTCAACATACGCAAATCTATAAATGTAAATCACCATATAAACAGAAGCAAAAACAAAGACCATATGATCCTCTCAGTAGACGCAGAAAAGCATTTGACAAAATTCAACACCCTTTTTTCATAAAAACGCTCAACAAAATAGGCATAGACGCAGCTTACCTAAAAATGATACAAGCCATATATGACAAACCCACAGCCAGTATCATACTGAATGGGGAAAAACTGAAAGCATTCCCACTTAGAACTGGAACAAGACAAGGTTGCCCACTATCCCCACTTCTATTCAACATAGTTCTGGAAGTCCTTGCCTCAGCAATGAGACAAGAGAGCGGAATTAATGGCGTCCAAATGGGACCAGAAGAGATCAAACTCTCACTCTTTCCTGATGACATGATATATTACCTAGAAAAACCCAAGGATTCAACCCAGAGACTCCTTGAATTGATAAACGAATTTAGTAATGTCTCAGGATACAACATCAATACACAGAAATCAGGGGCATTCATATACGCCAACAACAGTAAAAGTGAGAACCAAATGAAAGACTCAATTCCCTTCAAAATAACAACAAAGAAAATAAAGTACCTAGGAATATATTTAACTAAGAAGGTAAAAGACCTCTGCAAGGAGAACTGTGAAACACTGAAGAAGGAAATAGCAGAGGATGTAAACAGGTGGAAGAATATACCATGCTCATGGGTTGGCAGAATCAGCATTGTTAAAATGTCTATACTACCTAAAGTGACATATCAAGTCAATGCAACACCTATTAAAATACCATCATCATTTTTCACAGACATAGACAAAATAATTTTATACTTCGTATGGAACCAGAGAAGACCCCGTATAGCAAAATCAATCCTAGGCAATAAAAACAAAATAGGAGGCATCAATTTACCACACTTCAAACTATACTACAAGGCTATAGTAAATAAAATAGCTTGGTATTGGCACAAGATCATGGACATTGACCAGTGGAACGGATCAGAGAACCGAGATATAAAACCATCCTCATATAGCCAACTAATCTTTGACAAAGCAGACAAAAAATACACTGGGGAATAGAATCCTCATTCAATAAATGGTGCTGGGAAATCTGGATAGCCACATGTAGAAGACTGAAACTGGACCCACACCTTTCACCTCTCACAAAAATCAACTCACGCTGGGTAACAGACTTGAACCATAAGTGTGAAACTATTAGAATTCTAGAGGAAAATATGGGAAATACTCTTCTAGACATTGGCCTAGGCAAAGAATTTATGAAGAAGACCCCAAAGGCAATCACAGCAGCAACAAAAATAAATAAATGGGCCCTGATCAAATTAAAAAGCTTCTGCACAGCCAAAGAAACTGTCAAGAGAGCAAACAGACAACCATGGATTGGGAGAACATTTTCCCAAGCTACACATCTGACAAAGGGCTGATAACTAGAATCTATTTAGAACTCAGGAAAATCAGCATGGAAAAATCAAACAACCCTCTCAAAAAGTGGGCAAAGGAAATGAACAGAAATTTTTCAAAAGAAGACAGAATAATGGCCAAGAAACACATGAATAAATGCTCAACATCTCTAATCATCAGGGAATTGCAAATCAAAACTGCAATGAGATATAACTTATCTCCAGTAAGAATGGCTTTTATCAAAAAGTCCCCAAACAATAAATGCTGGCATGGATGCAGAGAGATAGGAACACTCCTACACTGCTGGTGGGACTGCAAACTAGTTCAGCCTCTGTGGAAAGCAATATGGAGATACCTTAGAGCGATACAAGTAAATCTACCATTTGATCCAGCAATCCCATTACTGGGCATCTACCAAAAAGAACAAGTCACTCTATGAAAAAGAAACCTGCACTCGAATGTTTATAGCAGAACAGTTTACAATTGCAAAGTTGTGGAAAAACCCAAGTGCCCATCAAAGCATGAGTGGATTAACATAATGTGGTATATGTATACCATGGAGTACTATTCAGCCTTAAGAAACAATGGTGATATAGCACCTCTTGTATAATCTTGGATACAGCTGGAACCCATTCTACTAAGTGAAGTATCTCAAGAATGGAAAAACAAGCACCACATGTACTCACCAGCAAATTGGTATTAACGGATCAACACTTAAGTGGACATATAGGAATAATATTTGTCGGGTGTTGGGCAGTTGGGAGGGGGTGGAGGGGATGGGTATACACAAACATAATGAGTGAGATGTGCAACGTTTGGGGGATGGTCATGCTTGAGGCTCTGCCTCGAGGGATACGGGGGCATGAGCAATGATGTAACCATAATATGTAATTTGTACCCCCATAATATGCTGAAGTAAAAAATAACTTAATAAAGAATTGATTGAGGGCATTATAGGATAATTCTGAGAATGGAAATTAAGTTTATTGTCCTCTAATTTTTCTCAAGTCTTATCTCATTTCTTTGGTTGAGGATGGTAATTGTCCGTCTATAAACATTTTTCATCTTGTGATGAGTAAACCAATGACTGGAGTAAATTACTTTTCTTTTGAAGAGTATTTCTTGACTCTTTGTCTACCAAAGGCTTAAAATTTGTTTTTATTGGCTGCAATTAGTTAAATAACCTTGAGAATTATATGTCTTCTTATTTGTTAACTAATAGAAATTTTTAAACTGATCACATCAGTGAGGAATGATGATGATATGATTGTGTTTCCTGGACGATGACTAAAGTGACCAATTTTACTTATTGTTTGAGTTGGTTTGTGTAATACAGAAATTTTTATTTCCTACAGTTAAACCTTATTTTTCTCCAGACTTCAGAGCCTTGAAAGATTATTTAAATTGTGGCAACTCTCTCAGAATGTTATTTTCCAGCTGCTGTTAACCTTTCTTTGGTTTTGGCAGCAACATGTCTTTGTTACAGTATTTTCAACTGTGCTTATATCCAGTTGGAGAATTGTTTTTTTGCAGAAAACCATTTGATGGTCACCCATCACTAGATTATTATCAATTCAGCATGTACTCTTCCAGCAACAGGACAGTGATTAACTCTAAATGAATCTTAAGACTCTAGAGAATTTAGCAGAGCTCTGAAAAACCAGACTCAAATTTGCGCTATAGTAGGATTGAGATAAAATAATGAAACATTATTATATAGTAAATTTTAGAAAAAGAGATAGAATTTTAAAGTAAATTATTGAGTTAAAATGTTCATTAGATTTTTTCATAATGTGTTATACCTTTTAAATTTTCTAACTCTCTTGATTTTGAAAAGAAAAACTTCAGCATTTTATAAAACATAATCTTTAGAAAAATATTAATATTGCACATTGAAGCATGGAGAAAAATTAAAAATCACCAATAAATTTATCACTCAGAGTTAATCACTGCTAAAATTTTGCTGTATTTCTACCCAGTTGTTATTCTGTTCATATTTGTTTGCATAGCCAGTGTAATATTGGATATATAAGTGATATGAGATTTTAGATTTCTCAGATCATTTTTTAAATGGGGGGGGTGGGTCAAATGGTATTTCTATTTTTAGCTCTTTGAGGTATCTCCAAATTACTTTCCACAGGGGTTGTACTAACTTGCAGTCCAACCAGCAATGTAAGAATGTTCAATCTCTCCACATCCACGCCAGCATTTGTTATTTTGGGACTTTTTGAGAAAGGCCATTCTCACTTGAGTTAGGTGATATTGCATTGTGGTTTTGATTTGCATTTCCCTGATGATTAGAGATGTTGATCACTTTTTTATATGTTTGCAGGCCATTTGTCTGTCTTCATTTGAAAAGTTTCTGCTCATGTCCTTTGCCCATTTATTGATGGATTGTTTGATTTTTTCTTGTTGATTTTCTTAAGTTTTGTATAGATTTTTGTTATCAGCCCTTTGTTGCTATGTAGAAAGCAAATATTTTCTCCCATTCTGTAGGTTGTCTATTTGCTCTAATGCTGGTTTCCTTGGCTGTGCAGAAGCTTTTTTAATTTGATCATATCCCATTTGTTTATTTTTGTTGCCGCTGTGATTGCTTTGGCATTTTTCTTCATAAACTCTTTCCCTAGGTCGATGTCTGAAAGAGTCTTCCCAATATTTTCTCCCAGAATTCTTAAGGTTTCACATTTTAGGTTTAAGTCTGTTATCCATCGTGATTTTATTTTTGTGAGATGTGAGAGGTGAGGATCTAGTTTCGATCTTCTGCATGTGGATATCCAGTTTTGCCAGCACCACTGATTGAACAGGGTTTCTTTTCCCCAGTGTATATTTTTGATCAAGCAATCTTACTATTAGGCATCTATCCAAAGGAAGGAAAGACATTCTACAATAAAGATGTCTTCACTAGAATGTTTATAGCAGCGCAATTCATAATTGCAAAGATGTGGGAACATCCCAAGTGCCCATCAATACATGAGTGCATTAATAAAATGTGGTATATGTATACCATGGAATACTACTCATTCATAAAATGCAATGGTGATCTAGCACCTCTTATATTATTCTGGATAGAGATTGAGCCCATCCTTCGAAGTGAGGTATCACAAGGAGGGAAAAATATCCACTACATGTATTCACCATCAAATTAGTACTAACTGACCAACACTAAGGTGTTCACATCATAGTAATACTCACTGGGTGCCGGTTGGGGGTGGAGTGGGGAGGTAAACCCACAACTAATGGAAGCGGAACACACTGTATAGGGGAGGGACATGCTTGTAACCCTGGCTTGGCCAGCGCAAATGCGTTACATGTAACCAAAATGTTTGTACTCCCATAATACCCTATATAAATTAAAAATAATAATAATAATAAAATGGAGGGCAGCACAAAATTACCAACTTTTCATGTGCTAACTAAAAACAATAAAAATAAAATATTAGGCCATTAACAGCATTGAAAAAAGATCTAACATATCCCACCACCATCACTTTATAAAAGAATATTTTAACGCTATAGAAACTATATAATCTCAGACTAAAATATCCACTTATATTGAATAAAGTTTTATGATAAACCATTAATATTGTCCGTATTTTTTTCTTATCTTCATGTTTTCTTTATCTTTACAGTCATTATTACCATGATACCCCCAAGCAGTGAATTGGCTAGAAAAAATATCTAGCAAATAATATTGACTGACCTTTTAAAAAATGTTTGGTCACATATTTCAGTTGGGCCCATAACATTAGCTACAATTTTCTACTTATCCTTAATAAATTACTTTCTCACTATCGGCTAATTCTATTTCATGCCTTTTCATCTTTCTTCTATCCTCCAATAACTCTTCCCCTATTATCTCTTTCCGCTGATGATATTACTTCTTAATTTTACTAAGAAATATAATCACTCAAAGGAGAACTTCTCACAATAAGATAGCACTTCACAAACTTCAAGATGGCTATAAAAATATAATAGCAATTGTTGGGGAAGATGTGATAAAATTGGAATGTCGGTATATTGGTGGTAGGATTGTAAAATGGTAAAGCCACTTTGTTAAACTGTTTGAAAGTTCCTCAAAAAAGTTAAAACACAGTTACTATATGACCCAACAACTGCACTCCTAGGTCTATACCCAGAAGTATTTAAAATATGTTCACACAAAAACCTGTACACAAATGGTCATAGTGTCATTATTCATAACAGCTGAAAAGTAGAAACCATTCAGATATCTATGCATTGTTGAATGGATAAATAAAATGTGCTATATTCAAAAGAAAATTATTCAACAATAGAAAAAATAAAATACCAATATATGCTCCAACTTGGATGAACCTTGAAAACATGGTTAGTAAAAGAAATCAAACACAGAGAGACACTTATTTTATTATTTAATTTATGTAAATTTTCAGAGTATACAAATTCATATAAACAGAAAAATAGATTGCCAGGGGCCAGAAGGGGAAAATGGGAGTAACTAATAGTAAGCATATTTTTTTCAGGGTGATAAAAATGTTCTTAACTTTAATTGCGGTGATGGCTCTACAATTGTGAATATATTAAAAAACACTGAATTATGTACTTTAAATTGATAAATTTTATATTTATATTATATCTCAATAAAGCTATTAAAAAGGGAATACTTCTACATGTCTCTGCCACCAGATCCACCCACCTACCTGGATTTTTATCCATCTCGTGTGCCTTTTTCCTGTTAAAATGGGTGAATTATATTCATTCCTGTCTAAAATCAGCATCCTCTATTTATATGTTGAATCCCATCTCCTCTCTCTTATGTAAGGGCTTGCTATAAAAAATAACCACTTTCTTCAGCATTATTATTTTCTCCCTCTTTAAAGTTTATCCCTATTTCTATAGACACATGTTTAAATTTTTCCATCTTCAAACAATTCTCTCTTGAGCCTACATCCTCTTCCATCTGTAATCCCATTTCTCTACATTCTGTCTCCACTTCTACTCCTTTATTTCCCTTTGAATTCACTCAATAATTCTTTCAAGACCATCACCCATCAACGCTCCTATTATTTGTGACACAAAGTGAGATTTACATTGCTGAACTGAAGGATCAATTTTCAGTTTCCATCTTATTCGAGCTAGCAGCACCATTTAACACAATTGGCCACTCCCTCCTCTTTAAAATGCATTCTTTACTTGATTTCCAGGATACTCCATCTTTTTGGTTTTCCTCCTACCTTACTGGCTACTCCTCCATCTCCTTTTTGGCTTCCTTTTCCTCTGTCTAGAATCTAAATGTTAGGGATAACCAAGGCTCAATCATCAGCTATTTTCTCCATCTATATTCAATCCCTTGATGATCTCATCCATTCTTCCCAGCTTTAAATGCCACCGACATCCTGATAATTTCCTAATTAATAAATCTATCTTAGATGTAGGAACTTAAACCTAGATACTAAATTGAACTGCACATTTGACAGGTCCATTTGGGTGACTAAGAAGTTTCTTATAATTCTATAAGATAGAATTCCATCAATGCCTCCCCCACAGATAAGTGCAAACCTACTTTCCTCCCCTTTTCCCCATAGCTTCTATTAACTTAAAATGGAACAATTATTTATTCAGTTGCTCAGAACAGAATCTAGAATTGATCTTTAATTATTCTTTTCACTCACCTCCTACATCCAATCCATCAGCAATTACTGTTTTATCTATCTTCAAAATCTAGCCCAAATCTTGTTATTTACCATGATCATTCACCACTGCCATCTCTGTCCAAGCCAGCATCACTTCTGGACTGTAGTATGCAATAACTTGAACTAGCCTCCCTGCATCTTTGCTTGCTACAGTTTTTTTAAAAAGTTTTCAACCCAGATGTCAAAGTTACCCTTTTAAAACACAAGATGGTTAATTTCACTCCTCTGCACAAAGCTATCCACTGAAAGCCCATTCCAATTAAATGACACTGCAAAACTCTCTGCCATTGCTTGCAAAGTTGTTCATGATCTGAACCCAGCATATTCTTTCTACCTTGATCTCTCTGCTTTAGCTATAGAGGCTTTCTTTTGGTTCTTTGAATATGCCAAGCTTGTTCTCACGTCAGAGTCTTTGCATTTGCTTCTCCCGTAGCCTGGGTTGCTATTTTCTAGAGGTTCACATCACACTATCATACTCCCTGTTTATTTTGGTTATTACTCAGATATCACCTTCTCAAAGAGGGCTTTTCTGACTTTAACATTTGAAATACTATTTCCATCATTCCATACCCTTAAAGGGTACTTAGTTTTCTTCATAGCACTTACCATACCTGATGTTATACCAAATGTATTTCTTTATTGACTGGTTGATCATACAAAAATATAAGATCCATGATAGCAAAATATTTTGTATGTTTCATTCACTGCTATATTCCCAGCATTTATGGTAAGGTGCCAAATAAATAACTTTTGAGATAATGAATAAACTTAGGAACCACTGAAAATAAAAGTGTTTGTTTTGTTATTTTTATTTAACATGTTAAGAAGGTGCATTTAATATTTTAATTAAGATATTTTATTTAAAATATATCCATATCGGAGAGCAAGATGGCGGACGAGAAACACTGCCAGATAGAGCGTCTCTGCAGAAAA
>VBSM01003018.1:5775102-5807468 GCA_008086735.1 Cheirogaleus medius
GGTATATGTATACCATGGAGTACTATTCGGCTTTAAGAAACAATGGTGATACACTTGTATTTTAAATTAGATTTATAATGTATAAATTATATTTATCTATTGCATTTATATTTTTAAATATTTTTTAAATTATATATTTATAAATTATATTTGATATTATATTTTAAAATGCATTGTGTTAATTTTATATCTTTATTTAATAGAATATAAATTATTCATGCAAATTTACTGCTTTTTATTTAATATTCCTTGCATTAACCTGGATGGAGCTGCAGCCCATTCTTCTAAGTGAAGTATCACAAAAATGGAAAAGCAAAACCACATGTACTCACCATCAAATTGGTACTAATTGATCAAAACTTATGTGCACATATGGAAGTAACAGTCATCAAGAAATCAAGCAGGTGAGGGGGGAGAAGGAGATGGGTAAAATCACACCTAAGGGGTACAGTGCACATTATCTGGGGGATGGACATGGTGCAAAAGCAATTTATGTAACGAAAGCATTTGTAACCCCATAATATTCTGAAATATATAAATAAATAAATAACTCTTCCTTGCTATCTCTTGCTCACTCCATAGTAAAGTAATGTTTTGTGAGAATACTGTTTCTGTTTTACTACTCTTATTTATTCTTGGGTAGACTTAAGAAAAAAATCAGATAAGCCAATATCTTGAATATTCAAAGTAAATAAATTAACAACATTTAAGTAGATTTAATTACAAAAGAAATAGCATAATTTCATAAAATTTAACCTCAGATATAAACTATCATTTAATTATTTATCAATTTATTTATTCATCAAATAGTTATTGAACACCTAGTAACTGTAAATAAAACAGTGAAAAAAACAGATAAAAAAATTGCCCTAAGACTTTGTGTTAATATTACTGTGGGAGCATAGGTTAGACAGTTGTTTCAGTTTATTTTGTGCTGCTATAACAGAATACCACAGACTGGTAATTTATTATGAATAAAATTTATTTGGCTTATGATTCTGGAGAGTGAAATGTCTAAGATTGAAGGGTTCCATCTAATGGGGGCCTTTTTGCTACATCGTAACATGAAGGAAAACATCACAAGGGCAAAAGAGAGCAAGAGATTATAAGGGTAAAGCCCTCATGACATGAACACCTCCCATTAGGCGCCAATTCTGAACATGGTTTCATTGAAGATTAAGTTTCCAAAATATCCTTTTTGTAGGACACATTTAAACTATAGGAACAATTAAAACGAATATAATATTGAATGGTGATGATTGCTATGAAATAGATGACAAATGATTAGCATAGAATGGAAGGACTACTTTAAATAGGGTGGTCAAAGAAGACCTTTCTGAGGAGGTGACATTGGGGAAGAAAATTGAATGGTGAGAAGAAGCTGGCTATGCAAAGTTCTGGGGGAAAAGCCTTTCAGACAGAGAGAAAACCAAGTATAAAGACTCCCAAAGCAATCACCGCAGCAACAAAAATAAACAAATGGGATCTGATCAAATTAAAAAGCTTCTGCACAGCCAAGGAAACTATCAATAAAGCGAATAAACAGCCTACAGAATGGGAGAAAATATTTGCTCTCTACACATCTGATAAAGGACTAATAACAAGAATCTATCTAGAACTTAAAAGAATCAACAAGAAAAAATCAAACAACCTCATCAAGAAATGGACAACAGAAATGAACAGAATCTTTTCCAAAGAAGACAGAATAATGGCCAGTAAACATATAAAAAAATGGTCAACATCTCTAATCATTAGAAAAATGCAAATCAAAACCACAATGAGATATTACCTAACCCCAGTGAGAATGGCCTCTATCAAAAATTCCCCAAACAACAGATGCTAGTGGGGATGCTGAGAGACAGGAACACTCTTACACTCACTGCTGGTGGGACTGCAAATTAGTGCAACCTCTGTGGAAAACAATTTGGAGATACCTCAAAGAGCTAAAAATAGAAATACCATTGAATCCAGCAATAGCATTATTGGGCATCTACCCAAAAGAGCATAAGACATTCTATAATAAAGACATCTGCACCCGAATGTTTATGGCAGTACAATTCACTATTACAAGGACGTGGAAAAAAGAAACTTCAATCATTGTTCTTCTAGCTCTTGGCAAAGACAAGTATGTACAGAAATTTGTAAAAGGAGACCACTAAAGTCAGAAAAGGATACTGGCCTCTAAGAATATATTTAAAAATCTCCTAATTAGCATTCTTTTTTTTTTTTGAAGGAAGTTTATTTTTTTTTAAATTTTTTTTTATTTCAGCATATTATGGGGGTACAAATATTACGGTTATGTATATTGCCCACGCCCCCTCCCCCCTCGAGGCAGAGCTTCAAGCATGACCATACCCCATACGTTGCACATCTTACTCATTATGTTTGTATATACCCATCCCCTCCCCCCCTCCCACCCGCCCAACACCCTTCTTTAGAGTTAATGTCAGGTGCGGGGACCAGATGTCAGGTCCATGTTCCCTAGTTCTTGGTTCCCAGTACTGGTACCGAGTCCACAGAGCATATGAGCAGACCATGCAGATGCAAGCAGGCAAAGTGTCAAAGTTTGTTAAAGCATAGTACATTCCGGAGAAGGAATGGGTCAACAGCCACCCCTCCCGAATGACGGAGACCCTGAGTTTAACAAGATTTTCCTGTTTATGCTAATTCCCTAATTTTATGTTAGGTGGGGGGCAAAATATTCCTGGTTTTTCTTGGAAAGGGCTGGGGAATTCCCATAACTGTGAACTCTACCCATTTTTAACCTTGTAAGACAATTTCTGGTGGTTGCCATGATATTTGTAAATTGTCATGGCCCTGATGAGTGTGATCCTTACAATGTTAATGAGGGTAGGTAACTTGAGGATACTGTCACCTTACTTGTACACATGCTCCAGAGACCCTCACTTGTGGCCTTGATTATATCTCCACTTTGTGGCCTTTCTATCTCTTTCGGGTTGGTCAGTCCCTTATTGTAGACCAAACATCTGTTCTTGGAAGCCCCCTTGATACATTATCTGCTCCTTCGTGGAAGCCCCCTTTCTGGTCATTTTGTTCCTCCTAGTAGACAAAGCATCTCCTAACGTCATCTATTTCTCAATGGAAACCCCTAGACAAAGCATCTGTTCCCTTTCCTTTTTGTCCCAACCTAACAGTTAATAAGTGAATCATTGCTTAGTCTGGGTCATTTTCCACACAGATTTCAAGTAAGTAGTGTGAGACCAAGTAACTGAGAGCATTTGATTATATTTCTGTTGCACAAAAACAACCTTGTAATAGTATCTTTTTGACAAGACTTATAGGACTGATAAAGAACTAATTTGTTAATGAGGTAATTTTTTAGCCTATGAAAATGAAAAGCCTACCTCAAAATTAGACTAGAGGAATAAACATGATCATACTTATTGTTTATTTTTCTTTGATTCTTTTTCTTGAAAGCAAACACTAATTTATAACAATGTTTAGTGAAAAATCAACATTGACTTAGAAATTTTGGCTGTGAAACTATGTAAAATAATATTCTAATAAAAATGGCTGCAGTTATTTGAGTATGTATATGCTAACTTATGTTGTACAGATATTATTTCTTTAAATCTTTCTTGTTGCCCTGTGAGATACAGGTATTATTATTTTACCATCTTACAGATATGTAGGGATCAAACCTGCAGGTAATGGGTGTAGGCCAGGAGGGTGGTTCCTAGGGGAGGAAAAGCCAGGGACCAATCAGGAGAAGGGACTGCAGGAAAACGCAGAACACCTGATAATCATTTGGTAATATCCCATACCTCCTGTAAGCCCGCCTCCAGACCAGGCCTATAAAAGGAAACCACCTGGGACTCCTCAACATTTTTCTGTCTCCACTTGTGTGTACTGACCCATCTTCTCTCTGGAACATATTTTCACGTTGGGTAGCTTCCTGTTTTACTTTCACTTTGTATAGTTTCTTTCTTTTTTGTAATAAAATGTGTGGGATTGTTTTGTATTTGTGATCACTTCGTCATTGGCTCAACTCGGTACCAGTACTCAACACTGGGAACTGAGGACCAAGGAACATGGAGATAGACCTAACAAGATGAGGCAACTGAGATACAGAGTGGTAAAGTATTTTGACCAAGGTCCCACAGCTAGTAAATGGTAGAGCTGGGCATCTATACAAGATTTATATCCAGGTGCAGTGGCTCACACCTGTAATCCTAGCATTTTGGGAGCCTGATGCTGGAGGATTGTTTGAGGCCAGGAGTTCGAGACCAGCCTGAGCAATATGGCGAGATTTTGCCTCGACAAAAAATAGAAAAATTAGCTGGATATGGGGGTGCATGTCTGTAGTCCCGGCTACTCAGGAGGCTAGGCAGGGGGACCACTTGATCCCAGGAATTTGAGGTTGCAGCGAGCTGTGACACCACTGCACTCTAGCCCAAGCAACAGAGCAAGACCCTGTCTCAAAAACTAAAAATTTAAAAAAAAATCAAGATTTATGTGACTCCAGAGTATCAAAGTTCTTAACCACTAAGCCATGTTGTCACTCAGTCTAAATACACTTAGATCGAGGTACTGGCTAGATCAGTACCATTTATCATGGTTTTGATAAACCAGGATTACCTCCAAAGCCTGTATCTCTGCCCTAAAGATATTTTTTTATTACAATTTCTACTAAGAATATTAAAGATCAGTTTTGGGTTCGGATAAAGCTCTGCCTCTTTATAGTTGTGTGAAGTTTGCCAAGTCACTTTGCTAAATATAAGTTTTTGTGGTAGGCAGAATAATGGATCCCAAATATGCCCCTGCCCTATTCACTTGAACCTGTGCATACATTACCTCACATGGTTAAATAAATAAATAAATAACTTTGAAGATGTGATCAAGTTAAGTGTTTTGAGATGACAAGATTATCCTGGATTATTCACGTGGGCCCAGTGTAATCACAAGGGTTCTTGTAAGAGGGAGGCAGGAGGGTCAGTCAGAGAAGAAGGTATGAGGATGGAAGCACAGGTCACAGTGATACCGGACCTTGAGGCCAGGAATACAAAGCAGCTACTAGAAGCAAGGAAATGGATTCTCCCCTAGAACTTGCAGAGGGAACATAGCCCTGCTGACACCTTAATTTTGGCCTAGTGACACACATTTCAGATTTCTGATCTCCAGAACTTTAAGAAAATACATTTGTGTTGTTCTAAGCCACTAAGTTTTTGTTAAAATTTTACAACAATAGAAACAAATACAGTTTATTTGTAAAATATGTATAATAGTGACCTCATAGAATTGAGTTGAGACATTAAACAGAAAATGAGATCTTTGATTGCATACCAGGGAGTTAGAGAATAAAGGAATAGCATGTGAGATATTCTCTGGAAACCCAGAGAGCATTCATGTGGAACATAATCCATCCTTCCCATCCTAGGCCTCCACATGAGGCCTCAGAGGTAGTCAGACAAAAAGGGACTCAAGCTGGTTTTCCCCTCCTTCCCCATCCCCAAGGCTTTTCCAGATCTGGCCCTGCTTTTCTCTCCCTTCTCATCTCTGTTTGATCTCTCCCGCTTTTCCCTTCACTTCAACCAGACTTTCTATCCCATGTTCTCTGTCCTTGATGTTTATTCTCCTTGGAACTCCCTTGTATCATTGCAGAGCTGTCTTGTCTTTTAACCCTCCACTGAAATAATACCTCTTTCTGAAATGAATTTTCAGATCACTCAAACCAAAGGAAACTTCACTGTTACTCTCTACCACACTTCCTTAACTTCCCTACTTTGTAGTGCTTACCAGAACCTGAAATGTATCCAAATACATTGAACATATTTGTTTTTAGATTTCTTTTCTCTCTAACTTATCAAGAATGTAAGGTACTTAAAGACAGTGTGTTCCTCAATGCTACATCCTCAGAAGTTAAAAGACACATAATTATGTACTTAATAAATTTCTATTGACTGACCATATGACTGAAGACTTCACTGCTTGCAGATATTTTGAGAAAGTAAGTTAACAAAGTTCCTTTTTGTTTAAGCCAATTTGAGAGAGAGTTTTCTGTACTTGTATCCTAACTAATTCAGCTTCCCCCACCCAGTATATCTATCTATCTATCTATCTATTAAAAATCAAACAACAGAGCGAAGTATAAAGGATAAATGAACAATTATCTGAAAATCTCAACAGATTGTCATTTTGTTGAATATATTATATATATAATATTATGGAATGTTTTCCATTAACTAGTGTGTTTATATAACTATATCAATATCATATATTTTACTATTAAGATAATCTTTTTGAAGTATAATATGAATATATATTATGCAAATATAATTAAATAATTATAATAATCATTATCTAACACATAATAGCATTCAATATACCCTTGGAAATACTCTAATTATATTTGATGTGATGTGATGTGATGTAACAGTGTTTTTCATTTGACATTTTCATGTAAGAGTGTAATAGACAATGACTCCATAGAGAAGGGTATGGCTATTACGTACAAAGAGTGATCAGAGATGTTTCTTCAGTTTTGTGACTTTTACACTGGAACATGAATTGATAAAAAGGAGCTTGCCACAAGAAAATCTCTTTCAAGAAGAGGAAATAGCTAGTACAACTATCCCAAGACAAGAATTATTAATAGCTTGGTATGACAAAAAGGAGGCTGATGTGGCTAAATTTCTTTCCTCAAAGAGGAAAGTTGAAGCAAAGGAAGAAGTTATCAGACAAACATGAGGTCAGAACGGCCTAGGCTATGGAAAAAAAAAACTTGAATTCCTTTCTAACTGCAGTGAGCAGAGAGTTTTAACCAAGAGAGGTGATTGAATTGCTTTGCATTTTTAAAATATCTCTTTGGCTTTACTGTGGATATTTTCATGGTAACCACTTCACATTATTATTCCCATCCAATTTATATTGGGTTTCTTTCTTTTTTCCTTTTTAAAAAAATTCAATAGATTTATGAAATACAAGTTGAATTCCATTACATGTATATATTACATATTGGTGAAGTCTTGGCTTTTGTAACCATCCCCCGAATAGTGTCCATTGTACCTCATAGGTAATTTTTTCATCCCTCACCCTCTCCTACCCTCCCTCCTTGTGAGTCTCTATAGTTTAGCTTCCATTTATGAGAACATGCAGTATTCCACTGAATATATTAATATTAGGTTTATTTCTAAGAATTAAGTTTACTGGTGGTGTTGTATTGCTGTTGATTTTACTGCTACTGTTTTGTGGATAATGTGATTATTTTTTCTCATTATAGTTCTTAAGTAGTTATTGTTTAATTAGAGGAAATTTTAGTTATTAACAATATCTTGTCACTTATTTTCTTTTAATGCTGGTATTTCTTCAGTTCATTCTGTTAGAGCTATCCAGGTGAAATGTTATATAATCTGCAAATAATGATGATTTCTTTCCTTCTGCTTTCTGATATCTGTGCCTATTATTCTGTCCCCTGATTGAATTGCACTGTCATGCATTTTCACAGGAATGTGAAGTACTAGTTCCCACAAACACCCTTGCTTGGTTCCTAGTTATCCAGCAATCCCTTTTTTTAGTGCTAGAAAACCTGGACTTGATCTGGGTGCATGGTTGTCAAGACGACATTCCCCAGCTTTCTTCGCAACTACTTGTCCATTTGACTGAATTCTGATGAGTTGTGAGTAGTGATGTGCCGTTTCCAGATCTTGCTCTTTAAAGAAATGGATGTCTGTTCCCATTTTTATTTATATTATCTGGTAAAATCTTGTCAGAGATTTTTACTTTCAACCTTTCTGAATGACATTGCTTTGACAGATTTGTGTTTATTTGTATAAATAGAATTCCATTGGTTATTATTATTAATTTGTCTAACTATGAGTCTTTCTCATTAAACGGGGGGCTGATTGGACCTACACATTTGTTCTCACTCATCATCTTACTTCATTTTTAAAATTTTATTTAGTCTGTTCTGTTTCATTTTCCATCTGGGCAATACCAAAGATGTCAACTAATGTTTAATTCTGCTAAGTTTTAGTTTCATATAAATGAATAACTTAAAATTTTCAAAATACACAAGAGGTTCTTCAAATTTTCCCTTATCAAATATTAATAGCCATAGTTGATGTTTCTTGAGAGTTTTCTTTGCATATTCTCAGGTATTTATAGGCATCGTCTCATTTAACTCTCACGACCACCTTGTGAGGTAAGCACACTTCTGTTCCCCAATTTGAAGAAGAAAAAGCTGGATTTGAGAGGAGTCGATCATTGAGTCAGGGTAACATGACTATTTCTTCTTAAAGCTACTTTCAAAATAAGTTTTTATTGGTTCTGAAGGCCAAAATCATATGTTAAAGTAAGGAAATTATTGCACTTATACTTCTTCTGAATCTCAGTCCCACAGTTAGAAAACCTAATTCTAAATCAGTGATCCTAATTTTGGATCTGCTTAATATGTATATATGTGGGTATATATTTTTAATATTAATGTTTAATAACTAACTGCACAAAAACATGTATGTATGTGATAACACGTATGTGTGTGTGTATATATATATATATATATAAAATCTATTTTTTCTTTATTCCTTGTGTTGCTTTACTGTTTCCCAAACTTATACTTTAGGTCACTAACTCAAGATTTACAGGGTTGACAATGTTCCTTATTGCTTCTGATTGATTTTGGAGTTATCTTTTAAATTTATCATTTGTTAAATATCACCTATGATCTATCTATTTCTTCAGCTACTACTAGAAGCTGGCAAAAATGCTATTTACCTGTCTTTGTTTGCTATATTTTTGTTCTTTTCCCTCTAACATTACAGAGCATTTTGCATATAGGTCCCATGGTGTTATCATTTGCTTTTCATTATTTATTTTGAACTGGGATCATGTGTTGCCCCAAATAGTGTGAATGCATTTTCCTTGATATCTCTGTTGGTTTACATAGCAACTTTTGACTTGACCTTCTCTCTCTACTTTGAACACTAGTTCTCAAACATGGATGTGAAAAATACAAAGTGTCAATCTTCACTCCAGTCCTACTAATTCAACCTTCACTTTGGAGCTTTGGAATGTGTCTTTTTAGCCAAAACTGGTCTACAGATCTGCACTGTGAACCAATGCTTTGGGTATATTGTTTTTATTTTTTGTTCAGTCATTCTGCTCCTTTTTGGGGACAAGAGTTTTGAGGGACAGTGAGGTGTTATATGGGGCTGTGAGCAGTTGCAGTCAGGGAGTTTCTTCTTTGTTGCTGGTTGTCTGATGTTTTTCACTGCCATGCATTGTGGTCACCTGCTCCATGTTATCTGTTGGTGGAGAATGCCCTTTTTGTATTTCAGTTTATTTCCTCTCATAGTGAGGAATCCATTTTCATGAAAAATGTTCAGGGTTGATTGGGTTTCTGTTTTGTGTAAATCTATGTATTTTACCTGTCCAGAAAGCTGTTTGTGTCTCTAGGTCTCAAGAGATAACTTCTATTTCTCTCTGAAATTTTACCTGGTTAGAAAGAGGGACTATAGATTGGCAATTAGGTAGGTAATCACATAGGTTATACGGCTTTGTACCTCGTTCAACATTTAGCTTTGTAGGTCTGATTATTTGCATTAGAGAAAGAAGCTCTAACCAGTACGGTCTACATTGTTTCTAGTTCTGCTCAAGTCTAATTTCCTTGCTTCGTCCAATTGGGAGATCTGGACCAAAGTGGTATTAGAGGTGATATATATATTTTTGAGTCTTCTTTCAACCCCAACCAAATTATATTATATCTGAATCATATGTCTAGAAGTATATTATATGAGGCAGTTTTTTTCCAAGTTTAAGCATTGATGAATTCTTTCTGTTCATTTCTGTCAGTTATAGGATTAGAGGTCCTCAAATACCACACTATTTCTGCTGGCGTTCCTAGAAAGCCTCACAACTTATTCATTATACTGAAGATTTTTCAGGAAACAACATCAAAGAAATACTACACAGTATTCTTTGTTGAATGCCAAACTTCTATGCTTGACATTCAATTAGAATAAAGCAAACATTTCTAAAAATTCTGTAAATCAGGAAATCTCATTTGTGAGGTTGAGATGGCATCATCTCTGGAGTCATACAGGCTGATAATAAGTTTCTGCTCTGCCATTTATGGAAGCTCTTATCTGGATCTGTAGTTTAATTTTTCTGAAACTCAGTTTTCTTTTTTTTTTTTTTTAAACTCTGTAGGATGTAGATAACCACTAAAACTACTTGACATGATTTTTTTCAACAAGGATTAAATGTGACAATATAAATGTGAAGTACTGAGCACAGTAGCTGGCACAGGATGAGCTGTTTATACTATCAGTCTCCTTCTCCTTTCCCTTGTTTATCCGTAATGGTTAGAAACAGCTGCTGATTTGCCAAAACACATATATAATTTCATAATTGAAAACACCCCAAATACCTTTGAGTAGCATATTAAGGAATGAGCTACAGAGCTTTTCACCTTTGTCACTATTGACATTTTAGAACAGATAATTCTGTGTGTGTGTGTGTGTGTGTGTGTGTGTGTGTGTGTTAGAGGGGACTGTCCTGTGCAATTTATGATGTTTAGCATCATTACCAGCCTCTGCCACCAGATGCCAATAGCACCAACTACCACCCTGGTTATGATAAACAAAAATATCTCCAGACTGGACAATCTCCCCTTGGAAGGGGTGCAAAGCTACCCCAAGTTCAGCACTACTGAGCTAGAGAAACAAGAAGGGCATTGTTTTGTAAAATGGTAGGGACTTAAACCTCAAAATGTTGTTTGTAACTTGGAACATGTCCACCCTCAGCCTTTCCACCAATTTGGTGAACTAGATTTTTCTGTGCTGAGATATGACAGAAGGAATGTCAGAGTAGAAAGTAGGAAACAGAAGGAGGGTTTTCTTCATTTATAGGGAATGGAAAAGACTCAAGTCATAGTCAGAAGATTTCAGAAGATCTCTTATGAGAAATTGCACAACTTCTGTGTTCTCAAGACCAAAAACACATTTCTCGGCCTAGGAAAGATGCAAGTTGAGAAGGGTCCAGCAATCATGGCTCTATTTCATTTTCTTGGTATAGCTTGTGAAGCCATCAAGATTGTAGAAAAACAATGCCTTAAATGCCCCAGGGAATTGTCAGTGCCGAAAAATGAATTACACAGAGTGTGGGATGATTTCAGTGTGCCCCAAAAGTTAAAAATAGAGCTCCTGGGAATGAAATGGCCATAAGGATGGGCAGTAGGGATGTCTCTGTTTCAACTGAGAGACAGGATGTTGGCTGTCTCAAATGATGCCAGAAAAATGATTAGTAAGACTTCCTCACATGCAAACACACATACATAGCCACAGAAACCTTGACTTTCAGTCCTGAAAATGTGGTAGAGATCTCTGAATTGGCTTCTGTCACTCTCGTAGAATTGTATGTGAAAGGTGAATTGTAGAAAATAATGAAGCTTAAGTTTCTTTTTCCACTGAGTTTGTGAACTAAGATGCAAAATGCAATGTGTAAAATAGAAAGTCTTGCATGTGCCAGAGGACCCAGACATAAAAGCACAGTTTAAGTAGGTAGTTCAACCATCACTTAAAAACTGCCTACTAGGTAACAAATCCCATGCCAGGTAACAAAAGAAGATATACAGCCCCTCTGCCCTCATAGAGTCCCCAGACAAGTGGATGTATAAACAATTACAATTTTGGATATTAAGATATGTGATAGGAGAATGTGCTTAGGGTGATATGGGAGCACAGAAGGGGGCACCTGGGCAGGATTGGTGGAAGGCCACAGGTAAGTGTCCCAGTTGCCTGAGGTGAACCTTAAACAATGTGCATTGTATCTAACATACACCGAAGCATAGCAACAACTACTGATTACTGGGCCTACTTCAGGGCCAAAAGTTATTGCATTTGAAAAGCACTGGAGATCTAGGCTTATAGTTTACACAGATATGGCACTTTAACTCCAGTGTATCCAGGCAAGCATTTAAAGTGCGTTAACACATAGTTTAAGGACTAAATCTATGGCTTATGGTTGATTTGTTTGTGGAAATTAGTAACAAATGTTTTTATAAGCATTTATTTTCACAGCTCTTCAAAAACTCCCCAGCTTCATGCCTGTATAGGGCAGTCCCCTGAAGCTCAGTGGGCCTGAAGTTTTATATTTGACTTTTTCAAACACAGCTTGGCAAATCTGGTGGACACTGTTAGTCCCAAGGGATGAAGCCAGCCACAATGACTATCTGGCAGGAGCAGCTCACAGAAAATGAGATGATTATAAGTCCCGTCGTAGACTGCACCGTCTTCATTGCTCTGAGTCACAACAGCTGTTTCCTTCTTTAAAGCAGCCCTCTAAAACCCCTCATGTTGTTAGGCTAATTAGACCTCTTCTTCAGATAGAATGTGTAACGAATATCTGGGGATGTGATGTTCACCTAGAATTCATTATTCATCTGCCAAGACCACACATACTCCCCAGACCTTGACAACTAGTAACAGATTAATCATTCTTAGAGTAATCAGGCAGCTATATTTATCACCCCCTTCCTGAATTGTTTAGAGCCTAATGACTTATTGCCTATGAATTATTTAATGCTACCTAGCTTGTTGACTTTATTACTGATTTGTGGCAATATTTCTGGAGAAATGGTTTGATACTTACCATGTGAATCTGAGTTTTCATATGTATGTGCTTTGTAGGGTGGCCACATATAAGGCTTGACTGAATGATTGGAGAGTATTGTCATTGTAGGTGCAAGTTAAGCTACAGTATTTATACTGATTAGTAGCTCTGATGTGAGCTTCCTTAGGTAGGTATGACTCTTAAGTTAATATTTTGCAAATAGGTGCTATATAAAACATTTCTAATTTGAGGAGAATTTAATGAATTTTTTCTCTAATTACAGAGTAAGAGTTAAATGTTTCTTTTTCCTGTGGGATTGATTAAGCATATCAATTATCTGAGAAAAACAAGTATTTATTCATTATATCTTCTATACATTTTATTTTATAAATATGAATTGTTTATGTACATTTCTAATATAATAAATTCTATACTAGCTTTTTAGTGTCTTTATAACCATCTCACCTAGAACATTAATGCCTGCTCTTAACTCAGTAGTTCTCAACTGGGGGTGATTTTGCCCTCTAGGGGACATTTGGCAATATCCAGAAAGATTGTTGGTTGTCATAATGAGGGGCAGCAGGGGGTGCTACTGGGATCTAATATAGTAGAGGCTGGGATGCTACTAAGTATACTATAGTGCAAAGGACAACCTCCTACAAAAAAAGTATTATCTTGCCCCAAATGTCAGTGGTGCTAAGATTGAGAAACCCTGATTTTAACCTAAAGTACCCAGAACTCTAAAAATGATTTTTCTTTCTCAAAAACTTGATGCATATGTTCATCTGGTCAAAATGTGAATTGTGAAAATTCCTACTGAAGCATTTGTGTGGGGGCACCTATTCTTTAGCTATAAAATGATTGGCAAGGGAGGTTGACAGATTGAGGTGGTTAGCCAAAACCTCACTGATGTCAGGAAATACTCAACCTGGAAAGTTTTCATTTATAGCATCTTAAACCACTACAGATCTGTAACATCTGAGAAAATTAATAGCTAAAACATAATTTTTCCTAATTAATTTTTAGTTTGTGATCCAACACACGATAAGCTTGAGACTGACCATCACGTCTTATAGTCTCATTTAATTTTCAAGAAAATATTTTCATAAGACTATCATTATAAAAGTGATTTAAGGAGAAAGTTACACATAGCATAGGATTTAAAATTTTCCTGTCGAAGGAATATCTTGGAAAAATATGTAATTACATGTTACTTGGACTTTGTTCTATGTAGCAAATTTTGTCCAGACCACTTTAAGAACATTTCATATATTTAATGTCATTGCTAGAATCTCCATGTTAAGAAGATTTTCATAGAAGTAATATTTCCTTATATTTCTAAATGGGGGAGAGACCTTCTCCCCACTAAATTACCATATTAAAGTGCTATGTTCAGCATTTTTTTCTTTCAACCATTCTGATTACAATTCAGCCTAATATATCAGCAGGAGACCTTCTGCAAAATGATTCTGTGGGTAGTCAAGCTTTAGTGTGATTTTCACATAAAAAAAACAACAACACAAGAACAGAATAACAGACAAAAATGCTCAATGAATATTTAATGAATAAGCTATTCTATTCAAGGGACTTGAGAATGGACCTCATTCTATTGGTTATTTTTCTTCTGTATTTTCAACATCTGCCTTTGTTCTGGCTAATTCACCATAGTTTATAAATATGTTCAATATTAAATGAAAATTTTAGGAAGCATCAGCAAACATTTAAAAGATGAATTGTAAAAATAGAATAATAATTTGACTCTGTTCTTCTCTTCTCACTTTTTTTCATCTCTCTCCTTCCACTTTTATTTAAGCTTCATAAGAGTAAAGCTTCTTTTCTGTTTCCTCTTACTCTCCAATAACTTTCTTCAGCATGATGTTCTCTGACTCCTGTCTTTACCATTCAACTGAAGCTGTACTTTGCAAGATCACTAAGAACCTCATAATTATCAAATCCAAAGTCTCCTTTTGTAGTTTTCAGGTCTCAAAATAAATTGAATCTTCTTGGAGTGGACTTTCCTGACCACCTGACCTAAATCTCAAGACGTTCTCAAACATATTCTCATATTTTACTTTCGTGGTAGCCCTTAGCACCTGAAATAATTTTTCATGTTTATTTTATTTCTTCCCCTCTTAGAATATAAGCTTTTTGAGAGAAGGAACTTGATTTGCTCACTACTTTATACCCAACCCCTAAACTATGCCTAACCCGTGCATATTAAGCATTCAAGAAATATCTGTTTACTGCCTGGGGCTGATCCGTTTTCTACCTGTGTCCATTCTCTTCTTGGTGGTCTTTTCCTGGCCTTTGAGATAGCACCATTCCTTTTTAGTCTCTTTTGATAACATTCCAATGAGATAGGATCTCTTTGAAAACAGGGACTGCTATTAGCACATTTGCTAGCACATGAAGGGCTAGAGAAACACTCTCATGAAGTCCATCTATTTGGATTTTAGTATGAAAGATCTTAACTGAGTTATGTGTTTAAGATGGTCGGTATTGAAGCAAGAAGAAGTGAATTTTTTTTGGCTGGGAAGATGACTATATGTGTCTAGTGTGATAATTAGGTTTTGAAAAGAAGCTTGAAAGTGTATGAATATATGAATTGCTTAGTACTATAGACTGTAGTTGTGTTTTAGTACTTGGAATGCTATTTCAACAAAAACACAACAATCTTAAAACCAGTCAAATATGGGTAACTATACAAATGTCCAGTAATAGAAGAATGGTTCCTGTGTGGTAAAATTACCTTGACTTGATTTATTATGCAACCATTAAAATTATGTTATTAATTATTATAAAGATAATAAACTTGAAATATATATTAAGAAGGTATGATGCAATACTGTGCATAGAATATGAAGTAGAACTTTATAAAAGTGTATAACAATGAAAACTAGTAGGGGATAAACAGACTATAATAGTAGCTGGGTAATTTTATAGGATTATGGATGTTTTGATCTTACTTTTCCAAATTCCCTGTGGCACTCTAACTTTTATATATTTAAAAAAATTCAAAGCAGAGTACACTTTAAAAAACCTGTACAAGTAGGGATGCACTTGTGTTGAAAATATTAGAAGAGGTCTTTTACCTCCTTAGTTAAATATAATCCTAGGTATTTTATTTTCTTTGTTGTTATTTTGAAGGGTATTGAGTCTTTATTTGGTTCTCAGTTTGACGGTTATTGGCGAATATGGATGCCTCTAATTTCTGTGTACTGATTTTATATCCTGAGACTTTACTGAATTCATTTATCAATTCCAGGAGTCTCTTGGTTGAATCCTTGGGGTTTTCTACATATAATATCATATCATCAGCAAAGAGTGAGAGTTTTATCCCTTCTGCCCCCATTTGGATGACCTTATTTCAGTTCTCTTGTCTAATTGTCTAGCAACGACTTCCAGCACTATGCTAAATAGAAGCGGTGATAGTGGGAAACCTTGTCTGGTTCCAGTTCTAAGTGGGCATGCTTTCAGTTTTTCCCCATTCAGTATGATGTTGGTTGTGGGCTTTTCATATACGGCTTGTATCACTTTTAGATAAGCCCCATCTATGCCTATTTTGTTCAGTGTTCTTATCATAAAACGGTGCTGAATTTTGTCAAATGCTTTTACTGTGTCTATTGAGAGGATCATATGGTCTTTGTTTTTGCTTCTGTTTATGTGGTGAATTACATTTATAGATTTGCGTATGTTGAACCATCCCTGCCTCTCTGGGATGAAGCCCACTTGGTCGTGATGGATTATTTTTTTGATAAGCACATGTATTCAGTTTGCTAGGATTCTGTTGACAATTTTTGTATCTATATTCATAAGGGATATTGGTCTGTAGTTTTCTTTTTTTGTTGTGTCCTTTCCTGGTTTTGGTATCAAAGTTATGTTGGCTTCATAAGGTGTGCTGGGGAGGATTCCATCTTTCTCAATGTTGTGGAATAATTTCTGCAGGATAGGCACCAATTCTTCTTTGTAGGTCTGGTAAAATTCCGATGTGAAACCATTTGGTCCCGGACTTTTCTTTTTAGGAAGGTTTTTTATTGCTGCTCTAATTTCAGTACTTGATATTGGTCTGTTCAGGAATTCTATTTCTTCCTGGTTGAGCCTAGGGAGGCAGTGTGTTTCTAAAAATTTGTCCAATTCCTCCACATTATCCAGTTTAAGTGTATAAAGCTTTTTGAAATGTCCATACATGATATCTTGTATCTCCGTGGCATCAGTTGTAATTTCTCCTTTTCCGTTCCGGATGGAGCTTATTAGAATTCTATCTTTTCTGCTTTTCATTAGTCTAGCCAAAGGCATGTGAATTTTACAGGGAGGACTAAGAAACACTGAGGAAGGAAATAGCAGAGGATGTAAGCAGGTGTAAAACCATACCATGCTCGTGGGTCAGCAGAATCAATATTGTTAAAATGCCTATACTACTCAAAGTGTTCTACAGATTCGATTCAATCCCTATTAAAATACCAACATTATTTTTCACAGATACAGAAAAATAATTTTACACTTTGTATAGAACCAGACAAGACCCCGTATAGCAAAAGCAATCTTAGGCAAAAAGAATAAAATGGGAGTCATCAATTTACCAGACTTCAAACTATACTACAAGGCTATAGTAATTAAAACAGGATGTGAATAACACAAGAACAGGGACATAGATCTTTAGAACATAACTGAGGACCCAGATATAAAACTAGCCTCATATAACCATCTAATCTTTGACAAAGCAGACAAAAACATACACTGGGGAAAACAATCCTTATTCAATAAATAGTGCTGGGAAAACTGGATAGCCACATGTAGAGTGCTGAAACAGGATCCACACCTTTTACCTCTCACAAAAATAAACTCATGGTGGATAACACACTTAAACATAAGGTGTGAAACTATAAGAATTCTAGAGGAAAACATTGGAAATACTCTTCTAGACATTGGCATGGGCAAAGAATTTATGAAGAAGACCACAAAGGCAATCATATCAAGAACAAAAATAAATAAATGGTATCTAATCAAATTTAAAAGCTTTTGCACAGCCAAGGAAACTATCATGAGAGAAAAAAGACAACCTAAAGAATGGAATAAAATATTTTCATGCTACACATTGGATAAAGGGCTGATAACTAGAATCTATATAGAACTCTGGAAAATCAGCAAGAAAAAAATCAAAGAACCTCATAAAAAGTGGGCAAAGTACATGAACAGAAATTTTTCAAGAGAATAATGGCCAAGAAAAATATGAAAATAAATGCTCAACATCTCTAATCATCAGGGAAATGCAAATCAAAGCCACAATGAGATATCATTTATCTCCAGTGAGAATGGCCTTTATCAAAAAGTCCCAAAACCATAAATGTTGGCATGGATGCGGAGAGATAGGAACACTCATACACTGCTGGTGGGACTGCCAACTAGTGCAACCTCTGTGGAAAGCATTATGGAGATACCTTAAAGAGATACAAGTAGATCTATCATTTGATCCAGCAATCCCATTACTGGGCATCTACCCAAAAGAACAGAAGACATTCTATAAAAAATACATCTGCACTCAAATGTTCATAGCAGCATAATTCACAATTTCAAAGATGTGGAAACAATCCAAGTGCCCATAGATACATGAGTGGATTAATAAAATGTAATGTATGTATATCATGGAGTATTATTCAGCTATAAGAATCAATGGTGATATAGCACCTGTTGTATTTTCCTGGATAGAGCTGGAGCCCATTCTACTAAGTGAAGTATCCCAGTAATGGAAAAATGAGCATCATGTGTACTCACCATCAAATTGGTTTCCCTGATTAACACCTAAGTGGACATATAGGAGTAACATTTATCGCACAATGGGCAGATGGGAGGGAGGAGGAGGGGATGGATATATACAAACATAATGAGTGTGATGTGCACTGTCTGGGGGTTGGACACGCTTGAAGCTCTGGCTGGGGAAGGCAAGGGCAACATATGTAACCTAAGCATTTGTACCCCCATAATATGCTGAAAGAAAAAAAACAAAAAAATACATTAGAAGAGAGTTTGGTGCCAGTGTCATCTTTGTTAAAGTGGGAAATATATTCCCTATTACTCATGGCCTTTGAGATACCCTTTGTGTTTAATGTATTCCACTTCTAGTTTCTCCTTTCAAGGTATCACACCCTGGAAATGTAAATAAATATTTAAATTACTCCCATGAAAGTGACTTTTGCCAGCTCACGCAGTCAATCACTGGCAGATCTGGGGATGAAACCTCTCAATTTACACTCTTAGGCTTCATAAACATCTGGAAAAAACTTCCACTCTTCTCAAATAGTAGCTATATAATGAAGTGTTCTAAATTTGTTAGACTAAATGTCTTAAATTTTCCCTATTATTGTTAATGCTCTAGGTGGCAACGAAAGTCATTCTAACTTCACTTTTAAAAGCCATATTTGCTTGACACATGGGCTGTGGAGTTTATTAAATTATTGCCTCTTTTCTCTCATTATAGTTTTGAGAGTAAATCCATGTTCTTAAAAAATTTATTGCACCTGCATTCGTAGAGGCACACAAAAATGTGGCAATTGATTCATGAATAGGCTTTATCATGTAAATGGATGACATGTCTCTAGTACACAAGGTGTTAAAGTGACAGAAAACACACAAGCTCCAGCTTTATGTACGCAGTGGTTTTTAAAGACTATGTGGTTAGGGGGATATGGTTGGAAGAATGATCTGAGTCTGATGTATGAATTCATGGCCACTACAGTCTGTCCACCACCCCAAAGGATTCAGGCCATTAACCTGGAATGTAGAAGCTGCTACACAGAAGTACATATTTCATCTCTGCACACAAGAATGAATTGTCATCAGTTAACTCAGACAACTCAAATACTTCCTTATTAGTGGCTAGCCACATGCTTTTTGCATTGTTTTTCACTTGAATACATTTATTATGCATGTCTTGTCTAATAATAGCAACACTAACCCAAAGAAAAAGCTCATCTTCTCTAAAGAATACTTTCAAGGCCTGGAATTTAGAAATGCCAGATAAAACATAGGACAAGAGAGTGTCACTGGAATAAAATCAGGATAATTAATTGAAAGTATAAGTAAAAATAAACTTCTCTCCAAATGTATCTCGTTCCGTGCACAGAATACTCCCCAAATGGGCATACTACTCCAGGTTGTCTATTTGATCTAATGATAGTCTCCTTGGCTGTGCAGAACCATTTTAATTTGGTCAGGTGAAATTTATTTATTTTTATTGTTGCTCTGATTATTTTTGGAGTCTTCTTTATAATTTTTTTGCTGAGGCAAATGTCTATAACAGTTTTTCCAACATTATTTTCTAGAAGTTTTATGGTTTCATGCCTTAGGTTTAAGTCTGCTATCCAACATGAGTTGATATTTGTGAGAGGTCAGAGGTATGGATACTGTTTCAGTCTTCTACATGTGGCTATCCAATTCTCCCAGCACCGTTTATTGAATAAGAATTATTTTCCCCAGTGTATATTTTTGTCTGCTTTCTTAAAGATCAGTTGACTACATGAGTATGGTTTTATATCTGGCTTCTAAGTCATTTTCCATTGATCTATGTCTCTTTTCTTGTGCCATTGAATTGCTGTTTTGGTTACTATAGCCTTGTAGTATAGCTTGAAGTCTGGTAAAGTGATGACTCCCTATTTGTTATTTTTGCTTAAGTTTTTGATATTATTAGTTTTAATTTTAAATATATATACACGAGATTATATGTAACATAGAAGTATGATATAAACAAAGAAACAGACAGATATCTTTAGAAGTCTTAAGGAGTACCACATCAGCAGTATACTGAAAGCTTTATAGTGCTCTCCCCAATCAAACTCTCTTATTCTGGGGTTACCACCGCCTTGAAATTTATAGTATTCATTCCCTTGGTGTTCATTTTGTATTGTATGATGTTAATATCTCTCAATAATATATTTTTCAGTTGTCCCTGATTTTGAACATTGTATATATTGGGTCATATTGTATATGTTATTCTGACTCATTTCTGCACAATATGATGTTTTGAAATTTAAGAATTTGGAAACATACACAATTATATTTCATTCAGTTTCATTGCTGTATAGCATTCATTTTATGAATATACTACAATTTATGTTTTGCTATCCTTTTAGTGGGCATTTAGGTTGTTTGGCAGCAAATTCTTGCACTTTCTGTTGTTTCAATATGTCATTACTTTACCATCACTCTTGAAAAATATTTAAACTGGACATATAATTCTATGTTGACAGTTCTAACACTTTCCTGTTCCCTTGTTTTGGAAAAGCCAGCTCTGAATCTAATTGCTATGTGTAAATTATCATTTCCCTTTGGATGATTTTAAGATATTCTGTGTGTCTTTGGTATTCTGCTCTTTCACTATAATGTGTCAAAGTGCGTATTTCTTTTTATTTATTTCACCCAAATTTCCTTGATCTTTTTGTATTTGCAGTTTTATGTCTTCAAAAATGATGGAAAAATACCACTCATCATTTTAAAAAATATTTCCTTGATCCAATTTTCTATTATCTATTCAGATTTTAATTACATATATATTAGGCCTTCTCACACAGTAAACCATGACTTTTAATTTCCCTTTCAAATTTTGAATCTCTGTTTTACTAGGAAGTATTTCAGATAATTTCTTCAGATTATTTTCTTTCTAATTTTAAATATCTGTATAGTATTTGCATTAACTAGAAGGTTTTATTTAGAAGTAACATAAACCAATGCCAGCATTTCCAAGCATATGATTCAGTCTTCCAGAAAAGTTTTGGAAATACCCCTTAGTATAATTGAATATTTTTTCTCATTAACTCACAAGTTATTTTATTTTTCAAAAGTAATTGGTAATTTTTTGAAATTGCTAACATTTTCCGACATTCTAGGTCATAGGATATATTTACTGATACAATATTTTCTTCATTGATATTTCCACTGCAAGCTCCTCTGCACCAGCATTTTGAGTAATATAAAAAGGTAGTCTGGGGGCACTTTTTCATACTTAGTTTAACTTAGTTATGAATAATGTAAAGCGATGATTTGTAGGAAATCTTGAAAATAATTTTTCCAAATTTCACATTTATTGCCAAGGACATTTTGTAAATGTACTTATAATTTGATTTAGACACAAATAAAGAAGTAAATTAAACTGGAACTGAAAGGTTTATTTTCTTTTGAGCACAACACTTGTATATATATTTTGGTTGTATACAACCAGGTTTATGGTTATAAATGAGAACACTTTTTATGATGGCAGAAAAAAAATCCCTGAAATAAACTCAAAACTTTTCATAAGGCTTTGGTAAGAAAGGGAGAAAATTTTTGCAAGCTACACATCTGACAAGGGGCTGATAACAAAAATCTATTTAGAACTCAGGGAAATCAGCAAGAAAAAATTAAACAACCCTATCAAAAAGTGGGCAAAGGACATGAATAGAAACTGTTCAAAAGAAGAAAGAATAATGGCTAACACACATATGAAAAAATACTCAACATCTCTAATCATCAGGGAAATGCAAATCAAAACCACAATGAGATATCATTTATTGCCAGTGAGAATGGCCTTTATCAAAAAGTCCCCAAACCATAAATGTTAACGTGGATGCGGAGAGATAGGAAAACTCACACACTGCTGGTAGGACTTCAAACTAGTGCAACGTCTGTGGAAAGCAATATGGAGATACCTTAAAGAGATACAAGTAGATCTACCATTTGATCCAGCAATCCCATTACTGGGCATCTGCCCAAAAGAACAAAAGACATTCTATAAAAAATACATCTGCACTCGAATGTTTATAGCAGCACAATTCTCAATTCCAAAGATGTGGAAACAACCCAAGCACCCACCAATACAGGAGTGGATTAATAAAATGTTGTATAAATATACCATGGAGTACTCTTCAGGTGTAAGAAACAACGGTGATACAGCACCTGTTGTATTTTCCTGGATAGAGCTGGAAGCTATTCTAGTAAGTGAAATATCCCAAGAATGGAAAAATAAGCACCACATGTACTCACCAGCAAATTGGTTTCACTGATCAACACCTAAGTGGGCATATAGAAATAACATTTATCGGGTGTCGGGCAGATGGGAGGGGAAGGAGGGGATGGGTATATACATACATAATGACTGTGATGCGCACTGTCTGGGGGATGGGCATGCTTGGAGCTCTGACTCCAGGGGCAAAGGAAGAGAAGGCAACACACGTGACCTAAACATTTGTACCCGTATAATATGCTGAAATTAAAAAAGTCAATAGTCTACAAAAAAATAAATTTATGATAAGTTATCTTTAAAGTTTTATCTGCTAATATTAAACTTTTAGTTTTACCAAATGGAAGTTTGCAAATACCATCATTTCAACTCTAGTTATATTTCCAATAAAGAATTTATATATTGACAAAACTTAAGTTACGCTTGAGGAGAAAATGTATTCAAGTGACTATATCCCTACTGACATTCAGTTTCTATATGCTAAAATTTAAATACTAACAAATTTGCAGGTTAGACACATGAATCTCATTTATTTAGTGCTCTATTGTAGTTGTTATGTTGTATGTCTTATTATTTTTTTATAAACTGATGGAATTAGTTACTGCATCAGTGATATTTATTTTGTTGCTACTGTATTAAGTTATTATAGGGAGAGGAAAAGTTTTGTAAGGTAGAATCTTTTAGTTGAAAAGACATTTATGGTCAACTCTGTTTATGACCAAATCTTGGCACTGCCAATAACTAGCTGTATGACTGACTGGAAATCTTTTCTGTCCTTCATTTTCCTCATTTGTAAATTGTATATGATAATACATATATGATAGCAGTGTACTGAAAACTAAGTTATATAACAAATTTAAAGCATCTATGGCAGTGTCTGTGATACCATGATTGAAAATGTATTATGTTTCGGTCATTGCACTAGATGATAAGATACAGAGAGGACAGTTAACTTCTAGCACGTAATAGGTAAGTCCTTTTCCACCTATTTGATGGTTCTCCGTTCTTATTCCATTTCAGATTCAGGTTTACACAGCTTAATCAATAGCCAGTTCCCAGGTACTTTATAATTCCTTTTGCTCCTTCACTAGTGCTTTCATAAATGACTTCCAGTTACTTTCTATTTCTTTTCCAACTTATATGATAATGTACTCATGCATTCAGAAATCTACAATGGCTTTCTGTCATGCTTGATTATGCATTTAAACTCTCTGGCCTATAAGGGGAACTGGCTGATGAGGACTAAATATAGGTGAGCTGCTACTATATATAAATCACTATGATTGACAGTATTCTGTTAATATTTGGACCCACCCATCCTCCTTTTATAACAGTCTTGTTCTCCTGTGGAATCCTTAAAGGACAATGAGAGGAAAATATTTAGTAGTACATCCAATCAAACTGCTTAAGTCCTGAGAAGGCTTGTAACCCCTTCAGTTAACCCATAGCCCAACCTTTACTTATTTATCATGCCTTCTTTTCTTCACCCCCACTCAAGACCATAACACCATTTACTCATATCTCATCAGTTACTTCCATGGTATATTAGTTGTATTCAGGTTCAACAATATCTTAACAACGCAGAGATGAGTGTGTTAGGTACCCACAAGAGGAGGAATCTAGATCTGTGTACATAAGTTTTTGCACTGATCTTATATGTAATTTGACAATTGTTCTTTTTTTTTGAGCTCCACTGTCAAATTGTGAGCAACTTCTGCTGTTCCTGTCTTTAGTTCTTCTGAAATGGGTCATATTACCCTCATTTCATGGGAAGCTGTAGTTCACTTCCACTGAACAAACTCTTGAGCCTCACTTTCCTCATTCATAGGATAATGATAACGCTACCTGATATATTGGGTTTATGAATTAAGTAGAATAAAAAATAAGAGAAATCATTATAAAAAATAAGAGAAATCAGTGCAATATGTAGTATACACTCAATAAATGGCAATTCTCCATAGATGAAAATACCTAAATAAAATCCCGTTTACTCATATCAAATGTTGGATGAAGTTTAGAATAATAGAATTTAGAAATAGGGCAGTATGTTGACAATCCTCTACTCTAGTGATTCTCAACTGTATTCTGTGACACTCTTGGATTTCTGAAGCTGTTATATTATAGTGAGCAGGATCTTGCTACCTTCCTTCACCTGTTTCACCTAAAGCAGTATAGTTGGATTTTGTAGGTTTCATTTATATCATATCTTCATTACCTTCTGGAATATGTCATTCAGCACATTTACCTCACTCAATTCTTGATCCACCGGGTACATGTGCATTTGGAAGATGTTCATAAATCATTATGGATGGATTTTCTTAGTCACTTCCCCAGTTCAGGCCTAGTTATAGATATAAAATGCCTCAGAGGAGACTCAATATTTTAGAAAAGGGGATATATATTATTGAGAAGTTTATTCTCCAAACACAATGAAATTAAATTAGAAATCAACAACATAAAGAATGTTGTGAAATAAGCAAATAATTGGAAATTAAACAACACATTTTAAATAACCCATGGACCAAAAACTAAATCACAAGGAGAATTATAAAAACGTCTTCAGCTGAATTAAAATTAAAACAAAATATCAGAATTTATGGGGTTCAACTAAAGAAGTGCTTAGAGGGAAATTTATAGCTAGGATGCTTATAAGATAAAAGAAGAAAAATCTCAACTCAATTAAGCTAAACTTCTACATTAAGAAATATAAAAAGAAGAGGAAATTAAACCCAAATCAAAGAGATAGAAGGTAATAATAAAGATTGAAGTAGAAATTAATGAAAGAGAATAAATAGAGAAAATCAATGAAGTCAAATGTTGGTTCTTTGAGAAGAACAACAAAATTGACAACTTTGTAGCTATACTGACCAAAAAAGCAAGGAAATAAAAGAGAGAGCACTGTATAGTCAAGGTTCTCCAGAGAAACAGAACCAAATAGGACTATATATATATATATATATATATACACAATTTGTATTATATTTTTGAAATAATTTCATATATATATATATATATAGAGAGAGAGAGAGAGAGAGAGAGACAGAGACAGAGACAGAGGTTTCTTTTAAGATATTAATTCACTTGAATGTGGAAATGCAAGTCCAAAATCTGAAGGATAGGTGGGCAAACTGGAGACCCAGGAAAGAGTTGCAGCCCAAATACAAAGACAATTTGTAGGCAGAATTCCTTCTTGCTTAGAGGAAGTCATTCTTTATTTTATTAAGGCCTTTAACTGATTGGATAATACCCATGTACATTATGAATATCATGTACATTATGCATATCATGTTTTTCCCCAAGTTCACCAAGTTAAACACTAATCTCATCCAAGAAAAACTTTCACAGAAATATCAATAATAATGTTTGACCAAATGTCTGTGGCCCATGGCCCAAACAAATTGACATGTAAAATTTACCGTCATCAACAAAAAATACCAAAATCAGAGATGAAAAAGAGACATCACTATGGACTTCAGAGAAGTTAAAAAGTATTATAAGAGAATACTACGAAAAAATGTATGCCAACAAATTAAAACATTTAGATGAAGTTGATAATTTCCTAGAAAGGCTCGAAACTGGTGAGTCTGACTCAAGAAGAAATAGAAACCCTGAATATACTCATCACAAGAGATTGAATTACTAATCAGAAACCATCCACAAAGAAAAGACCAGGCTCAGATTACTTCAATGTTAAATTTTACTAAATATTTAAAGAAAAAATAGTATCAATTTTTCACAAACTCATCAACAAATAGAAGAGAAGGTAAGTAGGATTAGTGATTATAAATTGAGACTTGACTCAGACCCTGCTTGGCACCACGTGTTTCCTTCCCTAGGAGAAGGAAGATCATCCCTTCTGTCATCATAAAGCCCACATCTAGCCAAAAAGGGGGGCAGGAGAACACGAAATATTCATAGGTGTAGAGCCCTAAAAAGCCACCAAGGATGCAGCTCCTCCAGGTTCCACCTGGGAGATACCAGAGCTGGCTGTAGAGCAGAAACCTTCTGTATCAGCCATGAGAGCTGCTGATCAGTTAGCCTCTGCAAGAGAGGCCTCTCAGGAATTTCCTCTAGGCTTCCTCTACAAGGTAGAAACACTGCACGATATTGAGGCAACAAAATCTGATGAATTTACCTTACAAAGAGGTGACATGATGCTGGGGGAAGCTGGCCAGGATGCAGGCTGGCTAGTGGGAATGAAAGAATCAGACTGGTTTCAGTACAGAGACCTTGCCACCTACAAAGGCCTCTTTCCAGAAAACTTCACCCGGTGCTTGGATTAGGACAAGTGTTGCAAGCTTAGTTATTGTGTTTTTAAACCTTCATGAAAAGCTGAAGAGTTCACTTTTGCTATAATGATCTTAATGGTTTACAGACTGATGCCAGACACAGCTTGGGAGTATGTATTAATGGAGCATGTGTGCAAAAAGTATAAGAGGGAAAAAAAAACTAGATTAAGAAAAAAGCCCTCACTTATTTCCATGTTTTTGATAACATAGGGATTCTTGCACTCGATCCCCTCCCACCAATTCTAAAGTAGCTTTCTCCAGACCAGACTTTAATTTCTTTGCACCAGGTGTATGGTATTGAATGGCTGCCCTGCAGAAGATGTAATGAATTATCCTGCAGTAGCAGATTATTTTATTCCCCTGCCCAGATATGGGTATATGCTCTCTCTCTCCCTTTCAAGTTTGCTATGTTTAAAACTAAACTGCTATAAAACTTCTTGATGTTCTTTTCTAACACACACATGTGCACACACACATATATATGAACACACAGTCATACAAGCTAGTTCCCATGGTTGCTGAATCTCTGTGTATGCAGAAGGCCACATATACATAGTTACATTCCTTCCTTTCCATTGTAGTGCTTTGCTTCTTGAGTGTCATTGATACATGCTTTGCTCTTATGCTGTCTGGCATTGCAGTTGCAATTTTGCCTCAAGGCAAAACCAACCATCCTATTGCCAAAACAGTCCACAATATCTGTTTGCACTGTGCAGGTTTCAGAATGAGATACAAATAACATGTCACACTGCTGTCCTTTCAGAGGAAGAAGGGCCTGATTATCTGGCTGTCCAGCTGCTGTGGCTGGAGGTAGGAGAGTTGGGATGAACAGGTAAGTAGTCTTTACTTCTGCCTTTATGAGATTGCCTAGAATATGTGGTATATTAATCCACACCCAAAAGAACACCATAAAAACAGCTCCTAAATATTTCTACCTCTTTATATTTATGCAACCCCTCTACACAATTTGTTCTAAAATAAGACAGGTGATGTATGCTGTTTCCAGAAATCATCTATAACAATTATATTTTCAGTTCTGTGCCATTCTTCGGTAATCTTCAGTAATTACTCTAAAAAATAATAAATTGAGACTTGACATACTTACAAAAAAGAAGTTAGTTATGTTTCCTACCTATATGATTCTTCAGTTTTCACTTCACTTCTTCATCACTTCCAATTTATTTACTGGAACTCTCTGTGACAGTTGGCCTATTGGATATTGGGATGAGTCTCAGTCTGTCTAGATCATTGATTAGTCTTTATCATCATGATGAGTCAATAGATAATGAAAACAATTTTCTTTAGAGCTTGAATTCTCACTATATGCTGTATTCCTGGTTTGTCACATTCCATTTATCATATTATTATGTTAATTTCTATTAATTACATCAGATTTTTGTGTTTGTGCTTCTTTTAATGTCAAAATTAAGCTATAAGTTTGCCTTGTGTTATGTAGGTTGCACTTAATATTTTTTAAATGAGGCTGATGATTTTGAGATATTATTATTATTCATATACCATAAAAATAATCATTGAAAGTATACAGTTCAATGGTTCTTGGTATAGTCACAAGATTGTGCAACTATCACCACCATCTAATTCCAGAATATTTTAATCACCCCGAAGGAAATTCTGTATATGTTAGCAGCCATTTTCCATTGTCTCCTTATTCCCAAACTCAATCAGGAATCTGCTTTTTATGAATTTGCCTATTAATTTGCCTATTCTGTACTGTCTTGGCACATTGTTGACAACGAATTGGCCACAACTGTATTAATTTGTTTCCAGACTTTGACTTCATTTTTTTTAAATTTCAAAATATTAAGGGGGTAGCAATGTTTTGGTTATATGGATCGCTTTTATAATGCTTGGGTTCCTGCTATAGGTGTACCCATTATGAAAAAGACACCTGCACTCGAATGTTTATTGCAACAGAATTCACGAGTGCAAATATGTGGAATCAGACTCTCACTTCTATTCCATTGATCTATATGTCTGTCCTTACGTTAGTGTCACACTCTTTTAATTACTCTAGCATTGCAGTAAATTTTGAGATCAGAAAATGTGAGAAATCCAACTTTGTTCTTCTTTTTTAAGATTGTTTGGGGTATTCTGGGTCTCTTGCATTTCCACCTGAATTAAGATCAGCTTGTCCATCGCTGTGAAAGTTGGCAGTTGGGATTTTGATAGGGATTGTATTGCCATTTTAAAAATATTAAGTCTTTAAATCATGAACATAGAATGTCTTTCCATTTATTTAGATCTTCTCTCATTTCTTTCGTCAATGTTTTGTAGTTTTCATTGTATAAGTCTTGTACTTCTTTGGTTAAATTTATTCTTAAGTTTTTGTTGTTGTTGTTGTTGTTTCTATTGTAAATTGAGTTGTCTTAATTTCATTTTTGGGTTTTTTGCTAGTATTTTATTGAGATATTATTCAGACATTGAAAATAGAAGGTGTCAGTATTCCAGAAGACCAAGTTCAAAAGAAATCTAAATTTCTAGAGTTCTCACTCTTAGGAGCATATATAAAATTTTGCTAGATAGCAAGACAGGTAACACTGAAAATTTTGCTTTTTGTAATTGACAGACCACTAATCCAACAGTGTACAATTGAGACTAGCTAGACAGGGTGAGGGGTCTGTGAGCATAAGACAGATTTTTTTTTCTGAGTCAATATATCACCTACTACTATGCTCTATGCATTTTCCTCATTGAATTAAACACAGTGTTCTCAGGTTCAAGATGTAGAAGCTGAAGCTCATGGAGATGGAGTGGTCTTCTTATGATTGATGGGAGAGTTGATTTAATATCTCTTGGTTAAGAGCTCTTATTTCTAAAACATCCAATTAATTAGATATTAATAACTAATAATAATAATTCACTATTCTACAATTTTTCTCAATTATTAATTAAAAATTATTAATTAAACTTTTTTAATTAATGAAAAATAGTTGGGAACTGACACTATACTCAAGAACATCTACACATTATTTATATCTTTCAGAACTATAAGATATATACATATACAATATATGTGAGCTGAGATTAAATGAATAGCACATTTTATTTTGATGAAAGTTAGAAAAATAAGTTCCTCATCTGAAAGCTAGCAAAATACCAAGTTCTCAATATATTATGTAATTCAAAATCTCAAGGAAGTTCAATTTTTGACTATACACAGGTTAAAAGTGTAACTGCCAACATAAAACTGATGCTTTTCTGTTTCGTGAGCCATGTATAAAACCAGTAGCTAAATTGAAAATCATAAGTTTCAGGGTTTACTTTATCATCTAAAGTCCATGCATGAGGAAGAGAAGACTTTGGAGTATTATGTTTCTTTCTACTTTCCTGATTATTGCTTGAATGTTTTTCTATAAGCATATTTGAAATAGAACTACAGGAAAAAATGAAAGAAAAGGCAAACAGTATATCCAGTTCAGCTACTGGAATATCAATGTATGGCTTTTAAACATCTGAGAGACCATCTGGATCAATAACATTATTGATCAGTAGTCAGCACAGCACTCTAGAGAGGCTCAAGGGGTCCAAAATGTGATAGATGGATGTCAACCCTAACCCTTGGCCTAGCCTTTCTGAGAGATATATCTCTGACCTTGTGATCATGTGGCTGGATGAATCTATTTTTGTTAGGTGGCTTTGATTTTTCTGAAACTATAAAGGGCAAAAATAAGCCTGAGTATATACATACTGTGATGGTAGAAAATGGAGCACATTTTTGTGAGGGAGTTCCATTACCTATAGAGAGTTGACCATGACCACAAGTAAGGCAAATTTAGTGCTGCATAATTCAGAAGTCCTTTCTACAATATTTCTAAGTGTTTCCACTAAAGATTTGAAAAGTTTCTTAACAAAGTAGAAATTTTAGTGTATTTGAAAAAGAGGATGGAGTCATTTTCTATACCTTGATTCTGGATCCACTGAATACTATCAGTTAAGGGAGCAGTACTTTTACATTTTTTAATGGTTATTTTAATTGGTGCATAATAAATGTACATATTTATGGTGTAAAGTGTGATATTTTGTTACATGTATACAATGTGCAATGATCAAATAAGAAAAGGAAATCAGCATGTGGAAGAGATACCTGCACTTTCATGTTTATTGCAGCACTATTGCCAATAGCCAAGATATGGAATAAACTTAAGTGTCCATCAACAGAAGAACAGATAAAGAAAATATAGTATAGGTACATAATGGGATATTATCCAGCCATAGGAAAGTAATGAAATCCTGTTCTTCGTGACAACATGAATGAGCTTTTAGGACATCATGTTAAGTGAAATAAACCAGGAGCAGGGAGACAGATACTGCATTTTCTCGTGCATATATGGAAGGGAGCAGTTTTAAAATAAAATTATACTGCAATGTGGCTCACATTACTGGTATGTCTATGCCAGACAGAGAGAAGAAAAGTGAGTACAAATGCAAAGACCCTGAAAATGAGAGAACTTCAGTGGATCTTTCCAGTGATCCTGAACATTTTGAGTCAAGAGCTCCTTGGAGAATCTCATGAGAGCCATATACTCTTGTCAGAAAGATGCATGCTCTCTAGGCAACCATTAGTTTATTCACTGAATCTTGTATGCAATTTTAGAGGTCATAGGCCCTTATGTGTGCTTAAATGAGCCCACTTCTCTCATGTTAACAATTCTTGGGCTAAATAATCAACAAGTCAGAATGCAGTTGTGAAAAAAAAAAAACAGGCTTTGAGAACTTGACATTGATAAGGAAGTTAGGCTCCAGGCTTTCTATAATTAGTGGCACAAATCCACAGCTTTTTGCCTACAGGTGAGAGTTTGTGAGTTAAGCAAAACTGCTTTTTTAATGTAGATTACCTTTAGAATTCTATCCCAGCTTCTAGGCTAACTGAGCCCCTTCAGTTCTCCACAAATCCACACATCTTCCATATTTCCACCCCAGATTCAAATCATGCTCTATGCTTCTCCCTTCCTGGCTCATCTTGGGAGCTAAGAAAATATTTGGAACTTCAAGAAGTGCAGGTCCAAATGCCCAGGAGTACCTCTTTAGACATAGAAATTGTCTATGTCTATAAACCCACCGTCCATGTGGTAGTGATAATTAGAGAATGTTCTTCAGGACATGTTAAAAAGGAGGAAGTTTAGCCACTGTCATGGCTGTGAAGAGCGCTAAGCAATTTCTTTAAAATCGTATTCTGATTCAGAAATTCAGGACTGGAGGAGAGAAAGCTGCATACTAAATACACACTCCACATCAGTCTGAAGCCAGCCAGTGGTCTGTGGAACAGCATTTAAGAATCAATGATCAAGCATAAGTAGTAAAGAAAATGAATAGCAACACCTCTTGAGTACTTCCTAAGTGTGAGACACTTAATATATAAACTCCCATGTAAGCCTATGAACAAATTGGAGATGCAAGTACATTTGTGATGATGGCCTCTCTTGAACATATGAACAAAATGAGGTAATGGAAGATTAAATAACTTTCCCAACTTTACACAGTAGGAAATGTAACCAAAA
>VBSM01003018.1:5807568-5821672 GCA_008086735.1 Cheirogaleus medius
AAAAAAAAAAAAAAGAAGAGCCAGGATTCCCAACTAAGTCTTTCTGACCAGTGGGCTAGAGGTTTCTTACTCTTTTCTGTCCCACGGATGTTGGGGAAAGATGATTTAGGAATTAATGAGGTGTGTCTCATAAGATCATTATTTTATTGCATTGCTCAATATTGCTATATTAAAGACAGAAACAGGAGTTTGCAGGGTTTTGCCCTGAAGGAATATGTGAACTCATTTGTTCGCCTATCAAGGGCTGCCTTGCCTTCTTGGGAGGGCTCTCAAAGCTCTGATACAGATATATCCCAGGAGGCTTCCCAGTTATCTCAGATCTATGAGATTTCCCTGTTCTTGAAAGACAAGACAGGTAAATATCTGGCTCACAGAATGGGAGCCGGAGACAATGAGTGCCCTAGGCAAAAGATGCACCCCTGTGGATATGAACAATTTGTTTTGTAGAGATGGGCTTCCTGCTCTCTCCTGACTGTCTGCCTTAAGTCCACAATAACTAGATCAAAGAAATATAGAGCCACTATACCTCTTTGTTATTCCTCTGTTAATTGATAACTATCTCTTAGAACTTAGAAGTTCGTCCTTGAAAGACTTTGTAACTGTTTGTTCACCTAGGTAGTTTAGAAATTGTTAGAAGCCCATTGAAAAGGCCTTTAATCCTAACCGAAACCACCTGTTACCCATAGCAACCAAAATTATCTGATATGTAAATCTGTTACCCTGGCAACTGGTAATTGATATCTGTGATTATAAAAAACTATGTGAATCTAACCTTAATGCTGCATTACTTATGGAGATGTGGTGCAGACTCCTGAGTACTCCTGCTTTATCTGCTTGCTTTATATAAAACTGCAAAACTACACCTTAGTCCCTGTGTATTCTTTTATTCTTTCTATTTCCTATCAATTTCTTATTCTCTGTGGCAACAACTATCTAAAGGACCTGGGTTCACGAGGAGAAGCAGCTGATCTCCTAGCAGCCCTGCCACCCCACACATGGATCTCTGTGGAAGTATGGTAAATCCTATTTACCTCTTCTCAGCATGATTCTTTTAAGTGCATGAAATGAAATTCATTGCATCCTAAAGCAAAGCAATTACATTGAGTTTCAGTTTTCAATCTATTAAAAATAAAAATAAAATATATTAACATGTGCTTCTTTATTGATGCTTTAAATAACAATATCTAGGGACAAGTCTAATAACTACCACAATCTCAAAGTAATAATGAATGTAAATGATATTTTGAGATGTCTGTAATAATGAAAATACCCATGATTTTTATTGAAGACAAAGTCACATATACTGATAGTATGACTGTGCTTTCCTAACTACATTCTTAAGGGAAGGAAATGCTAAATTTCAGGAAAATATTAGTGAAATAAAGGTGTATATTATTTCCCTCATCCACATTCATGTATTCTTTGAATTGCATCCACAGATCCTGGGACAATAACTTCTACTGTAGAGTTTGTCTCTTCACTAGGATGATGTGTGGTTTTAGATTAGAGTGAATAAAAACATGTAGTCTGCTTATAGCTCTGGTATTCTATGACTTTTTCTAGTGTATGGTGTCAAACCAGTATTTAAAAATTGTACATTAAATTTAGTTACATTTTCCAAAAATAGTGTTCTTGGGAAGATTTTATCATTCCCATGAGGCATTTTGTTTGTTTGTTGTACTTAAACATTTTAGACATCCTAGTATAGAGTATGAGTTGACTCCATGATGTCTCTTGGTCCATCTTTAGCTTTATCTCTTCAAGTATTTGTTTCCTCAGTTGTGGTCACCAAACCATCATCATTTTTCTGAAACTCTCAGATTCCAGTCATCAGGCTCCTGTCCCCTCTTTTTTCATCTCCATCTTTGATGAATTTCCTCTTACCTCACTTTCCAAGTTTAAATCCTCTATCTAATTTTGTCCTCTGTACCTCTCCTCCCAATCTTCATCTCTTCAATTTTTCTTATGTCACTAACCCCTTTTACTCTTCCCAAAATAATGTTCAAATATCACTTTTTCAAAATAATACAAAATGTCCTCTAATTCATTCCCACTCCCAGGATCAAACTCATAAAAAGGCAAACCATGCTTTCTTTTCTCTACTTTCTCCATGCAGATCTCCCCTTGAACCATTTGAAATCTGACTATCTGACTTCTATCCGTGTCATTCTAGTGATATTGCTCTACTCAATTCACTAAGGACTTTCTAAATTCCTAATTCAACACCCCCTACTCTCTTCTCATTTGCCTGGGATTGTCAGGGGTTTTTTCTACTGCTCTCCTTGGATGCTCTCTTCCTTAGTGGTCTTTCTTTCTCCTTCAATGACACATCTTCTTTCTCCCTTTCCTATTTATGAATCTTATAATAAAAAAGTGTGTAGTTGAAGCTGTGTAGGCTTATAATAACAAATAATAGCTAAAACTCATATAATGCTTAAAATGTCTCAGGACATGTTTAAAATATATATATACATATATTATACTGATATATAATTTATTCATATTGTACCATATCATATAAACATATAACTCTCAGAGGTTTTGTGTGAAAATACCAAGTTGTATTACGTATGTATGCGTATATATATAAATTTTATACACATCATATTATATATAGTTAAAATATAATGTATTATATATAAGATGCATATTATATATATTTACCTATGTACACATATATAATTTCTATATATGTCTGTATACATGTATGCCTGCATGTGTGTGTCCACACATAGTTAATGTTCATAACAGCCACATGAGAAACATACAATTATTTTCTCAGTTTTACAGTTAGAGAAACTGAGGCATAGAGGGGCTGGCTAACTTACTCAAGAATAATAAGTTGGTAAGTTGCTGAACTAAGATTCACACTAGTGTATTCTAAGCAAAGGGCCTGTGTCTGTAAATATATTACTCTAGATTGCAGGTTCAGCTTCCAGAGAGAGAATATAGCAGAGATACTAGATGTCTTGCTATAGATCAGAGACATTGTGTCCCAAAATGAAGCCATCTTCTCCCTGAATAACACAGGTCTTCACTAAAGGCCTACTTATGCAGAAACTGTCATGATTTTGACAGGTATAAATTTTTCCCAGGTCAAAATCTTAAAGTCACTTAAAAGTGTCCTTTCTCTCCTTCTTATATGACCAGCAGTGGTGATATATTTTTCCCCTTCTGCTTTTTTTTCCTTTCCTGCTAATACCACTCCAGTTTAGGTCTGTGCTTCCTCATGCATAAGCTACAGCAACAGCCTCCTTTCTGGATTCTCCTTGCTTCATTCATTTTACTCAGCTGCCATATTTCTTTTTCCAAGGTATTAATAGCATTTCAAATTTGCCATTTGTTTATAAAAGAAATTCAATGATCTCCTATGCCCTAGAATTTAAGAAATGATCTTCTGACAATAATATTAAGGGCCCTACAGGGTATGTGTCACAACCTTGTTACTAACTGCATTTCATTCCTTTTCCCTAACATTATAATTTAGCTATTGAGATTATTTTTTGTCCTTGAATAGACCTTTTGTTCCCTACCTCTGTACCTGTATTCTGACAAATCCTCAATTTCCCTTTCAAGGCCCCGCCCACCTTAAAAGCATATGCCAAACACTCATCTCATCAGAGAACCTTTCCAGATCTCACTCCCAGAGACCTCCCTACTTTCTCTTGGGAAATAGACAGCTGCTGTACCTTTCCTATAAAACTGACCCATGTTTTGGGTACCTATGTATTTTTGTACCTTATGCATCTTCTTTCTTATAGTACTTGATAGCACAATGCCTGGCACTTAGAAAACATCTAGTAACTATCTATCAATATGACTATAATTGGACATCTCTGTTAAGGTTGGCTACAATATTCACATGACAAAATTATTTTCCTTGTTTTAAGGCAAAACACATTTATTTATAAAATTATAATATCTGTGGGCTAGCCAACTCTATTCAGTAGCCTTAACCATAAAATATTTCTTAAAAATCCAATTCACCCTCAAAGTTAAAATATCTGACATTATTAGAAATATTATTAAAAATGTGATGCAAGACCTGAAGGGAATTACAAATGAAAAAGTCAGAATAGAACTCTAAATCTCATCTTTAGAATACATGATCTTTATATAATATAAATTTCTCTAGTTCATTTTCCCTTTTGATCTCTGGTAGCTCCTTGTCATACTTGAAGTATAATCTGAGCTCCTTTCGTGTGCTAGTAGGTGTCCCTGATTGTTCTGGTTCTTGCCTATCTCCTGGATCCTCTCCTCCCGCTATCTCTCTCCTGTATGATGCTCTAGTTATAGAGACTTTGTGCAGCTTTTTGAACATGTCAAGCTTATTCCTGCCTCATGGCTTTGATCCTTGCTATTTTCTCTGCCTGGAATGCTCTTCCCCTAGACTTCAGATGCCTCTTTCCTCCATTCCACTTAAAGTCTTCACTCCACTGTCACCTGCCCATAGAGGCCTTCCTTGAAACCCTACCTGAAATAGGTCCCACCTTATTCCATTGCTATTTTCCTCACTTTGGCTTTTCTTCATAATACTTATAACTCTCTGGCTCATTTGTTAATTGTATTTCTCTTTTTGATAATATATAGTTCAAAAGGGTAGATGGTACTTACTGCTTTATTCTGAGTACCCAGAGCAGTCTAGCATATTATAGGTTCATAACATATATATTTTCAAAAAATAAATGCATGGTTAATGGATGAATACATGCTTAGTGACTATTGTGATGAGGGCAGTATTAATTTACATATATTAATTTTAGAAAGAGTGTTAATTTATTCATTTTGAGTGATAGTTGCATTGTGTACATTCACATACTTAGCTTTTTTGGCAAAGTATATACACTAGCCTGGATATTTCATGGAATTATTACTTAATAGAGAAAAAGGAACAAAAGTATTAAAGTTTGTTGTCAATAGAAAATGTATAAATGCATGTGGGTTTTTTTGTAATATTAAAGAGTTCACATTTACAACTCTGATGGATTATATGATGCTTTTTCAGCAAAGGAAGGCTCAAGCTTGTCTTAGGCTAAAAAACATTAGTTTATGTAACTCCAGATATCAATTGTTAATCCACACAGGGTTTAATGATTAAAGGTCACAGGGAAGCTCATTTTGTTTCACTTCTAATTGAAATGAGGAAAATATCTTTTGTAAGTGGCCTTCTCATATAACCAATAATCTCTAAAATCTCATGTTTTACAAGTAATCCATTTTACATTTTTTAATAAATTTATTTTAATATATTTACACATACAATTTTACACAAATGCATTATATGTTATATCATAATTATATCATATTCACAGGTACTGTCTGTAGTCTTTTTTTGTTATTATTCTTTATGTTATTTGCTTTCCAATTCTCCCAATTCAGTCAGCAACTGGCTAATGTTGGCAAATTGTGTGTATGTATTTGTGAGATACACAGAAACACACACACACACACATAATAGAAGCCTTTGTTAAAAATCTCTTGCACATTTTCATTCATGTTTATACACGCATACATAGATAAAACTATATATATATGGATGCATATTCATATATGCATAACAACAACCAACCTACATGCATTCACATATAAGTAATGAGTGTGGTGGTTTTCTTTTTTCTGTCTTTTTTTTTAATCAAAATACTATTCTATACATTTTTCTACATTTGTAGTTTCTCAGGTTAGAATACCTTGTGGAACTTTTTACAGTCACCTGGCTGTAGTGCCAATTCATTATTTTCAATGCCTGAATAATATTCCATGGTATGGTATATCACAAGTCATATAACCATTTCCATATGAATGACTATTCATTTTATTTCTGTTGTTTTTTTTATTCAATAAAACATCCAAGGACATCCTAGCAAAAACTGGAGCTTTTTCTATCTATGAGATAGATTCCTGGGAATGAGTTTGCTAAATGAAGGTTATATTTTTCAGTATTAGTAAGTGCTGTCAGATAGCTTTTCAAATCGGCTTTAGTGAATTACTTATCTACCCTGTTAGAAAAGTCTCCTTTTTGTCTGTATTCCTACCAAGTTCAGGCATTACTAATTATTTAAATGTTGCCAGTTTGATAAGTGTAAAGTGATATTCATTTTGTGTTAATTTGCATTTCTTTGACTACTAATGAATTTGCACACGTTTGCAGACTGTTTACATTTGCTTTTTTGTAAATAGCCTATACATATTTGTGGACCATATTTTTATCTATTGAATTGTTTTATATTAGCATTAGCAGGAGGTCTTGGACATTTTATGTACTAATCATTTATCTGTCATTTGTATTAAAAATATATTTCAAGACACTGTGACTCCCTGAAAATAGAGTATTCCAATTTATCCTAGATACTCCACTTCCAAGTTAAAAATCACGGACAATAACACATCAAACAAGCATAAGGAGACTCTGAAAAGTAGAATGAAGATGGTGGACTACCCAGGGATCTTGGACCTGAGGAATAACATGACAGTGAGTTTCCTGGATTTTCTTATTGCCTTACATATATCCCAGATAGGGCACTGCAGACATCTCCAATGTAGAAATATCAGCAAAAAAAGACAAAAAACTTCCAAGAAAAACCTGTTGCCCCTAGCCAAAAGACCAGGAAAGTATTGGCTTAACAACAGAAAACATTTTTAATTTTTTTTTTATTTCAGGAAATTATGGGGGTACAAACATTTTGTTATAAGTTCTGACTTTGCCACATCCCAACCATAATTTGAGACGTGCTCTTTCCCAACCTACTACGCTCACCGCGTCCATTAGTTGTGAGTTTCCCCACCCCAACCCCCTACCCCCAAAGAATATTACTACTGTGTGAGCACCTTAGTGTTGATCAGTCAGTGCCAGTTTGATGGTGAGTACATGTGGTGCCTATTCTTCCATTCTTGTGATACCTCACTTTGGAGGATGGGCTCAAGCTCTATCCCAGAAAATATAAGAGGTGCTAGTTCACCCTCGTTTCTTATAATTGAGTAGCATTCCATTGTATACATATACCATATTATGTATAATAAAGACTGTACTTGAATGTTTATAGCAGCACAATTCACTATAGCAAGGATGTGGAAACAACCCAAGTGCCCATCAATACATGAGTGGATTAATAATATGTAGTGTTATGTATACAGTGGAATACTACTCAATTATAAGCAAACATTTTTGCAATGCCTGCCTTACTCTAGCCCAGGGTTCCTCAAACTTTTTAAACAAGGGGCCAGTTCACTGGCCCTCAGACCGTTGGAGGGCCGGACTATAGTTTTAAAAAAACTATGAACAAATTCCTATGCACACTGCACATATCTTATTTTGAAGTAATAAAAGAAACAGGCAAAAACACCCTCATGTGGTCCACGGGCCGTAGTTTGAGGACGCCTGCTCTAGCCCAACACTAACAGGCAAAAGGCAATAACCCCTTCCCTTCTTCGCTCCTACCCCTTGGTTTTTATCAAGGAGGAGTAAGGATTTGCTGTACTATTCCCTTCCTGACTGAAGATGGTTGTGTTCGGATTTCCTTGTCAGGGAAATATTATCAAGGCTTAGCAGGGAGTTAGCCTTCCATCCCCTACCTGGCAGAAGCAGGCAACAATTCCCCCACAGGGTGGTGTACATATCTTTCATCCCTCAGTTGACAGAAGTAGGAGTTGCTCTGATTTTCCTGACTGAGTAGTGTCAGTAAGATCTAGTGGTGAGCTGATCCTTTTATACATCAGTTCAGTAATGACACTGAACTAGATGGTTCAAAGCAGAGATAGTGGGCATTCTGTTCCCCTCTCCCCAAAATAAATGGAAAGTTATTTCATGTTTATTAACGTAAAATAACAAAGCCTCTGTGGAATACACTTTAATAATTCCACAAAAATATTAAACCTGAAATTACTATATGTTCCAGTAATTCCAATTCTGGTCTGGGGGAGGGCCTATAGGAGGTGTCAGATGTTACCAGATGATTGATATACATGATTGACAGGTTTATTATAATAAAGTTGCAGCTCCACAGGTGTGTATACCTCAAAACCTCAAGTTCCTGCTCTTTGCGGTTGTTAGCTTTGTTTTCCTGCAGTCCCTTCCCCTGGCTTCTCCACCCCTAGGGACCACCCTCCTGGTCTGTATCTGCCACCTGCAGATTTGGTCCCTGCCTAACAGTATGCATTTTACAGAAATAAAATTTCATAAGAACCCAAAGAACTTTCATATCTATGATTTTCTCTGATAGTCATAGAAATCTTACAAAATTGGCAGAGCTGTAATTATTATTCTTCTTTTTCATATAAAAATAAAACTAAGTACCTTGTCCATGACAACAAAACACAAAAATTATGACATAGCCAAGATTCAAACCCAAGTTAAGGGTCAATATGGTATTATGGTCATAAGAGCATAAGTTATGGAGTTAGAGGGACTTGGGAGCATAAATTGGTTCCACCATTCCCAGCTGAATGACCTAGTTTCCTATCTATAAAATGGAGATAACAGCTTCCTCAAAGAATAAAATTGTAAGAATGAAATATGATCATATTGCTAATACACTCAATATATACTTAATGTTCAGATAATTCCTACTGCCTCTTCCATTTTCCACATTTTCCAATTCAGTATTCTGACCTGGTTGGATTTTTCAGCATTTCTCACAACATGGTCTATAAGAAATCAACTGGAGATTTTGGTAAAATCATCCTGGACCTATTTCAATACTACTGAATCAGAACTTCTAGGATTGTGGCCCAAGAATCTGGATTTTATTATGTTTCTTAAATAACTCTATGCACAAGAAAGCTTGAGAATAACTGTGATTCTCCATAATGTCTAATGATGAAGAATACAGCTATGTTTTAAAAGGTTTACCTCACTAAGAAATAACTTTTGGTAAATTCTATTGGTAAATTTTTTACCAAAAACTTTGGTAAATTCATCTCTTGTGTCCATCTTCCCTACTGTATTGGGACATTTATATGCTAGAGTTTGTCTTTGGTAAATACTCATTTGTGTTTATTAAATATTCAGAAAATATTTTAACAGATGAAATACCTAACCAAACATTGAAATCCTAGTCTATTATACTAGCACAAAGAAAAATTCTCCACTACTCATTTCTCTTCTAAGTTGAAAAGAGACTGACATATGACATATGTACTTCATTTAGCACCTGAAGTCCAAAGTTCACTTCCTTGTTTCACAAGGAGACTTGCCTTGTCCTTAGCTTCACCCAGGCAAGTGCTGTGGCCTGAGTGTTTATGTCTTCCTAAATTTTATATGTTAAAATTTTAACTCCAATGTGATGGTTTTAAGAGATACTTTGGCAGAGGATTAGATCATAAGGAGAGAGCCCTAATGAATGGAATTAGTGTCCTTTAAAAGAGGCCATGCAAGCTTGTTTGCCCATCTACCATGAGAGGACACAGCAAGAAAGCACCATTTATGGAACAGGAAATGGACCATCACCAGATACTGTATATGCTGGCACATTGATCTTAAACTGCTCAGCCTCCAGAACTGTGAGAAGCAGATTTTTGTTGTTTATAAGACATGTGTTTTATAATATTTTGTTATAACAGCCCAAATGGACTAAGATAGCAAGTTATATATAATTTGGGCTTTGAACTTCAATGCCAGGTGAAGTCATCATGATGAAATTAACACCAAGAACAGTGATGGAAAGCTGTCAAAGATTTAAATGAGCCCTCAGAACAATGAAAATAAATGGGCACAGATATTATCCAAAGTTCATTATTCTGTGGGTAATCTTCATGAGATAAGTTTTGTCTCTCTCCAAAAAGTACTTCTTAAGTTTTAATGTACAGTTTTGACCTAGGACTCTGGTTGAAATGTAGATTCTGATTCAGAAGGTGTCAGGTGGGTTCTACAATTCTATATGAGCTTTCAAGTGATATCAATGCTGGCTATGGACCACATTTTGAGTAGCCAGAGCTTGTAGGGTGGTAGTTACCCTACTTCTTAATTTTCCCATTTTTCTTCAATGTACTTTGGTTTAAAATTATTCATTTATTTTTAATCAACCTATAATTGTGTACATTTATGGGGTGCAAGGTGATGTTTTGATGTATACATTGTGGAAAGATTCAATCAAACTAATTAACAAATCCATCACCTCACCAACTCATTTTTGGGGGGATAAGAATGTTACAAATCTATTATTTTAGCAATTTTGAAATATACAATACATTTAATTTGGGCTCCCAAACCATGTTACTTGCTTGGTTATTATGCATTTAATTTATTTTTCCTCAAATGAGAATTGTTCATACATATGATGCTACAATTCATTTCTAGTAATTTCAAAGATTAAAAACCATGTTGACTTGGTTCAAAGAAATGTTTATTGAGCACTTATTGGATTCACTTAAATACCCTCATGTGACTGTTATAACCTGCTTTAAACAAATACTATTATCTCCATTTTGTGGCTAAGGAAACTAAGGCTCAGGGCCATTAAATAATTTGTACAAGGTCACATAGCTATTAAGTGGAAGACATAGGATTAAAAATAAATTTGACTTCAAGTACAGTTAATTTCCAATCAATACAAAGAAAGTATTTTCTCCCATTCTGTAGGTCTAATGATAGTTTCCTTGGTTGTGCAGAAGCCTTTTAATTTTATCAGAAACCATTTGTGTATTTTTGTTGCTGCAGTAATTGCTTTGGGGGGTCTTTTTCAAGAATTCTTTGCCTAGGCCAATGTCTGAAAGGATTTTCCCAACCTCTTCTTCTGGGATTCTTAAGGTTTCATGCCTTAGGTTTAAGTCTGTTATTCATCTTGAGTGGATTTTTGTGAGAGGTAGGGATCCTTATTCATTCTTTTGAATGTAGCTATTGAGTTTTCCCAGTGCCATTTATTTAAGAGACATTCTTTTACACAATGTATATGTTTGTCTGCTTTAGATTAGGTTGCCATGTGCAAATTGATTCATCTCTGGAATCTCAATCCTATTCCAAAGATTGAAGCCTCTGTTCTTGTGCCAGTCCAGGCTGATTTAATTATTATTGCTTTATAGTACAGCTTGAAGTCAGTAAGACTGATGCCTCCCAGTTTGTTCTTTTTAGTTAAGATTGCTTTGGCTATACTAGGTTTTTTATAGTTCCATAAAAGTGAATAATTATTTTTTTCTAGATATGTAAAGAATGATGGTGGTACTTTGATGGGGATTGCATTTATTCTGTAGATCACTTTAGGTAATATTGACATTTTAATGATTTGATTCTATCAATCCATGAACAAGGTAGATTTTTCCATCTGTTTACATCTTCTACAATTTCATTTTTTAGCATTTCATAGTTATCCAAAGTGAGGTGACAGAAGATTAGAAAAATGGGCCCCACATGTACTCACCATCAAATTGGTACTGACTGATTAACATTATGGTGCTCAAAGGTTGGTGGTCTTCACCAGGGATTCGAGAGTTGGGGGGATAGATCCGCCTCTGAGGTATGTAGTGAGCATTGTGGAGGGGAAGGGCATACCTCTAACCCTTGCTAGGGAGAGGCAAAGTTATAAAATGCAACCAAAATGTTTGTACTCTCATATTTTCTTGAAATAATAAAAAAAGGAATGCTCTAAATGGGGGATGTTAGAGGAAGGCTTTTTAAAAGAACTGACATCTGAGCTATGCTACATCTCAAAGGATGACTAGGAGTTAAAAAGGCAAGGGGGACGGCATTATGTATCACAGTGCATAGAGTGACCTAAAAGGCATTAGAGAAAGCAGAGACACATGAATAAGCATGATCTATTCAGCACTAGATGCATTTCAGGATTATTGGTGCATGAAGTGCAACAAGTCAATAGTTGGTGAGAAATGAGGCTCAAGACAACGGCAGAAGCCACATATGGAAGGCTGTGCTTGTCTTTCTTAGGAACTTGCAATTTATCCTGTAGAATATTATTTATCTGAGTGTAGTCCTTAGACTCCCATGGGTACTCCTGAAACTTTCAGGGGCTCTGCAAGGACAGAACTATTCTCAAATTAATACATAGACATCATTTTTTCACCATGTTGACATTTACACTGATGACACAAGAGCAATGATGGGTAAAACTCTTGCCACATTAGCACAAAGCAAGACTAGCACTGATATGGTTTGGATATGGCCTGTTTGGCTCCACCAGTTTCATATTGAATTTTAATCCTCAATGTTGGGAGAATCATCTCCACCTCCTGTGGGGAGGTGTTTGGGTCATGGGGACAGAATCTTCATGAAAGGCTTGGTGTTATTCTATTGAGAGTGAGTTCTTACTCTTAGTTCCTGTGAGAACTGGTTGTTGAAAATAGCCTGGCACCTATTCCCCTCTCTCTTGCCTCCTTCCTCTTGTCATGTGATGCCTTCCCCACCTTGACCTCTGCCATGAGTGGAAGCTTCCTGAGGACCTCACCAGAAGCAGATGCTGATGCCATGCTTCTTGTACAGCTTGCATAAGCATGAGCCAAGTAGATGCCTTTTTAAACAAGTTAGTCAGCATCAGATATACCTTCATAGCAACACAAATGAACTAAGACAAGCGCCAACAGCCAAAATATGCTGTAAAGCATGCTAGTCATCCTGTAGTTTTCATTGCCTGGCACTTACAGTTAAAAAAAAAAAAGGCGGTTTCACTTAGGAATGCTCTTAATAAAGCAGTAAAAATTATTATTTTTTATTAAATCTTAAGCCTATGCAAATGTCTTTTAACACTCTGTATGAGAAACTGCAAATTATTTAATACACTTCAATCACTTCTGCTGCAAACTATATTTATGATGACTGTCTCTAGGAAAAACACTTATGTGTTTGTTAGGCTTGTGAACTTAACTAGCTGTTTTTCTGTGAAACAATGTTTTTCTTTGAAAGAATGACTGACAACCTGGTTATTCATACTGGGTACTTGGCAGGTATTTTCTCAAAATGAATGAAGTGAGCCTGATACTTTAGGTGAAACAATTTGCAATATTTGATGCCAATGATAAAAATCAAGCTTTTGGTGAAAATTAAAATTTTAGAAAAATTATGTCTACCATAGTGAGCTTGATAGCTTCCCAGTACTTAAATACTTTTCTGATGATATTGGTGCTGATATTAGCAAAATGTGAATTTTTGATGTTCGTAATGAAATGGGCCAACATTTGGAAGATCTGTATAACTTAGTAAACCAATATTTTCCAAATGTCCAGTTCTTGATGTATCAAAATTATTCATGGGTAGCATCCATTCAAAGTATAAGACAGATTTTGATGTAACAAAGAGTACAAAAAGTTCCCTAATTTGACCTCAGATTCCACATTACAGCTAGCCTTTAGGAAACTACCACTTTGTAGTTTTGGTGTAACATCAAAGAATAATAACCAAAATGATCTGAAGAGGATAATAAAATATTTCTTTTTCCAACTACATATCAGGATTTGTTTTTCATGTACTTCAACCAAAACAATATATTATAATAGATTAAATGCAGGCACAGATATGAAAATCCAGTTGTCCTCTATTAAGCCAGACATTAAGCGGGTTTACTTAAAAAACATACATACAGAACAATTTCACTCATATTCATTTTGTTTGTTTTAGAAAATATATGCCAAAACCAACAACTACTTAGAATAGTGTCTGTTTGGGGGAGAGGTGTCGAGTAAAATGAAGGCAATAGCCTGTGTTTATGTAGTCTTAAATTGAGCATGGGTAGTGCAAACAATGTACTGTGGTGGGCAGAATAATTGCCCCAAAGATGTCCACACACTAGTCCCTGAAACCTGGAATTTATTATGTTACACAAGGAAGAGTTAAAGTTCAGATAGAATTAGGCTGCTAATTAGCTAACCTTGAAATGGACAGATTATCCACCTGGGCCCAATGTAATCACAAGCGTTTTATATCTGGGTGAGGCACGGTGGCTCACACCTGTAATCCTAGCACTCTGGGAGGCCAAGGGGGGAGGATCACTTGAGCTCAGGACTTTGAGACCACCTGAGCAAGAGCAATGCCCCATCTCTCCAAATAATGTTGCACTTGTTTTTTGTTCTGACCTAGTACTACCTAGAAATTCAGACGTGGATGACAAGAAATTGATTGTCCTAAATCTTGCAGAGGATGAGTTATTGCTAATTGTTTTTTTTTTTT
>VBSM01003018.1:5821772-5831849 GCA_008086735.1 Cheirogaleus medius
TTTTTGTGTTGTTGTTTTTTAGATTCCAGTCAAGAATACACTGATTCAACTGGCGTAGATCTACATGAATTTTTAGTAAATACGTTAAAAAACAATCCCAGGTAAAAATTAAATTTATAAGGTTTACATTGGTTTTTGATCAAAGATTGAATGAGGTGAGCTTCTTTCAGTTTGCAATTGAAGGGGATAAATTTCATGTCAGCAAAATCCATAAAGATTCTTGGGGTGTTCTCCTCTATTTGGTGCATTGTCTTTTTACTTGATCAGCAAATTTTTCAAAATATACAGACAGGCTAGAAAATGACCTTGATGCATTTGCCCTGAATAGATACATCTAACCCTTGTGGGAGAGTCTGTGATGCTATCTGAATAAGAGACTGATTATTTTTCAGCAAATCTAAAATATGACAACAAGCTTCTGATTTTGACTCCATAGACAGACACTCCTATTCTGCTTATATTCAATTCACTCATATTACTCACAAATTGCACTAGGTTTTTACAGTTACAGTTTCATCGGGCAGATGGGAGGGGGAGGAGGGTATGGGTATATACATACATAATGAGTGTGATGCGCACCATCTGGGGGATGGAAACGCTTGAAGCTCTGACTCCGGGTAGGGGAGAGGGGGAAAGGCAACAAACGTAACCTAAATATTTGTACCCCCATAATATGCTGAAATAAAATAAAATAAAATAAAATTTTATTTAAAACACCCTAACATTTCAATGTCTACATAATTATCTATTAAGTTGATGGATGCCTCTTGATATCCTTAAACATCCCTCTCTTTGTGGGGGGGATGGACATCTAAGTTGTTTCCAGTGTATCACCAATTATATATAATTTTTCTATCAGCACCTTAGAGCAGGGTTTCTAACTTTAGTAATATTGGTAATTATCTGCTGTGTGGGGCTACCCTGTGCATTGTAGGATGTTTAGCAACAACCCTTGCCTCTACCCACTAGATGCCAGTAGCATCCTCACAGTTATGACAAAGAAAACCATTTCCAGATGTTGCCAAGTATCTCCTGGGGGCAAAATTGCATTTGGGTGTGTATCACTCCCTTAGAATATATTTGTTCCTTTAGTTGCATTGTTTCTTTGTGACAGATTTCCGTGATCAGAATTTACTGGTCAAATAAAAGTCTTTGTATGGTTCTTGATGTATTGTCAAATTATTTTCCCACTCTTTCCCTCTGCATCATTAAAATCGGAGTGACTCAATTCTTTGTTAACTGCAGGAGTCTCAGTTAATATCACTTTGTTTTTGTAAATTTGCCAAAGCAAATCATTACATTACTATTTTTATTTTATTTTAGTATGCTTCTCTTGAATACTAGTAATAATAAAGTTCTGTGTATGCTTGCTATCTGTATTTTTTATTTTATGAAATGTCATTTCAAGTCCTTAGCCCATTCATGTTATAGGGTTTCTGGAAGTAACAAAAGAAAAAAACATGTAGCAGAAGAGTGCTTTACAGAATCGGGGCAGTCTTTTTAAAAAGATCTTTGATACATTCCAGAAGACTTCTATTGGAGGAATGGTTGAGCAACTTAAAAATGCTAAAGCTCAGTTTCTTCTCTATAAATGAAAATCAATTTGGTTTATTGGATATTGCCACATGCTTACTTCTTATTTCCTTCAATTTCCACCAAAGATTCAGTTCACTAACACACATCTGGGTAACATTTAGCCAGAAAAGAAGTGTGAGCTTTGAAATGAACAAGACCTGGATTTAAGTCTTGCAAATGTTGCTTACTTGCCAAGTGATATCAAACCTCACTAAAAGCCCCATCTTAGGCATTATAAAATGTATCCATGTAACAAAAACATATGCACCCCCTTAATATTTTGCAATTAAAAAAAACTTACACCTCTGAGTATCGGTTCCATTTGTAGAATGTAGATAATGTCCTATCCTAACCTTGTAGAAGCCTTGGGAGGGTCAACTCAAGATAAAAAAATATAAAGCAACAGCAAAATGCTTGACATGAAAGAGGTCTTCAACTAATATTAGTTGAATGCACAAATGCAAGAATGACTTTGTGAGGTACCTGTTGTAATTCTCACTTTACAGATGAAGAAACAAGTTCAGAATAGTGACATTAAGTGACCTGTCCAAGGCCACACAGATGTTCAGGCCATAAAACAAACAATTATATCCTTGACTTCTTTTTTTTTCTTTAAATCTTGCCCTATCCCAAAATCTAATCCATTAGAATGTCCTACCCTGGAATGTGTTCTAAAATCCTGCTGTGTGGCACCATCTCTGCCACAGTCACCATGGTCTAAATCTCATACAGTATCTCTCACTTTCTTATTTCAACAGCCTCTAGCTCGTCCCTCAGTTTCAACTCTTGCTTCCCCTACTATCTGTTCTCAACAAGCATACAGGATGATCTTTTGGAACCATAAATCATGCCATGTCAATTCCCTGCTTAAAGCTAGACAGTGGCTGCCACCATTAGAATCAAACTCAATCCCTTTAGTAGAGCCTTCAGGACTCTGTATTATCTTATCTCTGTCTATGCCTCTAGTTTAGTCAATTACCACTCTTCACTTTGTTCACTATTTCAGTTACACTTGCCTAATTGCAGTTCCTCAGGCAGGCAAAAGGCTTTGCTGCTTCCGAGCTTTTACACTTGCCATTCCTCTGTTTGGAAGGCACTGCTGCCAGAACCTCACAAGGTTTATCCTTCTCATCATTCAGGTCTCTGATCAAATGTCATCTCCCTAAGAGACCATCTCAGATCAACTTTATATAAAATAACATCATGTCCACATCCAGTCATTGAATCCTCACCCTGTCTTATTTTCTCCCTATCCCTTATCCCTATATAAAATTACTATATTTACTTTATTTTACTTGATTATTTTCTGTCCCACCTTACTCCCAAAGAACATACCTCTTTGATGTAAAAAAGACAAAATGAAACAAAACAAAGCCAAAAAGAGAAAAAAAAAACAGTAATTTAAGTGGAAAGTGAATAAGCAAAACATATTTATGTATTTCATATCTATATTACTATATTTAACTAGCAAATCCATTCTATTGCAGACAACTGATGAGTTTACCACTATAGATACAATTTAAGGGCAGGCATTTTTGCAAAGCATTCAAACCCTCAGGACATCACTTAGCAAAGAGGAAATCAGCCAACCTTCTGGTCAGTTGGGAATCAGGAGGAAGAATAGCATGTATGTTGTTCTTTAGCATCTTCAATATGCACTGCTCAGAGATGGAGAGAGAAAATAAAGATTAAATTAGTAAATCTGGCCGCTTCTTTGTAGATTTGGCAAAAGATTTGGTGGATGGGGGTTTGCAACAAAGTGCCTCAATTCATAGTCCAGGAGACCAAAGCAGGCACAGAGATTACAGAACTCTCTGCTAATATGGTTTGTATTTCTCATTCACTTTCTTGGCTAAGAATGTGAAGATGTAAGACTTGGTTTACTTATCCTGGAATATGTGCTAATATGGGGCAGTGAGAAGCCCAGTGGGAATCAGCAAGAAATAGATAAGTGATTCAGGGCAAGCCCAGCCACCTAGACAACAAAGGAAAGCAAACTGTCCAAGTGTAGGATCAACACGCTTCACACATAAGTAATTCAGGGCTTCACCAGTACCTTAGTGAGGAAGGGATGGGAGTTCATATCAGCCCTACACTACAGTAAAGTCTGTGCATTATCATTGCTGTGTACATATAAACTGCTTAGTAAATGCTCTATAACTTGTTTTATAATTATTTGTTTGCCTAACTAATTCTGAACAAGATGGATCTAACCAATGGCTGAAGCCACTCCCCAGAGTAGGTGTATGGCATTGGCTGAATGTTCAGAGAGTAGACACTTTTGAGATGGGCAACCCTTCACCTCCTACCACATATGCTCTCACAATTAAAGCCCTACCCAAAGCTCACATTAGCTGTGAAGAGCTGGCTTTAGCTTATGAGTCAGGAATTGGAGCTTCTGCATCAACCAAAAGATTTTGGGATGCTGTTTGACACAAACACAAACATGCTGGAAAACTGTTAAGGAGAGTTTTCTCATCAACAAGGGTGTTCTCCCAGACATATAGGAAAACTATGGCATGGCTTCTTTATTTATGACTCTCATACTGCATGCCTCTACCTGAGTAGCAATTCTGAAAAGTGAAATAAGAAGTTGGTGAAAATCTAATTTATTTGGAGTTTTAAGTTTTCCAATTTGGTCATGTACAATGAGCAAAGAAACTAATAGTAGGTCAGATTCTGTTCTGTGCTGGCAAGACAACCTCAGCGTCCCAGATTTCACTCTCAATGTAAGATTTACACTGTTCAGCAGCCACTGCAATGCACCTCTTTTTGCATTTCTATTTAAACAAGTGTTTGGATAAATGCTATGATGTCACTGCTCAAAATAAAGACTGCGGCAAGACCCAACTGCAAGAATTTGTTTAGCATTCTATGCACATACCCCTGCAAAGTCAGAACATTTCCAAAGTTATTTCAAAGCACAGATCATTGCAAGAGAACAGTTAGGTCCCCCACACAAATTGGCTGTCTCTCTGGAGCATTTCTTCTTGGTCGCTAATTTGTCATGTCACAGAGTTAGAGCACAATGCTTTTATTTCCCATGTCACTCCATTTATCTGTACAGAGGCTATCTAGTACTCAGTGCTTTTGTCCTGTAAGAGAATATCCTTACTTTCTCTCGATGAAGCCACGGCTCTGTAATCAGGATAGAGATTAGCTTTTTATTAATCTATACTTAATCACATACCACAATGCATAGTCATAAAAATAGCAATATTTTTTGGGCCCCTAGTCTAAGCAAGGAGCCAAAGCTGTATACATAATTCTTGTGGCTCAGTGCAAATTGAAAATACAGACCTGTTAAAAATTATTAAGAATTTCATAATGGTGGCAGTGGAGCACTGAGTCAAACAATGAAGTCTTCTAAATGCTGAGCCCTATGTGATAGCAGAGATAATGTGCCCATGATCCAGTCCTGCTAACAGCTAATTTATTGATTTATTTTATTAATTTTTATGGATATACGATTGTTCATATTTTTGGGGCACATGTTGTATTTTGATGCAAGCATACAATGAGTAATGATCAAATCAGGTTAACTGGGATATCTGTTACCTGAAGCATTTATCAATTTTTTGGTGTGTATTAGGAACATCCTAATTCCATTCTTCTAGTTATTTCAAAATATACAATAAATTCTTGTTAACTATAGTCGCTCTATTGTGCTACTGAACACTAGATCTTATTTATTCCATCTAACTGTATTTTTGTACTCATTAATCAACGCCTTTCATTCTCCCCTCCCCACTACATCTCCCAGGCTCTGATAATCATTGTTCTACTGTCTATCTCTATGCGACCAATACTTTTAGCCCCCACATACGAGTGAGAACATGTGATATGTATGTTTCTGTGCCTGGCTTATTTCACTTAACATAATGTCCTCTAGTTCCATCCACGTTGTTGCAAGTGACAGGATTTCAGTTTTTAAGGCTGAATAGTATTCAATTGCATATTTTTAAACCACAATTATTTCTGTTTTTCAAGAACAGCCCATTTTTCTGATCTTGTGTCACCCACTTTGGATAATGGGCTTAAGCTTAATCCAGGATAATATAAGCGGTGTTAGCTCGCTGTCGTTTCTTAGAATTGAGTAATATTCCATTGTAGACACATACCAAATTATAATAATCCACTCATGAATTGATGGGCACTTGGGTTGTTTCCATGTCCTTGCAATAGTGAATTGTGCTGCCATAAACATTCGGGTGCAGAGTCTTTATAATATAATAGACTGTCTTATGCTTACTTCATTCATTCTGCCCACTTAAATCCTGTTTTTATTCTGAAGATGTGTGTTTGTATTTTTCTTTTAGATGTCATATACTTGATAATAGAGTGATACCTTATTGTAAATTCAAGGCTATTAAGTTGTTCATTGTGTTACTTGAAGTTTCAGCAAAGGCCTTTTATAATTGTAAAGCATTATGGTATGCCTTCAATTCCTGGCACAGTATTGTAGACTGCATTGTCCCCACAACTTCTGGGTACGTATCTAGCACTTTAACACTCAGCAACCACTTTCATCTTGAAAGCATTTCCTCCTGATTTAATTAGTCTTTCTAATTTTCTATAAAGTAAGTGTGCTATCTTTCTTTTTATTTTATATTAAGGGAAAGTGAAGTAACTGGAAGAATCATTTATAGAGCATGTCAGATCCTTCTTAAATGAGTCAGGACCTAGTTATGGTGGCCTGAGTTGTGAGAAAGTTTTGAAAAGTAGGGTTTTGATTTCAGGGGCACAGCATTCCTAATCAATCTTAGAGGACCTTCTATACATCACATGTCACTATCCAGCAGAGATTGGCTGCTTAATATATATTCAGTGAATGCATGAAAGTAGGAAACAAAGCACAAATATCTAGGATGCATCAGGCAACTAAGATACATCATGTATACATTTGGTTTGTTTTTCCTTCTTTTTATATTTTCAGCTTTATTAAAGTATAATTGACAAACAAAATTATATATAGTTTGTGTATATATTGCCTATATATAATTGTATATATTATCAGTTTGGTTTTGTTGTTGTTGTTTCCTTGTACTGAGATGATAGTACACCTATGCTAGGAATTTGTAAAATGACTTTTCCATACTGCCCACCTCTTCCCTGCTGTTTTACTACCTCAATCTCTGGCGCAGCCAAGTTATATGGATTTTGATCATTGTGCATCATGTCTAAAGTGCTTTCAAAACCCTAATATAATATATAAGACAAACCACTCAATTCAATTTTTACTGAAGGTACAGTCCTAGGTAGTTATGAACCCTTTATCCGTGCTCTGTCATTCCTTGTGTACCCTCTGGCTAGAGTTAATCAGATGAGAGATAAGAACCTGAAGAAAGGGTAAACTATGATGTGGCCTGCCACGCACTGAAAATGACATTCCAAACATAAAGAGGTTGAGCCAATCTGCTCCTTGTTCTTAGGAATTTGAACTAAAACAATGCAGCAAATGAGGCCATTGACAAAAGCTAAATTTAAAAGGCAATACAGAGAAACCATGAACATGTTTAGAGTTATGAGAATTATGAGAAAGTACAGTAAGTGGAAATACATGAGATCAAAGGTTTCTCCCCTCATTTATTTAATGCTTTAGATTTTAGCACCTCACTCCCTATGTTGCTCTCTAGCCATATGCTTGCCATCTGTTTGTCAATTACAAAATCCACATAGATGACCCTTATCACCCTGGCCTCTTAGTTACTTGACATTTTCACTTCCAGTGTGGTCTTGTCCTCCATTCCAACTTAGTCACTCATTTCACAATACTACCCTTAAGTTGTCTTACCTGTAATTGCTCAATTCCAAAGAGTGAACTATAATAGGTAGAGTATCCAGTTAAGGAAAAATAGTGTGGTTGCTCCAACTAGTGAGCTAGCAGTAGAAATGGTTATAGAAGTGATAAATTTAGGATAAACTTATAAATTTATAAACTTGAGTAATATAATATAATTTGGAATGTAATTTGATGTTAGAGCCAACAGGATTTGCTGATGCACTGGATGAGGGTGGTATTCAGGAGAGCACCTAAGGATATGCTATATACTATACACTCACCAAACAACAACAATACACACTTGTCCTCCATGTTTGTTTTGAGAAAGATAATATTTAGGAGTCAACTAATAATAGTAGTGATATAATTCATGTCCTCCATTTTATTTTACAATTCTTACTTTAAACCTTTACCAAAATGAATACTATTTACAATGAAATAGTTTTAAAGGAAATATCAAACTGCTAATATACTTTAACAACCTCACCTACTTTAATTTCTTTAGAAACTGCTCACCTTTCAGTCCAAATCAAGATTAATTATTCTTCCGTTGTGCTGCTAAGATATCTGTCCTATGTTTTTTATCAAGACATTAGAAATTGTGTTATGCTTATCTGCTTATATATATCTCTCTCCCTGCCATAATGTAAACTTTTCAGAAATAGAAACTATGCTGATACATACATCTTCATACTTATAGATTTTAGCCCAGTGCCTAGATCAGTGCATTTATTTCTCAAACATGTATTAAAGACTTACTAACTCTATCCTTAGGAAACTCCATTGTTCACAGTTTTCCTTCATAAAAAGCTTAGGGGGAAAAGTCAATTATTACTGGAATAATGCACTAGTACTTCTAGTTAAGAAGAAATAAAATTAAAAAGACACCTGAATCATATAATGAAAGAAGGATCAGGAGCCCTGGCTTCTCTTTCTTTATGCTTTTAAAAGTTGTTCTGACCCAGGGCTAAATACTTCTCCAAATTGAAGTGTTGAGACTAAAATGCTATGATTATTTTAGCAATCAACTTATCCTACATGCTAATTGTGACTTCCAATACTTCATGACTCTATTTGGAAAAAAATAATTTTCTTTCTACACCAGCATTAAAATCGGAGAAAATCATTATGGCGAAATTGCTATACCAGTATATGCAGGACACATATCCAGGCACTGCATTTCTCTTTGGCAGACCGAAGGAGGCAAAGTGTTCTGCAATAGTCCTTCTGATATTGCAACTCCTCCTTTATGGGTTAGTTTTTTAGGCAGACTCTTTCATCTTCACTTCTCCAGCTGCAATTTATTCCATTGCCATAGTAAGATAAAAAGCAGAAGTAGCAAGCCATTAATATTAGGGGAACCTCCTTGATGTTTCCTGCTTTTATGTTCAAAAGGAAATTCTGTATATTAGCAATTTTTCATATCTTTTGCTTTACTTTATACAGCTAATTGGATGAAAATACTGCAGAATGAGACATATATCAATAAATAATTTTTACAGATTGTTTTTATCTTTACAAAAGCAATTTTTATATGTGGGAAGTATTAGGCTATCTGGCAGAGATGTTATTTTTTAAATGAGGCAAAAAATGGTTAACTAAAAATGTACATATTGTACCAGATTTTTGCCAATCATTTATTTAGTCAATCCATTATTTTAATCTTTTCTTCTACCAATACTAACTAAAGTGTTGATGGTGACTACTTTGAATTTTATCCCCTTTTTGGTTTAAAAGAGGATGAAGATGGTGAAGGAGAATTTTTAATGCAATATTGCTGATTCTGAAAACACTGCAGTGAAAAAGTAAAGGGCTAGATGGAAACCATGCCTTTGTCATCATTAAAAAAAATTAAAAACGAACCAAAAATATTACCTATTCATTTATTCTTTTCCCTACAGAATGCCTCACTGATATTATAATGGGAACTAATGAGGATATCAGATTTATTTTATAGATACTTAATTTGAAAGCATCTTTCTTAATACCTTATAAAATATGTTAACTACAGTTATTAATACTTGTCTTCCATCAATTCTCAGGGCCAAATAGATTTCTTTCCAGTGTCCATCATGAGTACTCGGTTAAATCAGTTAAAAATATTTTTATTTATCTGAGATAATGCATGCTTTAAGCCCTATAGTAAAGGTGGAAAAGGGGGCCCAGGATACATTATCTAGATAAATAGTTTATGATTAATTTCTACTTACATTTGTTCAGCTACTACAACTGCTAGCAACTATGTAGTACTGAACTTTTTAAAGTTGCACATTGCTAGTCATTGTTATGTTACTTGTGTAACCAAGTAAATACATGAGTTACATGTGAACTAACTTCTTCTGAGTTTGCTCTTAATTAAGGTCTTGTGAAAGTCACTTTAAATTTATAATGATGACTGACCTCCAGGGAATGAAACTGTAAAGACACAGAAAAAGGCTGTCCAGAAACTGAGAAAGACAAATGTTCATTATGCAAATGTTGTGCTTTCCAGATATGGATGTTCAGTTTTTCCTTTGTTTCCCTAAAAATACATAAATATTCTAATTACAGATTTTATATAGAAGACACCCAAGAGCTTGTACCCTGGCTGGCAAAAGCACCCTGAAGGATACTAAGTAGAGAGATGAAAATATGTGAAAAATAATACACTTTAAAAACTACTGCATTAGGTTGCACTAATTTGCAGTCCCACCAGCAGTGTATGAGAGTTCCTGTCTCTC
>VBSM01003018.1:5857631-5868118 GCA_008086735.1 Cheirogaleus medius
GCCCATTTTCCTGATCTTGTGTCGCCTCACTTTGGATAATGGGCTTAAGCTTAGGATAGTATAAGCGGTGCTAGCTCACTGTCGTTTCTTAGAATTGAGTAATATTGTGAACATATAACAACTTTTAATTATCCACTTATGAATTGACGGACACTTGGGTACTTAAGATTGCTTTGGCTATATGAGGTCTTCTCTGGTTCCATACAAAGTTCAGAATTATTTTTTCTAGATCTGTAAAGAATGACGATGGCACTTTGATAGGGATTGCATTAATTCTGTAGATCACTTTAGGTCATATGGACATTTTAATGATATTGATTCTACCAATCCATGAGCAAGGGAGATTTTTCCATCTGTTTACATATTCTGCAATTTCTTTTCTTAGTGTTTCGTTGTTCTCCCTGTATATATCTCTCACATCTTTTGTTAAATATGTTTCTAGATATTTAATTTTCTTTGGGGCTATTGTAAAAGGTGTTGCATTTTTTATTTGAGTTTCGACTTGACTGTTATTGGCATATATGAATGCCTCTGATTTGTATGTATTGATTTTGTACACTGAGACTTTACTTAATTAATTTTCAATTCTAGTAGTCTCTTGGATGTATTCTTGTGGTTTTCTAAATAGCATTTCATCAGCAAAGAGAAGAGGTTGATTTCACCTGCCCCCATGTGGAAGCCCTTAATACCCCTCTCTTGTCTAATTGCTGTACCAAGGACTTTGGGCACTATGTTGAATAGAAGTAGAGATAGTGGTTAACCTTGTCTAGTTCTGGTTTGAAGAGGGAACAGTTTCAATTTTTCCCCATTCAGTATGATATTGGCCATGGGTATGTCATGAATGTACTTGATAATTTTAAGGTATGAGCCATCTATGCCTATGTTTTTAAGAGTTTTTATCATAAAGATGTGTTGGACTTTGTCAGATGCTTTTTCTGCATCTATTGAGAGAATCATATGGTCTTTGTTCTTGATTTTATTTATGAGGTGAATTGCATTTATAGATTTGCATATTTTGAACCAGCCTTGCATCCCTGGAATAAAGCCCACCTAGTCATGTTGTATTATTTTTTTGATATGCTGCTGAATTCTGTTTGCTAAAATTTTGTTGAGGATTTTTGCATCTATATTCATGTGGGTTATTGGTCTCTAGTTTTCTTTTTTATTATTGTTGTTGTGTCCTTTCCTGCCTTTGGTAACAAGGTGATATTGGCTTCATAGAATGAGTTAGGAAGGATATCATCTTTCTCAATATTGTGGAATATTTTCTGTAGTATAGGTATGAGTTATTCTTTGTATGTTTGGCTACACTCTGAAGTGTAGCCATGTGGTCCGGGACTTTTCCGTTTTGGGAGGTTTTTTAATTGGTGCCCCAATTTCTGAGCTTGAGATTGGTCTATTCAGAACTTCTGTTACCTCCTGGGTGAACTTAGGAGGTTGTATGTTTCCAGGAATTTGTCCATTTCCTCCTCATAATGTAGCTTTTGAGCATATAGCTTTTTATAGTACTCAAAAATAATGTTTTGTATTTCTGTAGTGTCTGTTGTTACCTATCATTTTTCATTTCTTATTAAGTTTATTAGCGTCCTTTCCCTTTGAATTCTTGTCAATCTAGCAAGAGGGATGTCAATTTTGTTTATCTTTTCAAAACACCAGCTTTTGGTTTTGTTGATCGTCCATATAATTCTCCTGTTCTCAATTTGATCTAGTTCTGCTTCGATCTTAGTTATTTCTTTTCTTCTACTAGGATTGGAATTGGTTTGCTCTTCCTTTTCCAATTCCTTGAGTTTATTTATTACGCTGTTGATTTCTAAGCTTTCTGTTTTTTGGATGTGAGCATTTATTCCTATTAGTTTTCCTCTCAGGTATGCTTTTGCTGTATCCCACAGGTTTTGATAACTTGTGTCTCCATTACCATTTAGTTTGAAGAAACTCTTGATTTCCCTCTGTATTTCCTCCCTGACTCAGTTTTTACAACAAACTAAAAAAGTCTAATTTATTCAAAAGGCCTTATTTTTCCAATCTGAGTTTTCCATTTTCTTTTCTTTCCTGTTCCACTACCACAGAAAAAACAAATGCCCTCTTTAAAACTCTCTTTTGTTGTCCATTACTGGCAACATCAAACAACAATCCCATGTCTTATTTTATCCTTTTTTTCATAACAAAGAAATAAAGAAAACTATATTTCTGAGCACAAAATAAGTATATGGAGAATATTTAAAATTAATATTTTTCTAATATATAACCCTAAAGGAGCAGCAACTTCAATTTAATACAAGCTTAGCACATTCAGTTGAATGGTTTAAGTATCCTTAGAGATCTAAGTGGTATTTAAAGTGGTTTTATCCTGCAGTTATAAAATAATGAAAAAGTACCAAAACATAAATTATATCTCTTGCTCATGTTCATTAGCCCACTTTCAGTTCATATTTCCCCATATGCACAATTACACTGGCTATTATAAGGGGCCACTGAAATATGTACTGGGCATACGGTTTGTGAGTTATAGCACACAAATATATTCTACATTTATTGAGCATATTCTAAATGCTATGCAATAGACAAGGCATAGTATACTAGTCTTCCTAATATATATTTCAATGAAATTATAATTTTTATATGTTAAGGAATGTTTGGTTAAATGTAGTTGAGGAATAAAGAGTGCATAACCTTTATCTTATACACACATACACACACACTCAACTGTGATAGACATCACTAATCAATCATGCCTATGTTTTCTAATAAGCTTTGACAAAGCCTCAAAATCTTTCTTAATCCTGTGCACTTGGCAGCTACTATCAATTGGTTGAACTTTTCACAATAGATAAAACTTGTTTGCCATCCCTACTATTATTAAAATGACCCTCTATACTAATTTGTAAACAATCAGTCTTTTGTGGAATATTATAAAAGGCCACATGAAGGAAATCATACAAATAGAAACTTGCCCAGCTGATGAGGTTTATCCTGCTTAAATATTGACAAGATCCAGTATATAACATTTTAAATCCATAAAGTAACATAAATGGAATTCTTAATGGTAAGACCACTTTGACTACATAAATTCCATATGCTATTCAAAAACTCAATGAAGAATGATATGCAATGATTAGTGGCTCCTCAAGTTCAAGGAGTAATGGGAGTCTACATAAATACAACACATACTCTATATTTGGAAAGGGAAAGCAATTATTTTTACCAATTCCTTAAAATTCAGGAAAGATTTCTGATAGAAGCATTAAGAATTTTAAAGACTTGTAAATGGACAAATAAAATAAGGATGCCAGATCTCTTTATAAATATACTAGCACACAGAAACATAAAAGACATAAGAATGATCAATTGGATCATAAGCCATGGGTCTTTTCAGTGACCTTTGAAATCTGGAATGTTTAGAAGATTACCCAAAGGAGAGCCCATAGGTGTGAATTCAGATCAAATAATTATCAAAACAGTGATTAAATTCATTTACAATAAAGTAATTCAAAGGAAAACAATAATATGAGAGCATTTTTAGTAATAAAAACAGCAAGGATTACTTTGAGGATTATAGTAAACCCAATTAACATATATTCTACATAACAAGTGGGACTATAAATTGGTAAAATAATTATGGGAAGTAATATAGCACTATATAGCAATAATATTAAAAATATCCACACCATTTAATGTAGTCTTGCCTAATTCTGGGAATCTTTTCAAGAGAAATAATTAGAGGTGAAGAGAAAAACTTACAGGTAAATTTGGCTATTATATACATTATTTATGTAACAAAACAATCAGGAAACAACATAATACTAAACATATAAAAATGTTTACATATATTAAGCTACACAATAAGGTAGAATACTACTCATCATTAATTTGGTATTTCCAAAGAAATGGTAATGACATAAAAATGCTTATGTTATTATAGTGTCTAAAAAATACAAGCCAAAGTGGTATGATCTTGACTATTTTATAATATAAAAAGCATGAAAAAATATTGCCAAGATATTAACAGAAGTTACCTCTGCATAGTCACTTTGTGCATTATTGTTTTTCTAGTTGTTTTTAACTTTCTTCACATGAAAAAATCTAGATGTTTTCAATGATAGTAGAATAAGTGCACATGGAGAATTTTAAAAGTGAGCTGAGCATAAAAAGAGAATAGCTCCAATGTAATATCACTTAGACAGATAGTAGACTTCTCTTCAGTAACTATAAATGTCGGAAGACAGTCAATGTCTTCAAACTGCTGTCGGGGAAATATCTCACAATAGAATTCTATATTCAGTTAAACTGTCATTGAAGAATGAAGGATTAATGATTGAACTTTCATCATATATACAAAGACCAAGAGATTCTAAATGAAAAAAATACAAAATAAAATACAAACAAACAAACAAAAACAATTTCATTACAACATAAATAAAAACAATCTTCTAAAAGAAGGAATGCTATATAAGAAACAAAGGCGAGGAAAGAAATCATAAACAAAACAAAATAAAAACACGCAAGTAATTTTTAAAAATGAATGATAAATGTATAATAACCAAAACAATACATACATTCCCTTTTACTTATGCAACTCTTTGGTTTAAATTATATTTTTCATCCTTACCATAAAATCTTCCAATTATAGATTGATGCCCACAGGACATGCACACTTGAGCATCTAGAAGGCTATTCTCTACTTCATCTATATGCTTCAGCTCCCTATTATTCAGCTTTTTGCTGCCAAGAGTCAGTTGTGTTTGGTTCTAAACCTGTTTGAATTGTTTATATTATGATTACTCTACATAAATTAATGGGATATTATATTAGCTTTATGAAAAGAAAGGAGTCGTTTCTATAGAAACTGAATAGAATGTTTTGGAAAAACCTTATAGAATCAAGTTATTTTAGAAAAAAGGTACTATCAAATTAGATGTGGTTTAGACAAGTGTAAAATCTTGGTAAAAATAGTGTCAACACTCAAAAGGATTTTACATTCACATTGCTACACTTAAATTCTCACTCCACTCAAAAGGAATACAAACTAAAGGTAATGGAGATGCACTATTGATATGTTTTATGCAGAGAAGAGAAGATAGGCCACAACCAAAGGAACCACACAAAAATATTTAATTTTATTGAATGAGTTTTTTTTCTGTGTATATTGAGATGAACTAAGTTTTTTCTCCCCCTATTAGTTTGTTAATAGGGTGAGTAACATCGACTGGCTTTCAAATATTAAAACAATCTTGTATTCTCGGTATTAACTGTACCTGATCATGATGTATTGTCTTTTTGATATCTATTTTGATTTGATTTTATAGAATTATGATAATTGCATTGATATACAGTTTCTTTTTCTCTTAATATCTTTTACTGGTTTAATATTAGGACAATAAAGGACACATAAGAGAAGCTGAGAAGAGTCTCTTACTCTTCAATTTTTTGGAAGAGATTATGATGAATTAATGTCATTTCTTATTTAATATTTGGTAATTAATTAGTCTTTATATTTAAAGTGCATTTCTAATAAGCAGAATATAACGAGGTCTTCCTTTTTCATCTAGTCTGACAATCTATGATTTTTAATTGGGGTGTTTGGAACATTTATATTAAATGTAATTTTTGATATGTTTATGGGTTTCTTTTCTCTGTTCCCTTAGCACAGATGTAATGAGTTTTCAATAATGTCCTCATGAAAGCACTGCTTGTTGCCTTTCTCCTCAGATTAAGGCTTTTGTTCCATAGTTGAGACTGAAGAAAAGCATTTGGGGGCAGTTTTTCCCCCCTCTAGCAGTACTGTTCTTTCCCTCCCCCATGTCTGAAACACAATAGCCATTTCTTAGGTCTCTTTATAATCTTTTCTCTTTGGACCAGTGAGGTTGGTGAAAGAGGCTATGAGTGGTTTGAGCTCCACCAATTTCTCTGGTCTGCTCAGATAAATTTATCACACCAATCTGCTCTTGAGTTTTACTAATTTGCCACACATTCTACCTGAATTCTCCTTACCAGTATTTGGTGAAGGGGAGGGGAACCTTCTGCCTCAAGGCCACGTGTGGCACTCTAGATCCCCAAGTGTGGTCCCTTGACCAAATCCAAATTTCATAGAATGAATCCCTTAAAAGTATTTGTTCTGTAAAAGTATTAAAAGTATTTGTTCTGTAAAATTTGGATTCAGTCAAACGACCACACTCAGGGATCCAGAAGGCTATATCGAGTAGACACACTGGATCTACCATAGTTGTAAAAGAGATCATGACTCTAGACCACAAAGCTACCTTCTCTCCTTAGGTTTTGGTCAGAAGGTTGCTCTGAAACCTCAGCTATCTAATATGTTTAAAATTGAATGGAATTTGAAGTAAGCTTGTCTTTTTTTAAAATTTCAGATTATTACCAGGGTACAGACACTTTTGGTTACATGAAATGACTTTGCATGACCCAAGTCAGAGCTACAAGTGTGCCCATCCACAGACAGTGTGCACCACTCCTGTTAGGAGAGAATTTACCTAACTCCTTCATGCCCTTCCCACCTGCGCAACACCCGATGAATGTTACTTCCATATACACACATTAAGTCTTGATCTATTAGTACCAATTTAATGCTGAAAACATGTGCTATTTGTTTTTCCATTCTTGTGATACTTCACTTAGAAGAATGGGCTCTAGCTCTATCCAGGATAATACAAGAGAGAGTTCACCATTTTTTATGGCAGAGTAGTACTCCATAGTATACATACCCCATATTTTATTAATCCACTCATGTATTGATGGGCACTTGGGTTGTTTCCACATCTTTGCAATTGTGAATTGTGCTGCTATAAACATTCAAGTACAGATGTTTTTATTATAGAATGTCCTTTGTTCCTTTGGGTAGATTCTTAGTAATGGGACTGCTGGATCAAATTGTAGTTCTACTTGTAGGTATTTGAGGTATCTCCATGTTACTTTCCATACAGGTTTTACTAGTTGGCAGTCATATCAGTAGTGTATGAGTGTTCCTATCTCTCTGCATCCATGCAAACATTTGTTGTTTTGGGAATTTCTCTCATCCTTTTCCAGTTCTTTGAGACAATTTATTGGACTGTTAATTTGTGGTCTTTCTGGCTTTTGGATGTAGGCATTTATGGCTATAAATTCTCTTCTCAGGACTGCTTTAGCTGTGTCCCACAGATTTTGGTAACTTGTGTCCCCTTTTCAGTTACTTCAAAAATCTTTTGATAGCCATGTTAATTTTTTCCTTAACCCAATATCATTGAGCAAAAGGTTGTTTAGCTTCCATGACTTTGTGTAGAGATGAGAGTTTCTGTTGGAGTTGATTTCTAATTTTATTCCATTGTGGTCTGAGAAGATGCATGGTAAAATTTCTATTTTTTTTTAATTGTTGAGACATGTTTTGTGGACTAGGATATGGTCAATCTTAGAGAATGTCCCATGAGCTGATAAGAAAAAAATGCATACTCAGTGATTTTGGGGTAGCATGTTCTATAAATAACAGTCAGGCCCACTTGTTCTAGTGTTCTGTTTGAGTAAATTGTTTCTTTTGTTTTTTTTTTTTTTTTTTTTTTTTTTTTTTTTTTTTCTGTTTGGAGGATCTGTCCTGTTCTGTGAGAGGGGTGTTGAAGTCCCCAGCTATTACAGCGCTGCCGTTTTTCATTTTGTTTAGATCAAGTAGGATTTGCTTTACAAATCTGGGTGTACCTGAGTTAGGTGCATAAATATTTAGAATTGTTATGTCTTCTTGTTGAATTTTACCCTTCACCATTATATAATGGCAATATTTGTCTTTCATTACTTTTGTTGATTTGAAGACTAAATTATCTGAAATCAGAACTGTTATGTCAGCTTTCTTTTGTTTTCCGTTTGCATGGAATATTGTTTTCCACCCCTTCACCTTGAGTCTGAATGCATCCTTGTGGGTTTGATGTGTTTTCTGAAGACAGCAGATACTTGGCTTGTATAAATGTATCCATTCTGCAGACTATGTCTCTTCAGTGGTCAGTTGAAGCCATTCACAAGTGGGGCAGATTTCCATTCATCCAGTTGAGTTGAACTTTGTTGCTTTGTTTTCTCTCTTGAGCCATTGTGGTATCTGGCCTTTGATCTTTAGTTTTGGATGATTTTACACTGGTGAGTGTCTGTTGTGCTGATCCATGTGTAATGTTGTTTGGAGTACTTCACAGAGGGCAGGTCTTGTTTTGATGAATTCCCTCAGGCTTTTCTTATCTGAGAAGGTCTGTATTTCTCCTTTGTATAAGAAACTTAGTTTTGCAGGATACAAAATTCAAGGCTGGGCATTATTCTGTTGGAGAAGACTAAGAATGGGGCCCCAGTCCCTTTGGGCTCGTAAGGTCTCGATTAGAAGCATACAGTTAGTCTGATGGGTTTTCCTTTGTACGTTACCTGCTATTTTTACCTAATGGCTCCTGGAAGGATGCTTTTGTGTTTATTTTGGCCAATCTGATGACTATGTGTCATGGTTTCTTCCTGTATGGAATGAATCTCCCAGGAGTCCTTTGAGCTCATTGTTCCTGGATATCTAGAACTCTAGCAAGGCTGAGGAAATTTTCCTCCATTATCCCCTCAAACAGATTATCCAACCCTTGTGTATTATCTTCTTCACCTTCAAGGATGTCTATGATTATTATGTTAGGCCTCTTCACATAATCCCACTTTTCTTGTAGGCTTTCTCTTTTCTCTTATTTCTCTACTCTATCTCTGTGACTGACTTCTTTAATTAAATGGTGTTGTATTCAATCCCTGAGATTTGTTCTTCTGCATGATCTAGCCTATTCTTGAGGATTTCCAATGTGATAATGACACACCTAGTTTAGTCTCTGAGCCAGTGGATGGTGCTTGTGGGTGAGAAACAACCACACCCTGTATGATGAGTCAGTAAATGTAGTAAAAGTGCATGAAAATTGACCTCCCGGTCATTAGATGGCACTTGCTGGGAGGAACAAGATGAAATGTTGTTTTGGGGTCCTGTTACCAGCACTAGGTCCCCTGGAGAAGAATTTGAATGCCTCAAGTGGTGGGTGGGGCCCTGGGACTACCAGGTGTGACCTTGTTCTCCACTTCAGCAGGGGCTGGTGGTAAAGTGAGGCTGGGCAGGGATGGAGTGGGTGAGCCTGCCCTCTAGCTCCACAAATGCTTTTAGCGGGGGGTCAAAGGTCTGTTCCCTGCCTCTGTTCAAAGCTGTACCAGAGGTACTGAAGTTGCCCCACTTAACCAGAAAATCTGCATGTGGAGATGGGGCTGATACCCACAGTGTGGCAGTCTGGAGCAGGTCTCACTCCTTTCCACCCTCTCCTGTTCTGTGGTTTCTCCCTGTCCTCTGCTGACAGTTAGGACCTCAAGCCAGCCCTGCTCCCCCACAACTGTGAAAAGGGCCAGGAGTTTACCTGCCAAGTATCCCCACATCAGCTGGGAGTGTGGCCCTCCTGTGGGAGGAGGGGTTCTCCTCAAGCACACCACAACTAGGAAACATTCTGATCTGCCCCTAAAGGCATACACAGTTCAGTAGACTAATTATCAAATATACCCTCTGTGCCTCTGAGCAATGCAATTGAGACCTGAGTGTATGGGATCTGGCCATGTGGCCTTCTGTGTCCTTTTGGCTAAATCCAAATTTTACAGAACAAATTCTTTTATTTTTAAGAGTACATTTTTGTTCATCTTTTATATTTTTGTTTTTATTTAAAAGGAACATATATAAAATGTCAAAGACTAATCCTCCAAGATTGACAGCATCCTTAGCGCATTAATAAGCCATAAATGCTAAATTGATGGCTGCTATGCTCTTGATTTAGTTCTAGCTTCCATTACCTGACTGGTGCCACTACTGCATGAGGCTGGTTGAAAAGAGTAATGGAAATCAATTATGCCAGTCTGTTATCAGCGTTTCACAATGGTGTGCTGTGTTTCTGTTTGAAGTAGAATTTGTGAATAGTTTCACAGCCCAAATTATATTGTAACTCTGTATGCTTAACAGCTTATCATGTCAAAGAAGACCAAGAAAAACCTGAAGGAAGAATACAGATTTTTTTCATGAGGATTCGGAATAACACCATTATCTTGTTTGTGCTAAAGATAAGATTATTCACTTGCTTTGTGATACTGCAATATCAACATTAAAAAAATTCATTGTTCATCAGCATTATAACACTCTTAAGCACCACAAATATTTTAAATTAGAAGGAGAAGTGTGAAAGTTTGTATTGCAGAAATTATAAGATGAAAAGCAAAGGCAAAGACAATTCTCAAGCTGCAATAATACCTGGAAATAATGCCACTGAAGCAACTTATAATGTAGCTTATTTACTCAAGAAATACAGAAAGTCATTCAATGATGTATCAATGTGAAAGTATGCATTGTCAAAGTTGTAGGACGCTTAGACCCCGATAATGTTTCAAAATACACATGACTGTCTTTTTCTTTCTTTCTTTTTTATTTTATCATATAATGGGGGTACAAATATTGTTAGGGTTAGATACATTGCCCCTACCAC
>VBSM01003018.1:5869702-5907938 GCA_008086735.1 Cheirogaleus medius
CCAAAAAAAAAAAGAAGATGTCCTTAAGGTCAGAAATGACTGACACCCATCTAGAAGATCAACTGAAACTGCAGACCTGCATGCTGCAACAAAATATTCAAATGCTTTCCAACAAAAATCAGACACAACAAAGTTTAAAAGGTTAACTTTAAAAATGACACATAGTTTGCATTTTTAAAATTGTTAAGTACATAGTAGTTAGATATTTACAAAATGATGTACATTTTTAAGTATATCTAATTGAAGTTTTTTTTCCTTTTTATTTTTCCTTTTATTCATCATATAATGGGGTACAAATATTGTTAGGGTTACATACATTGCCCCCACCACCCCTCCCTCCGCAAATGCCAGAGCTTCAAGTGAGTCCAATCCCCAGGTGGCACGCATGGCACACATTATGTAACTCAACCCTTCCTCCCCCCTCCCGCCTGCCCTCCATCCGACAAAAGATTTTTTTTTTGCATTTTGGATACATTGTATAACTTTGCCTCTCCCTAAGAAGGGTTAGAGGTATGCCCTTCCCCCTACAATGCTCTCCACATCCCTATGATGTGGGTCTTGCCCCCCCCCAAACCCTGGTGAACATTACCACCATTTGAGGACCAAACTTTTAATCAGTCAGTACCAATTTGATGGCGAGTAGATGTGGAGCCCATTTTCCATATCTTGTGTCGCCTCACTTTGGATAACGGGCTTAAGCTAAATCCAGGATCACATAAACGGTGTTAGCTCACTGTCGTTTCTTAGAATTGAGTAATATTCCATTGTGAGCATATACCACATTTTAGTTATCCACTCATGAATTGACGGGCACTTGGGTTGTTTCCATGACCGTGCAATAGTGAATTGTGCTGCCATAAACATACGGGTGCAGATGTCTTTATAATAGAATGACTTATGCTCTTTTGGGTAGATGCCCAACAATGCTATTTCTGGGTCCAATGGTATTTCTATTGCTAGCTGCTTGAGGTATCTCCAAATCCTTTTCCACAAGGTTGCACTAATTTGCGGTCCCACCAGCAGTGTAAGAGAGTTCCTGTCTCGCCAGCATTTGTTGTTTTGGGATTTCTTGATATAGGCCATTCTCACTGGGGTTAGGTGGTATCTCATTGTGGTTTTGATTTGCATTTCTCTGATGGTTAGAGATGATGAGCATTTTTTTTATATATTTGCTAGCTGTTATTCTGTCTTCTTTGGAGAAGTTTCTGTTCATTTCCGTTGCCCATTTCTTGATTGGCTTGAGTGATCTACAGAATCAATGCAATCCCCATCAAATTACCATCAGCATTCTTTACAGAGCTAGAAAAAACATTTCTTCACTTTGTATGGAGCCAGAAAAAACCTCGTATAGCCAAAGCAATCTTAAGGGAAAAGAACAACCTGGGAGGCATCAGTCTTCCTGACTTCAAGCTGTACTTAAAGCAATAACAGTTAAATCAGCCTGGTATTGGCACAAGAACAGAAGCATCGATATCTGGAATAGATCTGAGATACCAGTGATGAAACCATCAGTATACGGTAACCTAATTTTTGATAAACCAGACAAAAATATACAGTGGGGAAAAGAATCTCTTTTCAATAAATGGTGCTGGGAAAACTGGCTAGCTACATGCAGAAGAATGAACCAGGATCCCTACCTCTCACCTCTCACAAAAATTCGCTCAAGATGGATAACAGACTTAAACCTAAGACATGATGCCTTAAGAATCCTAGAGGAAGATGTTGGGAAAACCCTATCAGACATTGGTCAAGGCAAGGAATTTTTAGGAAGACCCCCATGGCAATCACTGCAGCATCAAAAATACACAAATGGGATCTGATCAAATTAAAAAGTTTCTGCACAGCCAAGGAAACTATCAGCAGAGTAAATAGACATCCCACAGAGTGGGAGAAAATATTTGCTCTCTTCACCACTGAGAAAGGCCTAATAACAAGAATCTATCTAGAAGTTAAAAGAATTAACAAGAAATAACTTGAAGTTTTTTGAATGCAGCCTTATTTGAGTACAGCTAAAATAATGTGGCCTTCCAACATGAAAATGTTCTCCACCCCTCGTGTGGAAATATTGGCATATAAGAATGGATACAGAGTCCAGAAATGTACCTTTTAGTCAGATAATCTAGTAGTTATTTAGGGTATGAAGTACCTTGTATGTGAAATCATTATGACAAAATTAAATAAAGTCTAATTATTAGTGCCATATCATGAACTTTCAAGAAGGGAAACATTTCATTTCCATCCAACAACAGAGAGAACAAAACCTTTTAGGGAACCTAGCCTCTTCATTTAAATCTACTTAAAGCCAAAACAACTAGCAAATTCAGTAAGATTTACCACCACCATTCCAATCCTTTCATCAAACATTTGATAAAATGTACTGATTTTTAATTCATAATACTTGACTTTTTATTAATAACATTCATTGAAATGTACATATTGAATAAAGGCTTAAACTGCAATTCAGGCTGTGCAACCATTTTTAGTTCTAATACCTGGTTATATCACATTTATATGGCCTGAATTATCTGGATCAATATTTCTTCAATTCTTCATGTATAAACACAAATTATTTTACTGTTTCAAATTGTCTCAAATAAATATCCCCTAATAATATCTACAACTCATATATCTACAGTATAAAATTTAAAATAAATCCGATAATATTTTTTACAAATTTACCCAATGAAGCCTTATTTTTTTTTATTTTCCAGATACCTTACATTTTGTTAAGATGCCATAATATTATATTACAGACAGGCAAATCTCTCCTTGTCTCATACTACCAAGAAATACCTAATATGAGAGACAAGAGTGTCCTGTAAATGACAAGTGAAGTGTATTTCTGCCTACTTCTTGTGCTAATACACCCCTAATAATCCAGATTATTTCCCCAGGCAAAGTCACTTGGTCTTTGGTGGCCGCTAAGATTAGATTGACAAAACTGATGATTAAGTACTGAATTCTCAAACTCCATGAGCACTGGAATTATAGCAAGCTATTCCTCAAAAAACTTATTTGCAGAAACTGAGATAATCTTCATGAGACCTCACAGGATCTAGAATAATGATGACTATGAAATACATGTACATTGTATAATTATTTTAAAACATAATATGCTACATTAGGGAATACACTAAAACTTGGCTTGCTGGTATTTCCTAATTCCTAAAGACAGCTATGTTCACTTCTATGGTACCAATGCAAAAATAAAGAAGGAAAAGCAAAAAAATCTCTAATTCTGATTCACTGAGAAATAAAATTTAAAATGGTACATATTCACCTTTAGAAATAGAACACTTTCCTCATTTCTCTTTTTTCAACTAATCAATTTGTTCATTTTTCTTTTCTTTCTCACATGAGGCCAGTTGCAGAAAAATTACTCTAGGCTGTGTCTGTTTTTAAGTGACCTGCTTTCAAATATGTGCTGCTCTAAGTGCATTGGAACTACTCAAAAAGAAAAGAAAGGATGACCCTTTTTTGAACATCCATTAAGAAGCAGAGAAGTTTTTAGCACATCCACTTAAATGTTTTGGCATATGCATTGAGAAGGGGAGCATGCACAGCCTCAAAGTCAGTATAGCTGTGACAAAGGCCTGATTCCTGATTGATAGTCTGGAGAATTGGGGACCAAAGGTCTTGCCTCTATTGTTTTTGTCTGTAAATTGTAATTTAAGTTGGTGGAATCCCAAGAAGAGATAATGGTGAGAATTTCTGCTCCTTAGATTGGGAATAAGTGTAGTTGTACTTGGGCAGGAAGTGCAGGAGTAGGATGGAAAGAGAGACAATTCACAGAACAAGAATGAAGAATTAGTATGGATGAAGAAAAGTTCAGTCCTCAGTAATAATAAAAAGAATTTAAGTTGAAGTCACAATAATATATGACTTTTCACTTATGAAATTAGCAAAAAAGTAAAAATACCCACACCCTTTGCTAGCAAGGGAGAGATGAGAAGGGCACTTTCATATATCACTTGTGGGAATGTCAACCAACACAGAGTTTTGGGGGGAAAAAACGACAAAACATATCAAGAGCCTTTAAAATGCTGAAATTGTTTGATTATTGCATTTATAATTAATGAAATGTGAAAAAAGGTCATTATTAGATAGGCTATTCACCTGACACAAGGTCCCCACTCCTAGCTGACCCACAGAGTGAAGCCACTGACTGCTCTATTGGGACATCTGGATCACATTGCTACTGGATGTTTGAAAGAGTTCAATACTGTTGTGATTGCACTTGGATCCTTAGGGATTTTTATCTTTAAAATATTATTTTAAAATATGAAAAAGGAAATAGATAAAGCAATGCACATATGAATAGTTCTTTAAGTCAAAACTCCATTGAAAATGCTTAGATCTGCCATTTTATCTCATGGAAAGTGAATTCATTTAATTGAAGTAAATCTCCAAAGATCAGATTAGTAAGGGGTACTAGATAACAAGTCAAAAAGAAACTGTTTTTCCCACAAATAGGACATATTAGAATCAACTGAGTTCATTTTAATCAATAAGCAGCCTTGAGAAAATGTATTCTTGGAGGCAGCCTTATAAATGTCAATAATGTAAATGCTTAGCAAAGAATGCATCAACATGTTTTACTGTCTAACAACTTGGGTAGTTGTAAATGCACTTCTCCTTGCCTCACTGCACACCTACAAGTGAATTACACTTTTGAGTCTTGTAGAGGTTCTCATTTCCTCCCTAGAGGCACTAGATTTAAAAGGATGGACTCTAAACACAGCTAAAATGGTGGTGATAGAGATGATAATAATCTTAAAAATACTATAAATATATCACAGATCATAGAGAACAATGAATCACACATGTCTAACTGATTGAAAAAACTGCAAAGGCACAATGTAAAAACTCTTGAGCATAGTACTGCATCCTCACTGCTGATCGAACACTATATAATGGCTTGGAAAGAAAAACATGAGGATTAAAATGTCACAAGGCATTGCTACAAGAAAGAATCAAGTAGCCCTGGTATTCATAATTAAGAGTCTGTCATTTTGACATGAAAACAAAATCATAAGATGTGTCAGGTATCTTGGAAGGACATGTGCTTGTCATTTCAATACAGAGGAAAGGGAAAACCAGCTTGATTGCAAGAGGACACTTCAGAAAATAAGAGCACTTTAGTTTTTGATAGCTTGTACTCCTGAAAACATTTTTAAAGGAAACAAAAGCAAAATCTGCCTATTAACCATTCCTGTAAGAGTATTTAGACATCAAACAGTGTTTAATAAGATCTGTAGCTTAGGTCAATCCATATATTTGTGGTATTGGGCAATGTCTTGGGTATGTTATATCTGACAAGTGCAACATCTCTCTTTTGACTTAAATGTAATATGGCTCCTAAGAGACAGAGATGATATCTATCTCTGTCTGGCAGAAATTTTGATAACAGACTGTCATATTTGGAGACTTGCTAGGATAAGGTGACCACAGCAATATAGCATGTCTGAGAGTTACATGACCATCTTATCTTGACTTTTCTTTTAAGTTTTTTAAAAATGTTTGTATTCAGGTATTTAAAATACATTGTCTAATTCAATAATGTCAATTTTGTGAATATGAAAACTACCATCAGAGTGGCCATGTCATTTACCCAAGGTCACACAGCATAGAATAGGAAAATAGGAATTTTCTCTAAGGTTTGTCAGTCATTTGCAAAGCCTATATCATTACCCCTATTGTACCATGATTCTAATAACACTGGTGTTAAAAATAGAGTCTAGACCTGGGGTCTTGTGTCAGCTCTGTTATTGATTCAACATATAGTCTTAGGGAAAACAGCCCTTTAATGGCTATTTGCTTGTACCCTATCCACCTATCATTTTTTAGACCACTTCCTTTTCACCACATCCCATAATATTCATTGGTTTGTATTTCTCTCATTTCACCAGCATGATCCTTTAATAAATACGTTTGAAATCAGAATGAATAAAATGCTAAATTATCTCCTGCAGGCTTCTAGGATAGTTACACAAAGAAAGTGTGTACGAGAATTATATCAAGCAGGGCAAGAGGAAAAGATCAGAATTCCCTTCCCCTGGTCTCTCCTTCTTATGGACATTGGCTTGATTCCCTTAGACTGTCACCATTAGTGTGGTCTTTAGAACTTAGGCAGTAGAGTAGAAGTGCAAAAAGTCCTAAACAGATTATTTCATTAATTGTGTTATCTCTTCTAATAGTCTCTAACCTTAGCTGGGATAATTGAAAGTTGACTCCAATAACAATGGGGTTATTGCTGAAAATTGGTGGGATCAATCTCACAAAGCAGAATGGGCAAAATTACCAAAGACATCAAGTCACTCTTCATCCATTTCTTTCTGTGGAAAAGGACAAAGAAGGAGGGATGTTTTGTAGAATACTAAGAAACAATTCCTCTCTAAAAAGAATTTGAGTAATGTTAAAAATGTTGTTTAATTTCTACTAACATTCATATAAGCAGATGTTAGGTAGCACTGCCAATCACTACCAATATGTAATGATGAAATCTGAGTTACATTCCTAAGAGGGTGGTAGATAGTATTAAATGTGGGGCAGGGAAAAAAAAACATAAATTAATCAAGCATCCTCAGAAGATGGAGGAAGCTCCACAAAGTTTTACACATAATTTATCTCAATTTAAGTGAAAAAAAAAATCCACTCTGCATTATGGGTACATTTGTCTTCATTTTGCAGATGAAATAACTGAGGAGCATAAAGTTTAGCAACTTGCTATTATTTGAATGTATCCTCCAAATTTCATGTGTTAGAAATTTAATCCCCAAATTTATATGTTGATGAAATTGGCACCTGTAGGAGGTAAATTAGGATTAAATAAGGTCATTGGGGTGGCATAAGGTCATTACAGGACTGGTGGCTTGTCATTTCAGTACAGAGGAAAGGGAAAACCAGCTTCATTAGAAGAGGGCACTTCTTTTTTTTTATGAAATCCAATTTATTTATTATTTTATTTACATTAAATTTTTTAACTTTAAAATGTCTATGAATTTTATTTTTATTTTTTTTTATTGCAGGATATTATGAGAATACAAACATTTTTGTTACAGTTTATGTCTTTGCCTCACCCAAGCGAGGATTAGAGGTATGTCCTTCCACTCTACAATGATCATCGTGTCCATTAGTTGTCAGTTTATCCCCCCACCCCCCGCCAATCCTCTAATCCCTGGAGAATATTACTACCATGTGAGCACCATAGTGTTGATTAGTCAGTTCCAATTTGATGACGAGTACATGTGGAGTCTATTCTTCCAATCTTGTGATGCCTCATTTCTGATGATGGGCTGAAGCTCTATCCAGGAAAATATAAGAGGTACTAGATCACTATCCTTTCTTATAATTGAGTAATATTCCATTGTATACATATATCAAATTTTAATAATCCACTCATGAATCACCAGGTACTTGGGTAGTTTCCACATCCTTGCAATAGTGAATTGTGCTGCAATAAACATTTGGGTGCAGATGTCTTTATTATAGAATGTGTTTTCCTCTTTTGGGTAGATGCCTAATAGTGCTATTGCTGGATCTAATGGTATTTCTATTTTTACCTCTTTGAGTTATCTCCAGATTCTTTTCCACAGAGGTTGCACTAATTTGCAGTCTCACCAGCAGTGTAAGAGTGTTCCTGTCTCTCCACATCCTCGCCAACATTTGTTGCTTTGGAACATTTTGATAGAGGCCAATCTCACTGGCGTTAGGTGTTATCTCATTATGGTTTTGATTTGCATTTCTCTAATGATTAGAGATGTTGAGCATTTTTTATATGTTTACTGGCCATTATTCTGTCTTCTTTTGAAAAGTTTCTTTTCATTTCATTTGCCCATTTATCGATGGGGCTGTTTGATTTTTTCTTGTTGATTTTTTAAGTTCTAGATAGATTCATGTTATCAGCCCTTTATCGGATATGTAGAGAGCAAATATTTTCTCCCATTCTGTAACTTGTATATTCGCTCTAATGGTAGTTTCCTTGGCTATGCAAAAGCTTTTTAATTTGATAAAATCTCATTTATTTATTTTCGTTGCTGCTGTGATTGCTTTGGGGGTCTTCTTAGAGGAAGAAAGACTGAACTGACATATACGTTCTTGCTTTCTTACCATGTGATGCACTCTTTTATGCAAGCAAGATGCAAGCAAGTAAGAAGGCCCTCACAAGATGCTGGTGTCATGCCCTTGGGACTTCCCAGCTTCCAAAACCATTAGCTAAATAATCTTCTTTTCCTTATAAATTACCCGGTCTCAGGTATTCTGTTACAACAACATCAAATGAACTAAGACATATAGAATCTCATATAGAATCGGACAGAGCTGTCATGACTTCAGAAGTCTTTTTTCCTTTAAAGAAATATCTTGGCCTTTGAAAATATTTATCTTTGTAAAATATAAATGATTGTGAAAGAGCCACTTTATTCTTTTCTCCACTTTCCAGATGAGAAAACAAAAACAAGGTTTCTTCTGAGATATTATGAATTACGAAAACATTGTAAATTGTGAAATAATTAACGTTCAAAAATTATTTAGCTGCCATAAAGAGTTATTGGGAAATGCAAATTAGAGCCTATGAAAATCACCATTATCTCTTGTTTGCATAATTTCATGAATGCTTACTGTGTGCCAGACACCAGAAGAGCTAGAGACACAGTAATAAACAAAATTTCTGCCATCATATTGCTCATATTTTAGTTGGGGGTTTGTGCAAAAAGTAAACAAATAAACAAATAATATCATTTCAGATGATGGTAAGTGTTACGGAAAAGTAAATTAAAGTATTAGAAAATGGAGGAGAGGAGGTAATATTAGATAAAGTTTGGGGGAAAGTCACTAGAAGAAAGTGACATTTGAGCTAAGAAAACTTAAATGATAAAAGGAGACAAAACAGAGATCTGCAGAAAACGTTTTCCAAGCAAAGACAGCCGTCACTATAAAGGTCTTAAGGCAAGCAAGAATTAGTTTAGTAAGTTTGAGGAATAGATAGAAGGCCGATGAGACTTGTGTGTAGTGAGCAAGGGGGATAAGAACAATGAGGTTGGAGAGAAGAATAAAGCCAAATCCTTTAGTTTAGTATACTTGCAGGGCATATATATTGATTGAATATTACCATATTAAAAAGCACCCTGAATTCAGTGGTTTATGACAGTACTCATTTCCTACTGCTTACACATATGTGTGATTGAGTTTGGTCTCAGCAAGATGGATCTGATTCTCAACAGTAGGTTTGTGGATTGGCTAGGGAAACTTCACCTCAGTCAGTGACATGTGGGTGTTTTCATTTCACAAGGTTCTCAGGTTCTCATCCTCCCTTTGAGACTTGTAGGATAGCTGGGCATAGTCTTCCAGAGATGATAGGGGAGCAGAATGGTGAGCAGAAGCAGATAAGGACTCTTAAAGTTGAATGCTCAGAATGACACAATATCAATTCTGCCTACATGGCAGTGGATGAAGTAAGTCACAAGTCTAAGCTTAAAATCAAGAGATGGGGAAATATACTATTCCTTCAATGACATCATGGAAGAGATGTGGGTGGAGGGAGTGGTAAAGATAAATTAAATCAATCACAACATGTTAAGGAATTATAAGTTTATCATGATTGTAATAGTATTTTACTCATGGAAAGACATAATCTGACATATTTTAGAAGGAACTTACATATTGCTGAGTAGAGACTAAATAACGAAGGGCAAAAATAAAAGCAGGAAGACAAGTCATGAGGTCATTTCAGTAGGTAAGAATGATAGAGCTATTTTAAATTTTTACTTTCTGAGAGTTTTCTTTTTCCTTTTATTTTTAGTTGAAATGTGATAATTGTACATATATAGGGATACATAGTGATAGTTTAATACATGTATATAATGTTTGATGATCATATCACAGTAATTAACATATCCATCGCCCCATGCATTCATCATTTATTTTTGATGAGATCAATCAAAATTCTCTCTTCTACTTATTTGATAATATATAATATAATACATTGTTGTTAATTATAGTCATCCTACAGTGCTACAGAACACTAGATTTATTCCTACTACCTATCTGTAACTGTGCATTTATGAGCAAACCTCTCTATGCTCCCCTCACCCCAACCCTTCACAGCCTCTAATAATCACAGTTCTACTCTCTACTTCTCTGAGTTCAATTTTTTTAGGTCCCACAAATTAATGCAAAGGTGTGGTTTTTATCTTCTGTGCCTAACTTACCTCACATAACATAATGTCCTCTAGGCTCATTCATGTTGCCTCAAATGCTAAGATTTCATTAATTTTTATAGCTAGATATTATTCCATTGTGTATATATACAATGTCTTCTTTATCTATTTATCTGTTGATGGACATAGGTTGATTCCATAGCTTGGCTATTGTGGATAGAGCTGCAACAAACATGGGAATTCAGGCATCTCTTTGATACACTGATTTCCTATCCTTTGGATAAATACCCAGTAGCGGGATTCCTGGATGATATGGTAGTTCTATTTGTAGTTTTTTGAGAAACCTCCATACTATTTTCCCTAACTTTTACCCTAACCCTAACCGTATGATCATGACAATAGATGCAGAAAAATCATTTGATAGAATTCAACATTTCTTCATGATAAAAATCTCAACAAATTAGATATGGAAGGAACATACCTCAACACAATAAAAGCCAAAAGTGACAATCAGCTAACATCATACTGAATTGGGAAAAGCTGAAAGCCTTTCCTCTAATAACTAGAACATGTTATAATTATTTTATTTTATTGTTAGTTATTGTTATTAATCTCTTACCATGCCTAATTTATAAATTAAGCTATCATAGGTATGTATGTATAAGAGAAAACATAGTGTATGTAGGGTTCAGTACTATCTGTGATTTCAGACATCCACTGGGGGTCTTGTATCTAATGTGAATAAGGGGGACTACTGTAATTTTAAAATAAAGTCAAAAGTATTACAGATTAATTGTACATGAGGCATTAAAGAAAAAGAAGAAATTCAAACATCCAGGTAAATTTTGGTGTCATTTATTAAATGGAAGGAAGCTGTGGGAGAGCAAGTTCCAGGAAGCTGTGTTAAATAGTTTAGCTTTGAAACATATTACATTTAAAATCTTTCTTAGACAGCCACATGGAGATATCAAGTAGGCAGCTGAATATGGAGTGTGTAGTGTAGCAGGGACGTCTGAACTAGAAGAATATATTTGGAAGTATATCAAAGTGACTTCAGCTGCAAGTAACAGAGGAGCCAACTGAAGATATTTCCAACAATTAGAAGTCCTACTCTCATATAACAAGCAGTTCAGAGATGAGCAGTTTGAGATTTAATAAGTTTAACAACTCAGCTGCATCATCAAGGCCCAAGTTGTTTTTATTTTTCTGTTCTACCATATTTGATGTGGTGATTTATAGTGCCATGGTAAAAATATGGCTACTACAGTTCTAAATATTTTTGTAGATGAACATATCAAAAGCAGAGAAAGAGAATGTTTTCGGGAAGAGGGAGTCATAAACTGAACTAAATATTACTCCTTGCTCAAGAAATATAGGGTGTAAGAACTGACTTCTGAATTTAAAGACGTAAAGGTCATTGGGACCATGAAAGGATAATTTCAGTGGATTGTGAAGAAAAATATTTAATGATAGTGTGTTTAGGAAAGAAGTGGTGAAGAGGTAGAAGCAACCTTTTTTGAGGAGTCCCAAGTAACATGAGTGGGCTTGTGAAGTAGTCTGAAATTAAGAGGAAATGGTTGAACAGGATATATACTACTGGAAGATGGCCATCACTGAAGCATTGAGAGTGGATATGAGAGTGAATGCCTCAAAAATGATAGAGAAAATTGGACTAAAAAGAAAACTCTATATCTTCATTTTTATGAAATGATCTGTAAATCCCCCTTCAGTAGTACTATTCATAAATCTTATATTCTTTTATGGATGGCCTTGTGAACATTTGGAAGCTTTTCCAACCACATTACGGTAAGGTAATTCTTGATAGGGCATGAGGGGCATAGTGGAGGAAGTAATGCAGAACATCATGGAGGCTATCTTCATTTTAAATGTATTTTAGATTTCAAATTTATATATTTTTAGCCTGTCAAGATAAATAGTTCATATATTTATAAAGAAGAAAATGCATTCCATTCTCTGTCACAATAAACACTTTATGATTGTATACAGAATTAGATTCTTAGCTCTCTGTCTATCTATCTATCTATGTTTGTGTACAGAACAATCGTTCTTTTTCTTTTTACAGTGAGTTTTCAGTCATTTTTTTTCCTTTCAAATACATAAAACTTTTGTGAAATTCATATTTTAGTATCCATAAATAAAGTTTTGTTGTTTCCAGCCATGGCATTTGTTTACATATTAACTATGTTTGTTTTTTCCTTACAACACTGGAGTTGAGTTGTTATAACAGAGACTATATAGTATGTAAATACCTATGTAATATCCTCAACTTTGTCTCTTAAACTTGTAAAGCATTAAATATTTACTACTAAGCCCTTTTCAAAAAAATATACTTATCTCTTCTTTTGACAATTTTTTTTATCCTCTTTAGATCTTCAAAATTCATTCTAAGGTCAAGTCTAGCCAGGCTATGCACAACTGTTCTTGAACCTCATGCTGATGTTGCATGTTGGAAATTTCACATATCCTCGAGTCTGATTACTAGCTGGAATTGGTAGGGGGTTTCTTTCCCAGGATCTTAACCTTATCCTAGAATCCAAAGAGATGACCTCAGAACTTAGATATAAGTTGAAAATTGAGAGGAGAGGCAATAGATCATTGACTGAGAGAGAGGAAGAAAATAACTTGGCAGACACTGGAATAATGTATTCAATTTGATTTTCTAGGATTTGGGGAGGGCTCACACTGCTAGAATCAGAATAGTAGGACAGGAAGATTCTAAAGTATGAAACACATCAACCATAATTTTTTCTTATTTCAGAATATTATGGGAGTACAAATATTTTGACCACATATTTTTCTTTTGTGCAGTTTGAGTCAAAGTTTTAAGTGTGCCCATCACCAAGGTAAAGTTCACTGTACCCATTAGGTGTATATTTACCCCTCCCCTCTACCTCCTACCACTTACTTGGTTTGCATTGAGTTCTACTAACATATGTGGACATGAGAGTTGATCAATTAGTTCCAATTTAATAGTGAGTATACGTGGTGTTTGTTTTTCCATTCTTGAGATACTTCACTTGCAAGAATGGTCTCTAGTTTCATTCATGTTGTTAGAAAAGGTATTAGTGCTCCATTATTTTTATGGCTGCGTTGTACTCCATAGTATACATATACCACATTTTATTAATCCACTCATGTATTTATGGGCACTTGGGTTGATTCTACATCTTTGCAATTGTGAATTATGCTGCACTAAACAATCGAGTGCAAGTGTCCCTTTGACAAAATTACCTTTTTTTCCTTTGGGTAAATACCCAATAGTGGGAGTACTGGATCAAATGGTAGGTCTACTTTTAGTTCTTTGAGATATCTCCATACTATATTCCATAGAGGTTGTACATTTTTGCGGTCCCACTAACAGTGTATATAAGTGTTCCCTTTTCTCCAAATCCATGCCAGCATCAGTTGTTCTGGGATTTTTTTTATGTCAGTCCAGATACAATTCTTTTTACTTATTTATTTATTCATTTATTACTTTTATTTCAGGATATTATGAGGGTACAAATATTTTGTTTACATGTTATGACTTTGCCACACCCAAGCCAGGATTAGAGGTGTGCCTGCCCTCCATATAATGCTCACTGCATCCATTAGTTGTGAGTTTATGCTCCGACACCCCAACCCACAAAGAATATTACTACCATGTGAAAACCTTAGTGTTGATCAGTTAGTGCTAATTTGATGTGAGTACATGTGGTGCTTATTCTTCCATTCTTGTGATACCTCACTTCGGAGGATGTGCTCAAGCTCTATCCTGGATAATATAAGAGGTGCTAGATCACCATTTTTTTTCTGTAATTGAGAAGTATTCCATTGTGTACATATATCATATTTTATTAATCCATTCATGGATTGAAGGGCACTTGGGTTGTTTCCACATCTTTTTGATAAAAAACGTTTTTACAGGTGTTATGGGACATCTCATATTTTTTATCATCATTTTAATGAGATATCACCTAACCCAAGTGAGATTGGCCTCTATTGTAAAATTCCAAAACAACAAATGCTGGCAAGGATGTGGAGAGACAGGAACACTCTCATATGGCTTTGATTTTCATTTCCATGATGATTAGAGACTTTGAATGTTTTTTTTTTTTTATATGTGCGTTGGCCACTAGTCTATCTTCTTTTGAAAAAGTTTGCTTCATGTCTTTTGCCCACTTATATATAGTGTTGTTTGATATTTGCTTGCTGATTTGTTTGAGTTCTTTGTAGATTCTGGTTAATAGCCCTTTATTGGATGTATAGCAGGCAATTATTTTCTCTCATTCTGTAGGTTGTCTATTCATTCTAATGATTGTTTCCTTGGCTTTACAGAAACCTTTTATTTTAATCAAGTCCCATGTATTAATTTTTGTTGTTGTTGTGATTGCCTTGGTGGTTTTCTTCATAAATTCTTTGCATGGGCTAATATCTAAGAGTTTTTCCAACATTATTTTCTAGAATTCTTGTAGTTCCATGTCTTAGGTTTCAGTCTGTTATTCATCATGAATTAATTTTTGACACTAGTGAAAGTTAAAGATCCTGTTTCAGTCTTCTATGTGTGGCTATCCAATTTTCCCAGAACCATTTATTGAATAAGGATTCTTTTTCCCTAGTGTATGTTTTGGTCTGCTTTGTCAAAGATCAGATGGCAGTATGAGGATGGTTTCATTCCTGGGTTTTCTGTTCTAATCCATAGGTCTATGTGTCTATTTTTGTGACAGTTCCTTGCTCTTTGGGTTACTATAGCCTTGTAGTGTAGCTGGAATTCTGGTAAAGTGATGCTTCCTGATTTGTTCATTTTACGTATGGTTGCTTTGGCTATGTGGGTTTTTCTCTGATTCTGTGCAAAGTGTAGAAATATTTTTCTTAGATCTGTGAAAAATGATGTTATTATTTTAATGGGGATTGCATTGCATCTGTAGATTACTTTGGGTAACATAGGGATTTTAACAGTGTTGATGCTGCCAATCCATGAGCATGATATATTTTTCCATTTATTTATGCATTCTGCAATTTCCTTCCTCAGTGTTTCCCAGTTCTCCCTGTACTGGTTGTTCACTTCCTTAGTGAAATATATTCCTAAGTATTTTATTTTCTTTGTTGCTGTTGTGAAAGGTATTGAGTGCTTTATTTGATTCTCAGCTTGAATGTTGTTGTCATATATGAATGTTACTGATTTGTGTACATTGATTTTGTAACCTGAAACTTTGATGATTAAAATGACAGATGAAGAATTTTGAATATGGACTATAAGGAAGTCCAATGAAATATAAGAGACAATAGAAACCCAACACGAACAAGTCACAAAAATAATGCAGGAAATGAATGAAAAATTCTCCAAAGAAATCAAATTATTAAAGAAAAACCAAAAAGAACTTCTGGAAAGGAAAAATTCATTCATGGAATTACAAAACACAGCAGACAATCTTAAGAAAGGCTAGATCAGGCAGGAGAAAGAATCTCAGAGCTTGAAGATAACACCTTTGAACTAAACAAGTCAATCAAAGAGAAAGAAAAACAACAACAATAACAACAGGAATAAACAAAGCAGATAAGCAATCTGTGATTATGTAAAGTGGCCAAACATAATAATCATAGGGATTCCTGAGGGCAAAGAAGAAAACACACAAGGGTTGGAAAATTTATTCAAAAGAATAATTGAGGAAAATATACATGGCCTTGCTAGAAATCTAGATATCCAAATAAAAGAAGCCCAAGGAACTCCCAGAAAGTTCATAGCAAAGAGGCAATCACCATGACACCTGTCACCAGACTGGCCAAAGTAACAATAAAAGAAGCACACTGATGAGCAGAAAAGTGAAACAATCATGTAACTTATAAAGGAAAACCTATCAGATTAATTGCAGATTTCTGAACTGAGACTGTTCAAGCCAGAGGGGCTGGGGCCTTATTCTCAGTCTTCTCAAACAGAATAATTACCAGCCTAGAATTTTGTGACCTGCAAAACTAAATTTTGTATATGAGGGAGAAAAAAGTCCTTCTCCAACAAAAAAACACTGAGGGAATTTGTATAGACCAGACTTGCCCTACATGAAGTACTCAGAACTGCATTATACAAAGATAAACACAATAAACACCCATCTGTATAAAATTACACAAAATCTAAAGGTCAGAGCCCAGATACCACAGTGGCTCAAGAGGTAAAACAGAGTAATACAGTTCTATTGAACAGGAAGAACAGAAATCCACTCCACTTATCAATTCTTTCAATAAATGTGAATGGCTTAAACTCCCAACTCAAGAGACATAGGCTGGCTAAATGTATAAAAAAGATAAAAGCCAAGTATCTGCTCTCCCCAAGAAATACATCTAATGCGCAAGAACATATGCAGACTCAAGGTGAGGGGATGAAAACCAACATTCCATGCAAATGGATACCAAAAGAAAACTGGTGTAGCCATTCTCATATCAGATAAAATAAATTTCAAATAAACAATATAAAGACAGACAAATACAATATAATGCTATTTTGTTTATTATATTGGTATTTTGTATTATATTGTATACAATACAATATAATGGTATTTCCCTTTACAATATAATGGTAAAGGGAAACATTTAACAAGAAGACATAACAATTCTAAATATTTATGCATCTAACACAGGAGGATCAACATTGATAAGGCAAATTCTACTTTATCTAAACAAGATGAGAAACAGCAGCATCATAATAGCGAGGGAATTCAACACCTCACTGACAGAATAGGACAGATCCTCAAAGTAGAAAAGAAACAAAGAAACAATGGACTTAAATGTAATTTTAGAACAAATGGGCCTAAAAGACATTTATAGAGCATTCTACCCCAAATCCACAGAATATACATCCTTCTCATCAGATCATGGAACATTTCCTAAGATTGATCACACCCTAGGCCACAAAACATGTCTCAGCAAATTTTGAAAAATAGAAATTATACCATGTATCTTCTCAGACCACAGTGGAATAAAATTAGAAATCAATTGCAACAGAAACAATCATCTACACACAAATTGATGGAAACAAAACAACTTACAGCTAAATGATAACTAGGTCAAAGAGGACATTAAGTTGGAAATCAAAGTATTCTTTGAATTAAATGATAAAAGGGACACAAGTCATCAAAATCTGCAGGATACAACTAAAAGTAATCCTGAGAAGAAAATTTATAGCCCTGAATGTCTACATCCAAAAGATAGAAAGATCACAAATAATCAACTTAATGATTCATCTCATGGAACTAGAAAAAGAATAGGAAACCAAATCCAAACCCAGCATAAGAAAATAAATAACCAAGATCAGAAAAGAACTAAATGAAATCAATAACAGAAGAACTATACAGAAGATTAATGAAACAAAAATTTGATTCTTTGAAAAGAGAAACAAAATTGACAGCTATTTCACTAGGTTAACCAGAAGCAGAGAAAAAAAGGACTCTAATAAGCTCAATTACAAATGAAAATGGAGAAATCACAAATGATACCATAGAAATACAAAATATAATTCCCAAATAACTATAAAAATCTCTATGCACAGAAACTTAAAATAGTAGAGAAAATGGACAAATTTTTGGAAATGCACAGCCTTCTTAAGCTCAGTCACGAATAATTGGAACTCCTGAACAGACAATATCAAGTCTCAAAATTAAAGTAGCAATAAAAAATATTCCAACAAAAAGTAGTCCCAGACAAGATAGTTTCACACCCACATTTTACCAGTCTGTCAAAAAAGAACTGGTTCCAATACTGCAGAAATGGTTGCATAATATCAAAAAGGAAGGAATCCTCTCCAACTCATTCTATAAAGCCAATATCACCTTGACACCAAAACCATGAAAGAACACAGCAAAAATAAAACTACAGACCAATATCCCTTATGAATATAGATACAAAAATTCTCAATACAATCCTAGCAAACCAACTTCAGCTCCACATGAAAAAAATAATCCATCACCAAGTATGCTCCACACCAGAGATGCAAGGAAGGCTCAACATAAACAAATCTACAAAAGTAATTCACTACATAAATAGAAGCAAAAACAAAAACCATATGATTCTCTCAATAGATGCAGAAAAAACATTTGAGAAAATTCGGCACTCTTTTATGATAAGAATGCTTAACAAAATAGGCATAGATGGGACTTAACTCAAAATTATAAAATCTGCATATGACAAACCCCAGCGAACATCATACTGAATGGGGAAACACTGAAAGCATTTCCGCTTAGAACTGGAACAAGACAAGTTTTCCCCCTATGACCTAGTGTTGGAAGTCTTTGCCAGAGCAATCAGACTAGAGAAGGAAATCAAGGGTATCCAATTGGGGAAAGAAGAGGTCAAACGATTACTGTTTGCTGACAATATGAGATATGATCATATATTTAGAAAATCAAAAAAGACTCTGCCAAGACACTCCTGGAATTGACCTTGCACTCTAAATTATACTTCAAGGACTGTCCTTTTAGTCGATTGCTAAAGATCTGATTTTTTAAATGCCCACATAATAGTATATTTCATTTCCCTAATTTTATGTCTTTGGCAGTTTTGTTTGTTTGTTTTGTTGTGCTGTGTGTGAGTTTTGGCCACTACAAAGAAGACATGTAGATATACGTATGTACCATTTTCTTTATGTCCACGTGATAGACATGCAACAGTGGAAATGATGTCAAAACTTATGTGCATTTTTACATTTTAATAAATCCTGCCAGATTCTTTCTAAAACAATATTACAATGATTTACATTTCCTTTGGCAATATAAGAGGGAGCCTATTTCCTTGGAACTTTCAAATAAGTATACCACCGTCCATTCTAATATGTCAGCCAGTTGGGGATATTTTGTCATAATTGCTTTCTTAGCACTGTCATTACAAATCATTGTCCTAGCAAGTCATTTTTAAGGGCAGCTGTGCATCATGTCCATTGAATGAACTAGTACTTCTAAGGTTGGAGAATCATTGCTTTATTACTTCTTCTGTTTCCATAGAGGCTCATTCCCCAATTATTTGGTCAAAGGACAGGTTTAGGCCAGGTATGTATGTCCAAATTTTACAAATATTCCTAAATGTACATTTTGGGGATTAAATCTAATTATTTGAAGAGACCGAGGGAGCCACATAATAATACTACATCAAGTGAGAATCTGACTGAGAGTCAAATTAGTGAACATTCATCTTCAGAAAATAATATCCAATATTAAAGAAATGGAGCAATTGTGCTTATTGAGCAATTTCAGTAAAGTATATTTATTTGCTATTATGTAGACACAGACTTCCATAGAACTTTAAGCATTCCCCAGACTACCTGCATCTTGAAATGAAGACATTTAATAAACCATAAATTTAGCTGCCCTCCATGTTTTGTCAATATAATAATAACAGTGTTTCTAATAACACATATAAAAGAAAAGTTTGTAGATGGAGAACCACAATGCCCAATAGGATGATATCACCATTATTTATATTCCTCACAAATAGAGACTTAAATTCACTGGGAAATCAATAGAATAAAAAAAAATCAATGCTCAGTTTATTCTTAAAGCCACCAGACTCAAGAATAATTTCAAAAGGATATATGTGCAATATGATTAGGAGAATTAAACATTCTGAACATTTTGTATTCATACACTCACTGCAAATACAACATTGATTTTTTTTAAAAAGGCTTAAAATATGTGTGTGTGCACATGTGTGTGCATGTGTGTTATAAGCAGTGTAAAAATTAAAAATAATTTTCTTTACAGCGCAAGTTGGAGTTTTCTAAGTTTAAGTCAGCCATGGATACTCTGTTGTTACACACCTTTTGAGGAGAGGATTTCAGATGAATTAGTTAAGAGGGTGAAAACCAATTTTCCTCTCCCCATAAGTTATCCCTCAAAGGTATTGACTAGCTGGAAAATCAAAAACTTTTGAGAACAAAGAATCCATCAGCTGAATTTAAAGCCATGCCTGACATGTGGCTTTATACATGCACTTAGATTCAAAGGCCTTTCATGTTTCCATTATATATGTTTTCTTGAATTGCTCTATCTCCAGCATTATACACACCCTTGAATATATCACTTTCAGAGCGACTTGGAAAAAGATTGTAGCCGATGGGAATAGATACCTTAATTCTGAATATTCTCAGGTGTGATATGTTTTGCACATACCACCACATTATGTACAGAAGCTTAGGGCTACTGGATTACCGTGAAAATTAAGAGATTGTGAATTCAAATTATTCTGGTAGTTTTGCATTTACTTTATTTCCTTTTGTGAATTTCCTGTGGCCTCTTTTTTGGCTATTTTTGCTTTATTTGTTGTTTTTTTTTATTTAATTGTATTAAATTAACTATGGAAAAGTCAAAATAGCTTAAGCTTCATATGCATAGACAGCCCTATGTTGAATCTTAGCCTTGTTATTTTCTAGTTGTAAGACCTTGAATAAGTTAATAATTTCTTCATTTGTAAGATAGAAATAATAGAGCCTATCTCACAGAACTTTTGTGAAGCATATTTGTTATGATGCATGCAAAATGTGTAACAATATTTGATGCATTAGGCAATCATATGTTAACTGATGTTCTTATTGCCACCACTATTACCACCTCCATCATTCACCATAACCACCACAACTATTATTACATAAGTTATTACTGGGAAGGAAAATTTGGTGAATAAGAGAAGAAAATAAGTTTTTCTAATTTTTAGATTGGAAAGAGAGCCTTATCAAACAGAGAAAACAGAGTATTTTTTAAAACAGGTAGACTCAACAAAATATGTATTGGTTCTGATATCATCTCTCCAATTGTTATGCTTCTAGTTGAGCTAGTTTTCCTAACAACTTGTTTACTTTCAGATACAAAACAACTGGTTAGCTGACACAGTTATTCTGCTAGTAGGTAAAATGCAGACTGGGACAATTGGCGGGATAGATTTATTTTGCTACTGAGAGAGAGCAAATTTGGCAAAAGGCATTTGTGATGCATCTGCAAAGCTCCTAGCATCCTGTGCTCTTTGCAGAGGGCGTCTGGGATCATTTATGTAGCTGTACGAAGGAATACTTGATTTTTTGAAATTACTAACATAGATGCTTAAAAATAATTTGTAATAACAATAAAGCAAATAATGCATCAGATGAGACTTCAGTGGAATGACTTTTTATCTGTCTTTAATGAGGGGTTTGAAAAACTTAGGAAGGGCATGGTAAAGCTAAAATTAGTAAACTTCTATTCTGTTTATTACTCCTGTATTAAAACTGGAGAAACAAATGTACAAAGACAAAGGTCAAGAAAGTTAGCCTAGGTTGTAGACTTATTAGTGGATCCAAAACTCAAGCCAAGTATTCTGAGTTAAATCCAATTATTTTATGTTTTATTTCACAATAACCAGTTATATCAGCTAAACACTATTTCCCTTCCCTTCTAAGGATTTGCATTATTTGGAGATATAGAAAGACATTCTATTGATTAATGTATAATTATTAATAGAAATATATACTTTAATATATTTCATGGGAAAATAAAGTAAATCCAGATTACATAGAACACTTAAAGTCTATAGACTATTATTCACTTAAAATTCTACTTACTTAATGGGTGCAGTGCACGCCACCTGGGGATTAGAAACGCTTGAAGCTCTGGCACGTTGGAGGGGGGCAGGGGCAATGTATGTAACCCTAACAATATTTGTGCCCCCATAATATGATGAAATAAAAGGAAAAAAAATTCTACTATTGGGATCTGTGAAAAATATTTTGTAATTCTTCAAAAGAGTAAGAGAAGCACTTTGAGAATGGCAGGAAGAAAAACCTCTGAATAATCTATTTCTTTATAAAAGCAGTGAGATAACTTGCAAAAATATTTAAAATAAACATTTCCAAAATCCTAGAAATTTACAAAAAGCTTGCAGAAATCAAAGAAATGTTTATTTAAGAAAAACAGCTGAATCTCTGCAAAAGAGCAAGTTTTTGATGTTTAAACTTGACCTTTTCCCATTGCCCTCTCCCAAGCTTTGCTGTAGTCTCAAAGACCAATAGCTCCACAACTATGCTATTAATGTATGTGAAAAACCACAACCCAGAAAACATTGGAGGGAGTAGAAAGGTTTGGGAGCTAGCCAAAAATCCTCATATCCAGATAAATGTCACTACTTGACCTGTGTGGCAGCTCCAGAAAAAGTCTCACTAAAATAATTCTTCTTTATTAGGCATGACTTAGAGCATGACCAGGGCAAGTTGTCCTATTATAGGGCATTTGTTTATTTTAATTTTTATAATTATTTATTTTATTTTTTATTTCATCATATTGTTGGGGTACAAATGTTTACATTACATATATTGCCTTTGCCTCATCTGAGTCAGATCTTCAAGCATGTCCATTCCCCAGACATCACGCCCCATACCCATTAGGTATGAACATACCCATCCCCCCTTCCACCTGCCCAATGCCCTACAAATATTACTTCCATATGTGCTTATAAGTTGGATAAATTAGTGACAATTTAATGGTGAGTATATGTGGTACTTGTTTTCCATTCTTTTGATACCTCACTTAGAAGAATGGGCTCCAGCTCCATCCAGCATAGTACAAGGAGTATTATTCCATCACATTTATTTTATGGCTAAATAATACTGCATGGTATACACATATCACAATGTATTAATTCACTTATGTATTGATGGGTACTTGGGTTATTTCCACATCTTTATAATCGTGAATAGTGCTGCTATAAACATTCAAGTGCAGATGTCTTTTTATAGAATGTCTTTTTCTCTTTTGGGTAATTATCCAATAATGGGATTGCTGGATCAAGGATCGTTCTACTTTTAGTTCTTTGATATATCTCCATACTACTTTCCACAGAGGTTGGACTAGTTTGAAGCCCCAACAGTAGTATATGAATGTTCCTATCTCTCCACATCCACAGCAACATTTGTTGTTTTGGAATATTTTGATAATGGCCATTCTCACTGGAGTTAAGTAATAATGCATTGTGGTTCTGATTTGCATTTACCTGATGATTAAAGATGTTGAGCATTTTTTCATATGTATGTTGATCATTAGTCTACCTGTTTTTGAAAAGTTTCTGTTCATGTCCTTTGTCCATTTCTTAATGGGGTTATTTGATTTTTTCTTCCATGTTTGCCTGAGTTCTGTATAGATTCTAGTTTTCAGCCCTTTATTGGATGTATAGCATGCAAATATTTTCTCCCATTCTGTATGTTGTCTATTCACTCTAATGCCTGTTTCCTTGACTGTGCAGAAGCTTTTTAATTTGATCAGGTCCCATTTATTTATTTTTATTGTTGCTGTGAGTGCCTTCGGGGTCTTCTTTATGAATTCTTTCCCTAGGCTGAGTTCTATAGGAGTTTTTCCAACACTATCCTCTAGAATTCTTATAGTTTCGTGCCTTAGATTTAAGTCTGTTATCCATTGTGATTTGATTTTTGTGAGTATTGACAGGTGCGGATCCTGTTTCAGTCTCCCACTTGTGGCTATCCAATTTTCCCAGCATAATTTATTGAATAGGGATTCTTTCCCCCAGTGTAAGTTTTTGTGTGCTTTTGTCAAATATCAGGTGGTTATATGAGGATGGTTTTCTATATGGGTTCTCAGTTCTGTTCCATCAGTCTATGCCTCTCTCTGTTCTTGTGCTAGTAACATGCTGTTCTGGTTACTATAGCCACATAGTATAGCTTGAAGTCTGGTAGATTGATGCCTTCTAATTTGGTGCTTTTGTTTAAGGTTATTTTATGAAGCATAGAATTATTTTTTCTAAGTCTGAAAAAAATGATATTGGTATTTTAATAGGCATTTCATTGAATCTGTAGATCACTTTAGATAGTATAGACATTTTAACAATGTTGATTCTGTCAATGAGCATGGTATAGTTTTTCATTTGTTTATGTCCTCTGCTATTTCCTTCCTCAGTATTTTGTAGTTCTCCCTATAGAGGTGTTTCACTTCCTTACTTAAATATATTCCTAGGTATTTTATTTTATTTGTTGCTATTGTGAAAAGTATTGAGTCTTTGATTTGATTCTCAGCTTGACTGTTGTTTGTGCATATGAATGCTACTGATTTGTATGCCTTGATTTTGTAAGTTAAGACAGCTGAATTTATTTATAAGTTCCAGTATCCTCTTGGCATGTTCTTTAGGATGTTTTTATATATAAGGTAATAACGTTAGCAAATAGAGATACTTTCACCTCTTTTGCCCGCATTTGGATACCCTTGATTTCTTTCTCTTGTCTGATTGCTCTGGATTCCTCTATCTTCCAGTACTATGTTTAATAGAAAGTGGTGATAGAGGGGAACCTTGTGTCTCTTCAGTTCTAAGCAGGAATGTTTTCAATTTTTCTTTGTTCAGTATGGTCTTTGCTGTGGATTTGCCATATATGAATTTTATCATTTTGAGGTTATGGCCCATCTATGACTATTTTAAGAGTTCTTATCATTAAAGGGTGTTGAATGCTTTTCCTGTGTCTATTGAGAGGATCATAAGGTATTTTTTTACCTCTATATATGTGGTGAATTACTTTTAAAGATTTGAATATATTGACTTACCCCTACATCTCTGGGATGAAGCACATTTGGTCATGATAGATTATTTTTTTGAGGAGCAGCTGAATTCAGTTTGCTAGGATTTTATTGAGAATTTTTACATCTACATTCATAAGGAATATTGGTCTGTAGTTTTCTTGTGGAGTCCTTTCGGGATTTGGTATCAAGGTGATGGTGACTTCATAAAATATGTTGGGGGGATTCCTTCCTTCTCCATATAATTAAATTTCTTCAGGATAATTAACAGTTCTTCTTTGTATGTCTGATAAAATTCCTGTGTGAAACCATCTGGTGCAGGACTTCTTTTCTTGGTGGGGGGAGTTTATTTATTGCTTCTTCAATTTTTTTACTTGATATTGGTCTGTTCAGGAGTTCTATTTCTTCCTTATTGAGTCTAGGGAGGATGTGTGTTTCTAAGAATTTGTCCATTTCCTCCATATTTTCAAGTTTATGTGGACAGAGATTTTTACAGTATTCAGACATGATATTTTGTATTTCCACAAATTAGTTCTAATTTCTCCTTTTTCATTACTGATTGAGGGTATTAGAGACATTTCTTTTCTGCTTCTGATTAATCTAGAGAGAGGCTTGACTATTTTATTTATCCTTTTAACCACATTGGTACCACACTCACCAGCTGGAAAACCTTGCCCACAGCCGGCACTCATAGTCTGTATGATAGTTTGTATTGTGCATTGACGAGGAATCCGTTTTGCTCTTGTGTGATGAGTAAAACTTTAAAGCTCTGAAAGCTTGTTTTAGTTTACAGGCAACTTTACTTGTAATGTAAATCAGAATAGGTAACATATACATATATGTTTTCATTATGTTATTTTTAAATGTCCACAATTTTATTTTGATAAATGAAAAATTAGAAAAGTTATATCACGGCTGTCAGCTAAAGTCGACACTTGGCTGTGCTCTTTCATATCATGGCTGTTGGCTAAAGTCGCTGTGCGTATTCATCGGTGGCTATTGACTATAGTGGACGCTGGCACCGAAGTGGTTAAGGAACCAATTTTTGTTTCATTAATCATCTGTATAGTCATTTTGTTATCTATTTAATAATAGAAATTATACCATGCATCTTCCCAGACTGCGGTGGAATAAAATTAGGAATCAATGCCACTGGAAACATTCATCTCTACACAGTCATGGAAACTAAAAAACCGACTACTGAATGATGGTTAGGCTAAGAAGGAAATTAAAATGGAAATGTAAGGATTCTTTGACCTAAATGATAAAAGGGATACAAGTTATCAAAATCTGTGGGATATAGCTAAAGCAGTCCTGAGAGGAAAATTCATAGCCATAAATGCTTACACCCAAAAGACAGGAAGATCTAATATTAGTAATCTAATGAATCATTTCAAGGATCTGCAAAATGATGTACAAACCAATTCCAAACCCAGCAGAAGAAAAGAAATAACCAAGATCAGATCATAAAAAATGAAATAAACTAGTGAATTTTTGTATACTGAGTTGATACAAAGTCAAGATAAAAAAGATAATTTTCTATAAATTTTCAAGAAAACATTAGAAAATTTAATTTAAAAAATACATTCATAACAATTTCAATAAAATATAAATAAATCATTGTTAATTATATAGATAATAAATAAAATAATTAGAAATAAAATTAACAACAAATGTGACAGAACTCTACATATAAGATTACAAAATATTACTCAGAGAAATTAGAGATATATTAGCTATTTACTATTCTTGGAAGACAATCTTGTTAAGATGACAATTTTCTTCAAATTATTCTATAGACTCAATGTAATCCCAATCAAAATCCAAGCAGATCATTTTAACAAATAGAAATAGACATACTCACTCTAAAATTCATATGGAAATTCAATACGGCATAATTCTCAGAACAATTTTGACAAAGAACAAATGTGGAGGACTTAATCTACCTTTCTTCAATACATATTATACAGGTCCTTTAATAGTGACAATGTAGTATTGGCATAAGGGTAAAAAAATAGAATAAAGAACTGATATACAATCTACAAATAGACCCATACATGCACAGTGAATTGATTTACAACAAAGATGCTAATGAAATTCCATGGGAAGAAGAATGTCTTTTCAACAAATAGTGCTGAAACAACTGGATATCCACATTAAAAAATAAAAAAATAAACTATTTCACCTACCTTACACTTTATATAGAAATTAATTTGAGGTGGCTTACTGAACTAAATGTAGAAGTTGAAATAAAAAATGTTTCTTAAACAAAATACCTCCTTGAATTTAGGGTTAGCAGATCTTTCTTAGGACACAAATGACATTGCTCCTAAGAGAATAATAATATAAAAAAGATGAATTGCACAAAACAAAAAGAAAACAACTCTGTTCATTGAAGGACAACATTAAGGAAATAAAGAGTAAATCATAGACTAGGAGAAAATATTTGCAATTCATATATCTGACAAAGGCCTCGAATCTGAATGTTTTAAAAACTCTAAAGTGGGAGGATCACTTGAATCCAGGAGTTTGAGACCAGCCTGCATGAAACCCCATCTCTACAAAAAACAGAAAAATTAGCCAGGCATAGTGATGTATGCCTATAGTCCCAGCTACTCAGAGGGTGCGGCAGGAGGATGGCTTGAGCCCAGGAGTTTGAGGTTGCAATGAGCTAAGATGATGCCACTGCACTCTAGCCCTGAGCAACTGAGAGAGACATTGTCTAAAAAAAATAAAAAAAAATTCTTACAAATCAATAGCAACAAACTACTGAATAAAAATAAGAAAAATATTTGAACAAATATTTTACAATACAAGATATAAGAATAACCAATAAATTTGGGAATACTTAAGATTATTATCATTTAGAAAAATGTAAATTGAGCAACAATGACATACCTATATATACTGATATACATTAAAATTGATGAAAATAATGGAGTATATATGCTATGATTTTATTAATATAAAGCTCAGGAAAGATACAACAAATTTATGGTAATAAAAATAATACTATCTTGCTCTGAGGAAAGAGGTTGACTGCAAACAGAAAAATATAAGTTTCCAGAGCACTAGAAAGGTTCTATCTATATATTGATGTGAGTGATGATTATTCAAATGTATACATTTTTTAAACTTATATAACTATATAAGTAAGATATGTACATTTGTATATATATTTATAACATCTGGATTAAAAAAGAATTTTTTAAAATTTAATTTTTAATAATTATATAAACTATTCACATAATTCCAAAGTCTAATTGCTTATTTTCATATAAATATCTCTTCATTTATTTTGTTTGCTAAAGTTTTTCTTTAATGGATTCTTTAACCACTTCAGTACCAGTGTCGACTATAGTCGTCAGCCACAGATGAATGAGAGTGTCGACTTTAGCCAATAGACGTGATATGAAGGTGCTCAGCCGAGCTTCGACTTTAGTCGACAGCCAAAAGCTTTTACTTTCATGTCTGCATTTGCAGTGTGTACGTTCAGCTAATAAGTTACTACGAATATGTGACCTTTTAACAAGTCCTTAGTAGGAGTTATTACAGTTATTTTCCTAAAGCTGCCTGTAAAGTAAAACAAGCTTTCAGTGCTTTAAAGCTTTCCTCATCACACAAGAGCAAAACGGATTCGTCGTCAATGAACAGCACAAACTATCATGAGGACTATGAGTGCCAGCCGTGGGCAAGGTTTCGTGGCCGGTGAGCGCGGTACTGAAGTGGTTAAGAAGAGCTTATGGAAATAATATTCTATTTCTTCCATGTATAAAAGGTTTTCTATGACCTTTTCCTTCAAGATAAGTTTGGTTGGGTATAAAATGCTCCAGTCCTATTTTCTTCCCTCAAGTATATTAAATACATTACTTTTTTGCTTTCTGGTTAAAAAATTGCCATTGAAAGGTTTGATAACAATTTACTTTTCTTATCTTTACCAGACATCTTGCTGTCTAGATGTCTAAAAGGTTTATTTCCCTTTAAAGTCTAATTTGATTTTTAGCAGAATATCTTATGTTCTTGACCATATTCAATTGATTTTCCTATGTATGTGTGTTTTTTCAATATTAATTTCAAATCTTAATTTATTCTGGAAAAGCTTTCTGGTTTTAAGGATTGTGTTGGTTTATTTGTTTTGATTTGTAGTGATCTGATCCACAGCTCGCTTCTTTTTTGGTGTCAGGGAGGAATCTTATGCATAAAACCTGCATTAATATTTTCTAAATTGATTACTTTTCTTCAAACCATTTTTGTCTTTCCTTTTTTTGAAACTAAAAACTACTTCCTCATTTCCAGATTTTCTCTTTCTTAAGGCTTTTCCCATGGATTTTTCATCTTTTATGCTGTTTTTCACTCATTGTTTAATTCTAGCACATTTTAAAATTTTGAATTCCTTCCTGAATTCTATTGAATAATACCTTTTTCAAATTTACCTTTCTTTAATCATCTTATTTTTGATTTTTAAAAATTCTACCTCATGCTGTTCTTTTATAACCTCTGTAGGTTTTTATGGAAAATTGCTTACACTTTTCATCTGTTCTGTGAACATGTCTTCCAAGTGGGCCTTCATTGTCTACAATGACATTATTCTGTTCATTATTCTCTTTTTTCTTATAATAGCATTGTATAGGTTTCACTATACTGGATTTCTGTTGCTCATCTTTAATTGAGATTACTACTTTAAAAAAAAGAAGTTGGAAAAATGAGAAAAAGTGGAGTAGGCAGCTTCAAGGGTCCACCTTTCCACACAAAAAAAGAAACATTGAAAAATTAAGCAAAACCCCTTAGAATCAATTTGTGTCAAAACTCTGGAAAGCAATCCAATATTTACAGGAACCAAACACATGCTGAAGGAAGACAAAAGGCAATTTAAAATAGTGGAAAGCATGTATGGCTTTGTAATTTACCTTTGCCCTATGCCTCTACTCGGCTCAGTAGTGACCTTGAAGTAAGCAGCCCGTATTCGATTAATGGAATTCTGATCTCTGGTTCCAGTAAAGCATAGTAGATCTTATAAAGAATTTTATTTGTCTGTTCTCTTCCATCTAGGGGCTATCTGATGATTGATTCAGGTATATGTCTTTGTTTCAACAAATTAAGAACTCCCTCCAAGCAGAAAATCAGTGGGCATTTCTCAGAACTATTGTAAGAAATACGAACAACCTGCAGCTGCCTTGGGTAAAAAATATAGCTGAACACTAAAAGCCTTAGTGGGAAACCTGGGGAGAATATTTCTTTGAAAAATCAGAGCATTAAAAAATACCCATGTATACTAGGGAATTTAGAAATCCATGCACATGCCCAGCACAGCTCAGAATAGACCTGAGAAAAATCTATGCTTTCATCTTTGACTTATTTCTAAACTCAGTTCAAACACTAACTGAGGGCTATGGCAAAGTTGTAAATGTTCTAAAGGAGTGCTTCACCACAGAGCCAATCTGCAATGACTGGAATAGTTTTTTTTATTCTTCTTTCTTTCCTTATATTCTCTCTCTCTCTCTCCCCCTCCCTCCCTCTCTCTTTTACTCTCTCTTGGCAATCAGCGAAATCTCTGTGAAAACACCAGCTGAACATAAGACAAAGGAACAAAGACTTCAGAAACTACACATGACAAAGAATGCAGACCTAAATATATTTTAGAAATATTCCTAAACAAACAGCTACAGACCACAAGCAATGTATGAATGAATGAAACTACAAGAGAGGGAACAATCAGATTTCTACAGACACATTAGAATATTCTAAATATTCACTTTTCAACAAAAATTTTTGAAGCATTATAATATATAAGGAAGTGTGGTCCATTTACAGAAGAAATTAATGGAAACTGTATCTGAGGAAGCATAAACATTTTGCTTTACATTACAAAGATTTTAAATCAACTGTCTTAAATATTCTTAATATACTAAAGGAAACCATAGACAAAGAGCTAAAGAAATGCTAAAGGAAGTTTGTTACACTGAAATGAAAGGACAGTGACCAGAGTTTGAAGCCATCCATATAAAGAAATACAAAATTGTGGCAAAAGGTAACTAATGGGAAAATATAAAAGCCAATATCATTATATTTATGGTTTGTAACACTTCTTTGCATTTTTTCAAGGGATTTAAAACACAATGCATAAAACTGTAATTACAAATATCTGCTAATGGGTACACAATATATAAAGATACAATTTGTGACAACCACAACATGAAGGTGGAGGACGGATAGAGCTGTATAAAAGCACAGATTTTGTAGCTATTAAAGCTAAATTGATAAAAATGCAAACTATACCACTATAAATTTAAGATGTTAATAGTAATCCCCAAGGAAATCAGAAAGGAATGAAAATGGCACACTACAAAAAAAATCAATTTCCTAAAAAATAAGGCAGTTATGCAAAAAATGAGAACACAGAGGCATATGATATATATAAAACAGATAGAAAAATGTTAGACATGAGCTCATCCTTTCTTATACCTGCTATCTCCGTTCCCCTCTATCTCTTTGATTAGATTTACTGTTTTCTTTGTCATTATAATCCTTGTCCTACTCAGTTTGGATTCTATTTCCAGAATTTTCTCCTCAATGTCAGGCTTTTTATTACTGTTGCTGTTGATAAGCATATTTGTTGCTTATTTTTGCAACTTCATAGAGCTCAGTTTACTCTAGCACCATAAGATCTTCTTGTAATTCCCATTCTCATCTATGAATTTGAGCCTGCAAAACTCTTAGTATCAGCTGCTGATCTCAGATTAGTCCATTGAACATTCTAATAATTACTCTTTGGTGATCAGGCCATTATTCTGATTAATCCTGTGCACAGTTGCTCTTATGACACAGTTCTTCATCAGGTTGTTCTTCCCACCCACTCTTATTTTGAGTTTCATTGTGAATCCTGTCATTTGATTTTATTGTATATTTTGCTGTGGATTTTAATTATTTCTGTCTATGTTACCCTGTGTTGTGAAAAGATTTCTTAAGCACACACACACACACACACACACACACACCATACACACACACACAATCCATTATGGCCACCATCTTCCTAGAATCCTCTCTTCCTTCAAATTTTCTATTACTTGATCCATCTAGGTTTTCTAGATAAAGAAGGAGCTAGATTAGGCAACCCATCAAAGTACAACTTAAGTGATGAGGGGCAATAGTTTTAGAAGGAAAATAAATCACTATTTATGTGAATCTGTTAGAAACTAAGGGGTTTTGAAACTGTGATTTTATTGTTCATAACTCAATATGCATCTCTCAGTCACCTCTGCTTTTCCTTCTGTTACTTTGGTGTATGTTTGCATAAAAGGCTTTTTAACTGATGGCTAAACTTGGGGACAACATGAAATCTCAGGCATGCATTTTCAGTTTACTGAGTTTACCCATTGGTAGCATACTTCATGCCCCAATAGTTTATTTAACATTTTTTTTCATTCTTGAAACACAGTGTCATCTGATTAAAACTACTGTTCTGGTTGTTATGTGAGTTGTTGCTTGAATAATTTGACATATTCAGCAGCTCTATTTAAAGAAAGGACTCTGTTTAAGGTCTTTTCTTATTTAGAGGTATAATGTGTGTCAGAGGGGAATTAGGAAGGAATTACCGTTGTTTAATGAATGCTAAACTTAAAAAAAAGGATTAAACCTCTCTACAAATAGTGGAATACTATGGGCATCCTGACTTTAAAGATTGTGGAAGGTAATTATATGGTGTAATTAAATTATTTTAATTTAATTTTAAATTTTGTTTCATGAATAGAAAATATTCTCTGTTATGCATACAGAATACCTTTCTTTCAGCTAAATCTTTCTTTGGGATAGAAGGGAATTTGTCATTTAAATGTAACCAACAAGGGACAAAGCAAATTCCAAAACAAAATCAAATCCAAACAAAGACATCCCTGTTTTGATCTATTCCATTCTGTAAATTTCTAGATTAAATTTAGCATTTGTAAGTCATGTTATTGGCATGAAACCAAACTAAACCTTTTAAAACTTGGTTCAGTATAAACATTCAATCACTGTAGACTAAAGAATACAGACTTACTATTTTGTGGTTTTCTTACCAGTTACCAAGAGGCACTTTCAAGTCAGTCTTAAATATGTTTATAAAATAATAAAATCTGTATCTTATTGACATTTGAATTGTTAGTAGAGCATAAAAAGTCATTGGAATATAGTATAGAATGATTGAAGAAGAAATATGTGACTGAATCCTGAATTCATTAGCTACACATTCAGAGTAAACATGTTTCATCACCCTGAATCTCAGTTCCTTCATTTGCAAAATGGGTAATAAGGCTAGACAATCTAAGATCTTTATCAGTTTTGACATTCTGTAGGCCCCCGATAACAACTACAAACATGAAAGTAATACGGCAGGTATTATAAATGCATTTTGCTGATAAAGAAATGGTGACTTAGTTTAAATGACTTACAATGACACGTCTAAGAAGTAGAGGAGTTAAGATACTGACTCAGAACCCTCTAAAGCTCAGCCCATTATTCTTTAGGTTGTATGATACTTCTCACTTCCGTCGTTAACTTTCTATCGTCCTGTATAGAAAAAATGCATTTACTGCTCTTTTCTGTGACTGACTCCACTATAGCTTTCTGTGTACAAGTAAAAGCCAATGGTAGAGAAGAGAGCGCTGTGAGCACTTGTAAAACTAGTAATATTACACTGAAAACAGTGTTGGGGCAATAAAGAGCTTTTCAATGAGTACACTTAGAATCTATAAATCCAATTGATGGACAGCTTAAAACAAAATAATTAGAGGACAGTGTCATAAGTGTGGGAAGAAAATCATTCCCTTTTTAAAAGATCCTCAAGGGTTAATATGTTACCACTCTACCCTGGACAGACTCTCTTCTGGGTGCAGAAACCTCTTTGAAATATTAATTTGTTTATATGTCTTTCTTCCTTGGTTAGAAATAATTCCTTTGGGAAGAGACACTGTATCTATTTATTTCTGTGTCCCTAGCACCTAGCCCAGTGACTAGCACTTGGTGGGTCGAATGGATAAATGTATTTAGGGAGGAGGTGGTGAGAGACAATTCATTTTTTAGCAGCAACAAAGGCAGCGGTAGCTGTCAATTACTCAATTGATATTTATTCAAATACCTACTATGTGCCAAGCACTGTTCTAGGTGATAAAATGAATAAAACAGAAACAAATATCTGCCCTTATGTGGGTTACATTCTAGTAGAGGGAGATAAGACAGTAAACAGAAAAGAAGTAAAGCAGATTGTACTTAGATATTGACAAGCACAATCCAGAATAAGAGCAGGGATTATCAGGATATGGGATTGAATCTGTAACAGGAATATCAAGAAAGGCTTAACTGTAAAGGTAGGTTGCATTTAAATCAATTGGATACATTTACCAGCACCATACTAAATTTTATATATATAATAATATATATTATATAATATATACACATATAATGATATAGATATTAGTTTGCTAGAGCTGCTGTAACAAACTACCACAGATTTGTGGGTAGATGTCTGAGATCAAAGTATCAACAACATTGTTTCCTTCTGAGAGCTGTGAGGGAAAGATCTGTTCCAGGTCTCTCTCATTGGCTTGTAGAAGGCCATCTTCTCCTTGTGTCTTTTCATATCATCTTTTCTCTATGCATATCTGTGTCCAAATTTCCCCTTTTGATAAGGGCACAAATTGTATTGAATTAGGGCCCACCCTAATGGCCTCATTTTAATGTGATTACCTCTGTAAATACCCTATCTCCAAAAAAGGTCACATTCTGAGGTACGGGGGGTTAGGACATCAACAGACGAATTTTCAGGGGGACGCAATTCAGCCTGTAATGGTGCATTATGTCATTTAATCCTCAAAATAATTATGTAAGGTTAGTATTGCCATTTTCATTTTATATATGAGAATGCTGAGACTCAAAATACTTAATATCACAGGTGTAATAAACTAACAGAATTTAGACTAAAATTCAGGTATCTTTAACACCAGAAGCCTTGCTCTTAACCAATATACTATACATTTCCAACTATTATCTTTTCTTGAATGATCTTCCTAAAGTAAGATCAGGGTCTGGCAGTAAGATTATTTTTTAAACTTTAATTCATTCAAAATATATTTATATATTTAGGAGATAAAATTGAGATAATATGATAATGAATTTAATGTGAAATTGAATGTAGAGAAGGGCAAAAGATGACTCTCAGTTTTCTAGCTTGACTCAGTGTATCCATATAGGTGTCATTCACAGAGATAAGGAACAGTGGAAGGAGATCAGTGCGGAATGCAGGGGAGATCTGAAGTTCAAACAAGGATATGTTGAATTTTAGGTGAAGGAAGGATATCAAGAAAGCACTAGACACACAGGTCTACAGCTAAGAGGAAAGAATAGTCCTAGAGATATAAAGACCAGTCCTATAGATACACTTCATTCTAGTGTAAAGTTTACTTACCCTTTAAAAAGGTGATGCTAAATATTAGTATGGAGAAAATTCAAATTCTCCTGCTGATCATCTCAGATATGGCTAACCAGCAAAAGCAAGACTGAACATTCTCTTATTTCTGTTGCCAGGATGTATTTCATCAAGAGATATAAAGTTGAGAATCATTAGCATAGAAGTAGAAATCAAAATGGAAGAAACTGCAGATTAGCTTTTCATTCTCTAGTTTATTTTCTGAAAAGATTCTGTGAATAAAAAAGCTACAGCAAAATAGCTCCCTGGACTCATAGTCAGGAAATGGGGACTCTGAATAGGGATCAGACTCTAACATTATAATATCTGGAAAGTCACATCTTTTCTATAGGACCTTAGTATACACAAATAAGAGAGGAAGGGGTAGTCTCTTTGAATAGAAAGACTCTCAGCTCAATTTTATATGCTTCTGTGAAAATTACAAATGTATGGATCATCCACCAAGATATCATAGGGTGCGAGGAGAAAAACATCCATTTCTGAAGTAGGTGTCAGACATGAAGCTACTTACCAGCGGTGCTACACTAGTCACAATTTCCACTCAGGTATTTGGAAAGACTATAGTCTTTTCAGAAATTCTGTTACCTCCTGGGTGACCTTAAGGAGGATGGATGAATCCAGGAATTTGTTCATTTCATCTTCATTCTGTTGTTTTTGGGCGTTAGATTTTTATAGTAATCAAATATAATTTTTTGTATTTCTTCAGTGTCTGTTGTGATCTCTCCTTATTCATTTCTTATTGAGTTTAACACAAGCTGAGAAATTGAAGCAGTAATTAAAAACCTCCCCAAATGGAAAAGTCCTGGGCAGGATGGCTACACTTCAGAGTTCTACTAAACATACAAAGATGAACTCATACCTATACTACTGAAAATATTCCACACAATTGAGAAGGATGGTATCCTTCCTAACTCATTCTATGAAGCCAATATCACCTTGATACCAAAGCCAGGAAAGGATGCAACAAAAAAAGAAAATTACAGACTGATATCCTTCATGAATATAGATGCAAAAATCCTAAATAAAATTTTAATAAATAGAATTCAGCAGCACATCAAAAAAAATAATTCACCATGACCAGGTGGGCTTTATTCCAGGGATGCAAGGTTGGTTCAACATACGCAAGTCAATAAATGCAATTCACTTCACAAATAAAATCAAGAACAAAGACCATATGATTCTCTCAATAGATGCAGAGAAAGCATTTGACAAAGTCCAACACACCCTTATGATAAAAACTCTTAACAAAATAGGCATAGACGGCTCATTCCTTAAAATTATCAAATCCATCTATGACAAACCCAGTGCTAATATCATTCTAAATGGGGAAAAATTGAAATCATTCCCTCTTTGAACTGGAACTAGACAAGGATGTCCGCTATCTCCTCTCCTATTCAACATAGTGCTCGAAGTCCTAGTTATAGCAATCAGGCAAGAGAAGGGTATTAAGGGTATCCAAATGGGGGCAGATGAGATCAAACTCTCCCTCTTCGCCGATGATATGACATTATACCTAGAAAACCCCATGGACTCATCCAAGAGACTCTCAGACTTAATGAATGAATTTGGTAAAGTTTCAGGCTATAAAATCAATATACACAAATCAGAAGCATTCATATATGCCAAGAACCATCAAGCAGAAACTCAAATCAAAAATGCAATACCCTTTACTATATCCCCAAAGAAAATTAAATATTTAAGAGTATATTAATGAAAGATGTGATAGATTTAAAGGAGAACTACGAAACACTAAAAAAAGAAATTGCAGATGACTTAAACAGATGGAAAAATCTACCTTGTTCATGGATTGGTAGAATCAATATTGTTAAAATGTCAATATTACCAAAAGTGATCTAGAGAATTAATGCAATCCCCATCAAAATATCACCAGCATTCTTTACAGAACTAGAAAAAACAATTCTTCACTTTGTATGGAACCAGAAAAAAACCTCGTATAGCCAAGGGAATTTTAAGAAAAAAGAACAAACTGGGAGGCATCAGTCTTCCTGTTTTCAAGCTGTACTACAAAGCAATAATAGTTAAATCGTCCTGGGACTAGCACAAGAACAGAAGCATCGATATCTGGAATAGATCTGAGATACCAGAGATGAAACCCTCAGTATATGGTAACCTAATATTTGATAAACCAAACAAAAATATACAATGGGGAAGAGAATCTCTCTTCAATATACGGTGCTGGGAAAACTGGCTAGCTACATGCAGAAGATTGAACCAGGATCCCTACCTCTCACCCCTCACAAAAATTCACTCAAGATGGCTAACAGATTTAAACCTAAGGCATGAAACCTTAAGAATTGTAGTAGAAGATGTTGGGAAAACCCTATCAGACATTGGTCTAGGCAAAGAATTTTTCAGGAAGTCCCCCAAGGCAATTGCCGCAGCAACAAAAATAAACAAATGGGATCTCATCAAATTAAAAAGTTTCTGCACAATCAAGGAAAATATCATCAGAGCAAATAGACAACCCACAGAGTGGGAGAAAATATTTGCTCTCTACACTTCTGATAAAGGTCTAATAACAAGAATCTATCTAGAATTTAAAAGGATTAACAAGAAAAAATCAAATAACCTCATTAAGAATTAGGCAATGTAAATGAACAGAAACTTCTCCAAAGAAGACAGAATAATGGCCTGCAAACATATAAAAAAAAATGCTCAACGTCTCTAATCATCAGAGAAATGCAAATCAAAACCACAATGAGATACCACCTAACCCCAGCAAGAATGGCCTGTATCAAAAAATCCCTAAACAACAAATGCTGGCGAGGATGTGGAGAGACAGGAACACTCTTACACTGCTGGTGGGACTGCAAATTAGTGCAGCCTTTGTGGAAAAGAATTTGGAGATACCTCAAAGAGCTAGAAATAGAAATACCATTCAACCCTGCAATAGCATTGTTGGGCATCTACCCAAAAGAGCATAAGTCATTCTATTATAAAGACATCTGCACCCGAATGTTTATTGCAGCACAATTCATTATTGCAAGGTCTTTGAGACAGCCCAAGTGCCCGTCAATTCTGGAATGGATAATTAAAATGTGGTATATGCTCACAATGGAATATTACTCAATTCT